>JAEAOA010001465.1:1840000-2262241 GCA_016746295.1 Potamilus streckersoni
ATATATATATATATATATATATATATATATCCGGTTAATGTCATTATTTAATGGTACGTACCAACACTCCCAAATCATATTAATAGCTTGTCATTGCTGTCGTTACAATTGTGTCTAAAGTTCATCCGTACAGCTTATCCTATTCAAGATCGCATCCATATTGTTAAGTACATGTGCAGAGGTTCATTTTATCTCGTGTTTCTTGGCTGCCATACACGACATCCGAATATATTTTTCCATGTTACCACTGATTAGTTTTTCAAAGTTTAGTTAATAAAAGTTGGTCTATTAGAGTGTTATCTTCTTGACGTTGATTCTTTTTCTCAATTAAATCTCCCGTCAGTCCCTAATCTTACTTTTTCTGATTGGTTAATACCTAAATAGATAATTTGACCATATATACCAATTTGCTATGACAAACACTTTTCTTCACCTCTAAGTTCTTTTGACCCCATAAATATTTTTGACTTTCTAAACAATTCTGGCTCCATTAGACCATCCCAATGTTAAACAGGATTTTCGGTACAACCCCATATAGTTTCTTAATGAAAATCTATGGCGTAACGTTGAATTCCGTATGACCCCCTCCATTCCCTCATATAACTACTTGTAACACGCATCTTTAAGGGATACTACCTGCTTTTTAAAAGTTTTAGAAATCATTGCAGACCAATATATTTTACTTGAAAAATAATTATAGGAATCTGGCTGTAAGTCTTTAACTCTTTTAATATGCAAAACTTATTAAAGGGAACCGATATGGTTTTGTTAGGGTAAGTTTTATTGAAGATTATATTTGAGTATCGTTTGTCTGAATTGACAACAATAAAAATGCTTAGATTGACACTATTTATTTTGGAAAACAAGTTTGATCCAGCTGACTGGAATTTTGCTTAAAAGCTCTTAAATGTCTGGCATTTGGTCATTCTGTTATACATCATTTTCATCGTTTTTATAATAATATATCCACATCTGCTGTAAATAGTTTTAATGTATCATCTTTATTTCCTGTTGAATGAGAAATTAATTATGAAGACCTTCACTCTTCGTACAAAATAATCACACATCCATTAACGCCGTTATCATTAATAATCTGAATACCTAATTATTCACACTGCATTGACTAGACATAAATTGAATAAAGATGAATAATTCAGGGAAAAAAATGTTAAATTTAAAGGTCATATTTGAGACAATAATAAGCCTGAATATCTTTTTAGTGTAAATGCCACCTGACGTGAACAGAAAAGGATTGATAAGATTATAAGATGGAATCATTGTATGGTATATTAGATTTCACGAAACCAAAAAATTAAATTTGCGTATCATTTTTCATTTGGAATATGCTTTCTCATACACTCCAGAACAATGTTTCTTTTTTTCATTCCTTGCTTAAACTTCATAATATCGAGAACAAGAAACTAAAACGTTTTATGCGAATTGTGAAATTGTTTGCCTGTAGTCTACATTAATATATAGAAGATAGTATACATAAATAGTTTACAAGTAAATTGGAAACATTGTAAAAGTGAAGAGTGGGAATACGAAACTTTCCACTTCACGAGTTAGATATTTCCATATATTTATTAAGAAAAACATTTTTTAAATTATATGGTTATAAATGAACATATCTCCAGTCAGTCTTTTCAATGAACGCCTACAGCTATAAAACGAACTTCCACTTTTCCATTAATATCACATAACGGAATACTTATATTATTATTTTCATTGTACATATAATATGTCAGACTGTGTATTTGTCTATGTGTTTCATGAAAATATGAAAGGATGACTATTTGTGTCAAAACATATGCTACGCAGATAGATATATTACATAGTTTGGACCATAACATCATTAAAGAACACATGTTAATCATTTCGAGTGTACTTGTTAGGATTTGGATTGATATTGTTTTCTTTCTTTTTTTTTTTAGTTCTACATTCAGAAGTGCCTTTTGTGGGTTTTGATAAGCTTGTAGACTATTTAGATCGTACACAATGAACTTGACCCAAATTTCGATTATCACTTAATTATCACTTAATGTTGGTTTGCGGTTAATATTAGGCAATGCCCGATTTGTCCATCTTTCTTAGATATGATTATTCATGGGATGACAGGTGAAATCTCTACTTAAATAAGTTTCAATATTTCTTTTCCCTCCAAAACATGTACCTTTCGTTGTTCAGTAGAACACATATTCGACAGATTATAGTTATGTGTGAGACAGAATATCAGTACGGGTTTTTCATAATAGAGAATGAATCAGGCTATGAAGTTCAGTCACCGATCCTTCACATGTTTGGTATGGAATATCATTGATAACAAGTTATGCTAATACTTGAAGCATGCTTTTCGTTATTTAGTTGTTAATTTTTAGGCATTATTGATGATCCATTCTTATTGATTAAATAAACGTATATTAGAGGATAAACCGTCTTAACACATTTTAAGACAGATTCATCTTGGTGAAATACAAAGTTGAGAGAGAGAGAGAGAGAGAGAGAGAGAGAGAGAGAGAGAGAGAGAGAGAGAGAGAGAGAGAGAGAGAGAGAGAGAGAGAGAGAGAGAGAGATGAAATTAGTCTAAATGTGGATATTCAGATCTGAACAACATATATGATGGCACAAATTCTTCCCAATGGAAGAGAACGTAGTTCCAAAATTTATATCATCACAGTGGCGCTAAACTTGTATCCCACATATTACGTTCCATTTTTCTTTACTGGTATATTTCTATATTTCATTATATCATTATAAAATAATTTGATAATCAAACGAATGTAAAAATAACTGAAGATTAACAACTATAATAATTATCTCTTGCTCGGAATTTACTGCATACATAACACTAATTATGCATTGGCTAACAGAAGATGAATAACTAGAAGAGAAATAGAATGTGTAAAACTGATACGAGGTTAGTGATGGTGACAACAATAATGACGATGACGACGCATAATTCGGTTGTGGTTTTATGGATTTAATGGTATGTTTCAGCACATGATAGGCTATATATTATAGTCAATAAAACTGGTAGAGGAAGAACTTGGCAAACCTCGGTTAGAACAGCAGGTAAGTTGTCTCGCATACTCTCATTAGACGAACCCGAGACTCGAACCAATGCGGACAGTGGTGATATAACAGTGGTCGTTTAAAGTATGCAACTTAGACCATATTTACGTACAATTGCGAGAAATTATAATATTAATACCTATATAAAATAAACAAATATATAAATAGAGAAAGAAAGTGAAATACGCAATCGTCTGCAATCTTTAATAGCTCTGCATTTCGGGAAGTTAAGGACCATGGAGTTAGGTAGAATTTCAATTCCATGAAAATAAATTTGTACACCAGACATGTTCAGAATAGAAACTTATATAGATGTGCTTATAAAAGCACTAGTCTGAGGAGCATACAGTTGAGAAAATCACGTGACTGATCATTAACGCCGTAAGGAAATTCAGCAATTGAAGTGGCAATTACGATGGTATATATTTTCTAATAATGATTAATGAAGCACCAAAAGTTTCCTTTATCATCAAGTTTATATACGATATGTATTTGTCGACTAGCAGACAAAATAAAAATCTTTCGTGTGACTAGGAATAACAACCAACATTTTGCATTTAGTTTTATATGAAAATATTTTTTACAGGCTGTTAATTTGACATGGGGAGAAGAGGTGAATATATGCATGGTCAGTTGGCCACCCAATCCCAAAACCTTGAGGAATAAGTCTAAAAGGAAAGAATCTTCATGTGAATTTTCATGGACGTCATAAAGAAATCCAGCATTTAATGCGCAAAAATACCAGATATAATGAATTCTGCTTGAAGATGTCCTAACAAGTTTGCTTTATTATCAAGTTGTCAAATACATACTGGCTTATAAATCCGGTCTAAGCCTTTCATATCACTAGGAATGGTGACCAAAATTTAACTTTTCGTTTTATATACAAACATTGTATAACATTATATTTTGTTGTAAAATCTCATTTTTGGAGGTTCTGAATATAACACAGCATATACATTTTAGTTTTTTTTTTATCTGGAGAAACTATTGTGTGTGAGTTCAACATATATGGCTGCAAGACTCTGAAAGAATCCTTAACAATGGTTATTTTCACAGAGAGAGAGAGAGAGAGAGAGAGAGAGAGAGAGAGAGAGAGAGATGTACACATCAGCTGATTATATATAGTGTCAATTATAAAATGATTATTTGTTGTCTGATCCTGCCTTTGATATAATATTTTATCTCTGTGAATATCCACGCCTGAAAATCATTCACTCTTAATGAAGTTGACATACTATATAAAATATACGTAACTCTTGGATAGTGGTTGATCAGTTTATTGAAACAAATAATTTGGTTTAAACCTTGACACATGTGGTGAATTTGATACGTCCGTTGTTGCATACAATAGTGAAATTGGGTATGTTATGGATTCTTCTTATTCGGTATTGCTGTTACAAGGCGAATGTAGGCGATGAGGAATTCGAACGCAGAGACTTTTCCGTCTCTTTCTAAAATGAGTAAAAGATTAAAAATAATATCAGGTTAATTTCAAAGTCAGTGTTTTCAGTCAGATGGAATAGTATCTATAGATCTGTCTAACCCTTAGTGTTGAAAACTGGATATAAACGAAATAATTTATCATAGTTTTAGTTTCAGAGTCCTTTGAATTTCCGACGTTTTGCTGCATACACTTAAATAGAAACAAAAAAATTCATGGGTATGAAACTAGTCTAATTTCAGATGAGAATTTCAGCGTTCTGCATAAACATTTTAAGAGGCGGATTATCTATCTATATATCTGTCTATCTATCTGTCTATCTATCTATCTATCTATCTATCTATCTATCTATCTATCTATCTATCTATCTATCTATCTATCTATCTATCTATCTATCTATCTATCTATCTATCTATCTATCTATCTATCTAAATCTCTCTCTCTCTCTCTCTCTCTCTCTCTCTCTCTCTCTATATATATATATATATATATATATATATATATATATATATATATATATATATATATATATATATATATATATATATATATATGGTATGTGCACTGTATCAGTGATATACTACAAGATGTGTGAATGTTTGATTAAAGGAAAATAGGCTTCCTATACATAAATTGTATTGATATCACATACAATTATATGTATTCAATATAAATATATATATATATATATATATATATATATATATATATATATATATATATATATATATATATATATATATATATAAAGAATACAAATCATATGGCGAATAACAACCCTCTCTAGCGTACTGGATCCACCAAGGGATCACGTTTGTCAGGGATTAATTAAAATAGATGCAATAAACTGACGACGAACAGTACGAAACTAGTAACTAACTAACCAAATAGGCTTAAATATAGAAAAGAAAAAGCAGAAACAGTTGAAATTAAAGGTTAGGGTTTTCTCTGAATGATAACTCGATCATACTATTGCACAAAACCAACTAATAAAAATTCCTTTGGATATTAGGATTCAATACTTGAATCGCAAAGATGGACAGCTTTAAAATAAATAAAGAGTAATGGAAACTGAAAAGATAAGTTATTTGGTGATATTTAAGAGAACAAAAGTGGTCTGAGTTACATAATTTTAAGATTAGTGCATTTCAAAATAACTTAAACAACATAGGAAAAGAATATTTGATTAAAAATAAAAATCCTCTTGAGAGATAAAAAATATGATTCAAAGAGAAATGTATATAACATGCTTCTACAGCTATAGACATAGAAATGGTAACCATTACTCTGTATAACGTCATTTTATTTTTTATGTAATTAGTGGGTTACCTATTTGTAATTTTAATCAGTGGTGTAGATTCGACTTCAAGATAGTCCACAAACAATCACGAGTTATTTAAAAATGTAAACCATAGAAGCTTCTGCAATAAATGGCATCATAACAAATTATTGCTACTTTCAATGTTAGATTCTGTTTGCGCGCCAAGGCTATTTTGTTTGACTGCATATTTCTAAATTAGACCAATCTACGCTTCATGATCCCCATGTCTCATTTGAACATCAAACAAAAACAAAATGGTGAGGTGTTCCAAAGCAACACTATTATCATAATCCTATATCTCTGCATAATCGTTATTCATTTTGTCTTCTATCTATAGTTATTGCTCTTGTTGTCTTCTATCTACAATTTTTATCGCACTGTTACAGATTGCTTATCAATCATTGAAATAACCGTTCATCTCTCAGTCGATAATTATGATAGTTTTTAAAAGAGGTATGTAAATTGTTGTTCCATCCAAATCATGTTTAGTTTCATAACCATTCTATTCGCTCATAAAATCGTACACTCATCGCAAATTATATACTTTATTTTCATTACCATGTTACTAGGCAATTAAATGCCCCTTATTAGTAGCAGCATATTTCAGTTTCATAACTGCTTCTCAGTAATAAAAAGATATCCTCATTTACAACATTATAGTTCGCTTTCATAACCATGTTCCTCGGTAATAAAGTAAAACCGCATCAGCAAGACATAGATTCGAGGCAGTGCGTATAATAGATGTTGTGGTTTTCGTTTACCTAATATTTATGTTATATTATACATTCAACTTTGATCCATTTTAACTGTTCTCTCCTCCATTAATATGCTGCTGGATGATGAAGGGGAAGTCATAATGTTAATTTTTCTCTGCCATAAAGTCATTTTATTTTTTTTTAAAGTGGTTTCATGTATTGAACAGTACCCGCTCCTTTGTTATATTCAAGTTTGTAAGCCGCTAATACTGCATCAATTAACATACAGAGACCTTGGTGCATAGTTTTCACGATTTTGTTTGTTAACTTTATGTATTGCCAATTTCGCTGAGATGGAACTTTAACACTGTTGCATATATATGATACAATGCTTATTTAATTTATTTAATTTTAATGCATCATCATCATCTAAAGGTGTTAATATTCAGAATATAGTTTTGAATTTGTAAATATACCTGCAATGTGCCGGTAGAAACTCACAGAAGCAGCTAAAGCTATTCACACTGCAGGGTTGTGCTGACTGCCAAATTTTGATGTGAATCTTTGATATGTATATTTGCGTGTAATCATTTTCAAATTGTATCGAAAATGTTCAATCACGTGCAGTCAGATGTAATGCATTCCAGTTTTTCTTGTAAATATATTTGCAATATCAGGACAGTTAGTAACAGTAAATGGATGTGCATTACATTTATACGGCGCTGTATTTTTGTTCCGTTAAATTTTGAAGCACACTAATAAAGTTTTAAAAAGTAGCATAAAATTGAGCTGTGTAACTATATTAAACCTCCATTTAGTATTTTCACACTCTGCTTTGTAATTATATCTCTGTGTTTCTCATTTATACACAATTGCTCTTCATCATGCACATGTGATCCAGAACACGTCCAGCGTCGACTATTTTAAATATTAATTGTACCGTTTATTTATCTATTTTCATAGAATGAATTAAATTTATAAAACACTTGCATTTTTAAAGTTTGTATATGTAAACGGATTTAATTCATTTGTGCGGCATATAAAATCATTTCGTAGAAAAAGGTGATTAATTTTGAGGCAATTTGTTTTGACCTAATGTTTTGTTGATGCTTTAATATCGTACCTATTACACCTTTGTGAATAAAAATACATGGTAGATTGTGCTGTAAGTACTATTCAATACCTTTTGAGAATTTTTGAGAAGACGTAAATGGGTACATATAAATGTTTGTATTTTCATTTAATTTTACTTTGTTCTAAATTGGATGCAAAAGCTTGTAATGTATCTTGACCCGTTTTTAGCTTCATAAGACGCAGTTAGAACAGGATTAATGTTTCTTGTAGAAATATATCTTCTCATTTTTTCCGTATTATCATTTATTACCTTTCTAGGACATTGTGTCGACTGTTGTTCAGTATTCACATTTCCACCTTATTGCAGCTAAAGTTTTATGGGGGTATTATACTTTCCTAATTTATTTACTGTGATTTATGTTTTAATGACTTTATGGTCCAAGAGATCAAAATTCTATAGATTTTCCATGACAAAGCACAAACCAATCAAACTAAGATACCCTGTGTTGACCTAGCCAGAAGATAGGAGGTTTTGAGCTAGATTAGTAAGCAAACAAAATGCTATTATCATGCGACTCGTCTACGTAAACATACCCTGTTAACGATATGCATCAATACCCGCATGGAGAACAAAATAACAAATATTACTGGAATTGTATTACACTCACAACACACGTGCATGAGTGACGTCTTCAGTCAGGCTAACATTGACTGTAATTATCCTGCATATGTGGAGATTCATTAACTGTGAAACTACTACTGAATAAATAACATTACTAATCTCTACTACATCCTATAAAAATGTTATTTCCTTTGTTCGGCTCTATTTTCCATTGCCTGTGCCAGAAATTATGTAATAATATATATTAAACAATTACACAATATACACTGTAAGTGTTTAATTATTGTACGTGGTTGACGGTTACGTATTCCTGATTTTGTCATGATTCTAAGAAACAAACAAGATATTTTCTTTAATTTGATTTCAGAAGATCGAATGCATAGCACATCAAGTATAACTTGTATTTAAATAGATTTGGGAAACGACTATTCATTCTTGTTTATTACCAGTCCTTGGTATTCAACGATTAGAGTTTGTACTTGTGTTCAGATATAATTTGAAAGAATTTATCTATTTACAAGGTGCTCATTGGTAATTTGGATTAAGAAACTAATTTGGAATTATCGACAGCTCATGTAAACACTATCTGCTGAGATATAATCTGAGCGGATAAATTTGTTTGGATTATACATTAGTACTAACATTCGTATTCAAACAAAAATGATTTTTGTTCCTGTTTTTTGTGATTATTGTGAATTTATTTATCTATCAAGCCTGTTGGCGCAGTAATTCATTCGGGGACGCGAAATTCATTCGGAACATTCATTACTTTTGGACTTTTATGGAGCAGTTTGGATTAAATTCATTATATTGTATGCTCCTCTTAAAGTCTCATTTTATAACATATCGAATAAATTCTTTGTTAAGTTCTATATAACTTGTTGGTTAACTTCTTTCTTTTAATTAATTTCATAACCAAAATTAGATTTGAAAGCCTGTTTATATAGAAGGCCGTAAAACAGTAGCTAAGATTTTGAAGAACATGCCCCAGATGTTATTGTGTTCGAAACCATTTAGAAATGTATCAAAATTTCAATGGAATGTAGGACGTGATCAGTATATAGGTGTATGTATTAGATAACACGAACTCTGCGGTAGAAGACGCTATTGTAAATACTGTAGATGAAATCTGTGATCGTTACGTGTCGTTCTAAATGCTCGACGACGTTTAAATGTAGTAATTTTTTTAAATCAGATTTGCCTACCACGTTTTTCTGTTCGCGTGTATTGTTGATTGCGCAGGACTTTTTTGTGATTGTGGAAAGACCTGACAATTTTGCTAAGGGAAAATGATAAAGAAGTAAAATAATAATAGTCATGATATTGCAGTTTGTGATTAAGATTAAATAGAAATAATACTACATTCATTCATCAGTTAGGAAAATATGTTTTATTGTATATAAACGTCACATGTGAAACAACTCAAGTAACTAGCACGAAAACGCGAAATACGAATAATTAGCTGAATGAGCAAAATCAACATACTTGTAATGTTATGACAGTTTCCAAAGGTGCCACTGTTAACTGTGTAGGAACTTTATAAATTAACAGCGCAATATTAGATTATAAATTCCTACGCGGGACATGTTGGATGAAATATCATATGTGGTAGGCACTAAACGAGAGCGTCGATACCTTATCGCAACGATCAACATAAAAGCGGCTCCAGAAAAAGGACCGCAATTGCAAGACTCTGATAGTGAATTACATAAAAGTTGTGGTGATTTAGATGATTATTGGACAGATATCCCGATCAAAAAACGATCCGGTTAAAGACGCGGTGAATCTCCCTTCTACAATGAGTTTCAGAAATTATATCACAGATACAGCGCACGGGAAACTCGGCGGCTAAAATGAGAGTTTTCACTATATGAATTTAATTATACTGGCTGACCATGAGAATGATGATGTATTTAAAAAGTTATAAGCTCGTGGATGAAAGAGGTGATTGTGTAATCTTAAATCGCAAGGACACCAATAACAATGGGGAAATAGACACATCTTTTGGAAAAAATCTAGAGAGAAAAGTTTGAAAATTTTTCAACTGAGGATCAATATTGGATTATGGACAAATGCATATTCAACCGCATATTTTGTAATAAAGCCTTTGAGAGGAGTCTAGTTAAATTACAACAAAAGCGTGTACTGCGCGGCAAGCAGTAATGATATTGAATAATTATCACAATGGATGTTTTGACGCTGCATCAAGCATGATAAAACAGACACCAACTTCGAAACTTTTATGGAATACATGGGAGAACCTACAGTTACTACCGTGTGAGACATAGGTGCGTCTTTAGAGGAAGATAACAGCATTGAAGACTCAGTTTTATTCTGCCTCAGCTAGGGACCTTAATCCATTAAAATATAATTGCATAACACGTCTCATTATTTTCGTTCATGTGCGGTCCTCTTGGACATTAATGAAAACCGATTCTTTCGTTGATCTCAGTAGGCTAAGACTAATATATGTTATCTCTACTGGAATGTATATTTAACATCTATATTATCAATTGGATCTGAAATGTATATTCCCTTCATAGGTTGTCTTTCTATGGTGATAAGGCAATCCATTTGAGGAGGTGAAAGTAACTAAGAGCTGTTACGCCCATTATGTTTTAAGATCTAGACTCTAGTGCATAAATAAATAAATAAATAAATAAATAAATAGTAAATAAATAAATGAATTAATAATTAACAGATATATCCAATAATTGCATATTTTTTAACACTTAAGTGCGATTCCCTTTCTCAACATTATTTTTTATTCCTTGATCGTTTGTAACATAGTAGTTATTGAGTTTTCTGCAGTTGTTACTATTGATATAATGTAAGTACACATTTAAACATTCTCTTACATTTACTTTCAAGAAGTAAATTGGTTAGACTTTGAAATGTTGTTTGTAGAACATGACCAGAGTTAGGAATTTCATGAATAGTACAATTCTTCTGGCTTTTTTGCTTTCTTTGGATTATATTGTACAATCCAAATATATTTATTCTACATAAGTCAACCAGCAGTTATTTTTTATACACAAGTTGCTTGTTTCTTTTTGGTCAAGTGGTATTCTTTGTGCTATTAATAAACAGTTGCAAAATGAGAAATGAACATAGAAATAATTTAACTTTTAGGTGTTCGATATTCGTGTTTGATTGTGACTATATTGTATTTTAAATATTTTAATTACAGACAATATGCAACCTTCTGCTTGAGATGATCGTAATGCTGCTTTGCTAATTGTGATACGCCATTTTTCGCATTTGCCCCTTTGACCATTTCTGGAAAGGGACATCACGTAATTTTATCATGCAAGGTCTAACTAGTTTCTTTAATAATGCTCGCTCACTGGTTTCACATTGTTAAGCAGCAACACTCGATTAAGAAAGAGGTCTCACTGAGGACATAAATCACAAAGACAATATCGACACCACCTATCAATGAATATTATTTATTTACTTCCTTCATACTGACTTCTTTCAGTTATTACCTTATTAACATTTTGCTCTTGTTTTAATATCTCTGGCTTGGCATTTTAAACCCTTTTAAAATTTTTCGCTACTTGTTTTCTGTTGTCAACCCTACATGCTTTTCTTTTAGTATTTTAGTCAACATTTCTTTTCTGGTTGTTACGTAACCTTTTAATTTTCTTCATTTTATTCGATTTATTTGGAGAGCAAGACAGCGTGTAACTGCGAACAATGACCTAATTAACGTAACCACAAGTTTAACATTAGTTTTAAGTTATTCAATGCCATATTTAACTATGCTTAAAATGAACTAAAATTCATTTTACGAATATGTTTAAATGTGAAGCATAAATTCCTTAAAAGAAACTCTTAAAGAAAATGGATTAAAGAAAATCTCCATATATGTTGAATATAAAAACATAAGTAAGTTTAGTAAAGTTAATATATAACGCAAACATTAGGTCTAATAGTACAGCAAAATGTGATGGGAGATGAACAGAACACATTAGGCCTACAATAAATAATGAAAGGATATAGATACAAAGTACTGGAACAAAAAAAAAACGAAAACAGTGGTCGTATCGAGACGAAAATCTCAAATGAACTAAATGATGAAATAAGAAACAAAATCAAAAGAAAACAAAATGTGATTTACGGCTGATCAAAACATCGTGCCCTCGCAAACAAAATTACCTTTGATTGTAATGTGTTAGCGTTTTAAAATTATTTTTCTTTCTTTGATTTGAATGTAGGGTGGTAATCTTTGAAAATGAAAAAGATTTTTTTTTCTGCCGGATTGTTGTGGTGAGGCAGCAAATACATACTATATACTACTGGTTTATTGCAGATCCTTTTCTACGATTGCCAACGCATATAGAGCTTTACCTGTGTTTATACAGTTGTAATAATTAATTTTGTCGTTACACAAGCAAAATTTAATATGGCAACAATTAGGGTTGTGACTATATTTGGATACCTGTAATTTTGACGCTTTTGCATACCATACATATATCATGCACGTGGCGAATCGTGTTCCAGACATTACAGCGCCAAGCACTCATTACCCCGTTTCTTTTCTTTTACTTTCGAATATTTTCGCAAATTACTTTTCAGTATTCCTCATGCATTGCCCTTATATACATTTACGATGTTTTGTGTGAATGCATCTTACCTGGTCTACAAGTATTTAAAGGTGAAAAAAGATAAGCATTTTATGCTTTCTAATTTCTGTCTGGTTTACTTACTGACTGCGGCATCAATAGTATTGAACGTCGCTATAACATCGGGTAACGTAATAGCGTCATTTTTATCGGAGTCAAAAGCTTGAAATATCCTGTTGGCGGTCGCAACGTCAAATATCCCAATACCAGTATCCACGGAGATCCACTCCTGCCTTGAGATGGAATTGTCACCTGATATATACAATATATCTATTTATGAATATAAACCAATACTTTGTGTCATAAGTGGTTGTGTTGTACAATTTGTTATATATATATATATATATATATATATATATATATATATATATATATATATATATATATATATATACACACACAAAGCTTTAACTTAAATAAAATCCGTGCTTTGTTATATGGATGCCCCAACATTAGATACTTATCAAAATAAATTTATTTCCAAGAGAAACAACTACTCTATAAACATAAGAAAGAAAGATGGCTCCATTCCCACAACCGTCCCCACATTGTTAACCTGTTACAGGATACGTTCATACCTACTGCAGCTTAGCCTTATTAGTCATGCAAATATTTCTGATTGGCGAATAGATTTGGTACAGTCTATCTGTGCATATTAATATCTATACTGTGGATACTTAGTCGTGCAACTGTTTCAAAATGGGAGGCTGCCTTATGCAAAGATTATATTTGTGGCAAATTATGTGCAGACATATAGCTATTTTATAATTTGATAACACTGTTTTCAATTGACACTATTAATGAAAGGAACATTGTTGTAAGTACCGTTGAAATCTTTATCCAGGACAATGCTGATGAATTCATCCAGATTGATATAGCCATCTGCCGGTGATCGATCCGTCAGCACAAACAGTCCCTTTAACTTCCGATGCAAATCATTGTCGAAGCTACCGTAACAGTAAATACATTAATTGAAATTCTCAATTTTTATGACATCGGAATTGACGAATCTTTATGTTTCAATGTCACATCGTAGGGCCAATTCAGTTATGCAGCCTTAAAAATTCATGGCCAACAGTCAGGGTGGGTTTCTGATCAAGACCCTTTGCTCCCATTATCTCTGCACTAGATATTAATTAATGTATTGATTTGTCTTAAAACCCAACTAACCAACAATTCATATGCAACAATGTGAGCCATCCTAATTCTCTGAAGCTTTTAATTTTTCAAGACTGAAATCTCAACTTGCAGACTGATGTCGTTATTATAGATAGTGACAGAGTTCTGGAATGGAAACACTAGTATATCGATACTGAAGGAAAAAAAACTTCATTATTCAACCATGAAAATGAGGAAATTTAACATCTGAAAATACGAGTGGATATATCAATGTGACTAACTAAAAGTAATACATGTACTCCTTGTTTATGACTGGAATGGCAAGGTACTGTAGGGTTTCCCAAATCGTCAATTCATAATAAGAAAACATTTTGAAAGCTACACATATATTCTTTTAAGAAAACCTTTTGAAAACTACACATATATTCGTTTACGAAAACCTTTTGAAAACTACACACATATTCTTTTCGTACAAATGACATCTCCATTCTTTTGGACTGAGTGGGAAATCTGATTTAGGTTATTGTTTTTAAATAATTTCAATGCATCCTTACATGTATAGACGACTTTGACTTACTGATCTATATCAAAGAATGCAAATTAGACTTGCAATTTGACTTACCCCCTAATTTGTCTACATCGGTTGATATATCTTACACCTCATATAGCTGAATCCGACTCATGGATTTGTTTATATCAATCGATATATGCTAGACCTGGTATAGACGAATCTGATTCACTCATATCTTTGTATCACTCAATGCAATCAACGAATGACATAGATGAAAATCAGTCACCCGCTGATTTCTTTCAATGAACGCAATCTATAGGTGGTAGATACAAACACACCAAACCCCCTTTTATTAATCAATTCAACCTTCACATAGGATATATGAATTTGACTTACACAATGCTGGTATCTTTCTACACCTGGTGTGGACGAATTGGATTTAGTCACTGGTTTTATTTGCATGCAATGCACTCTACATCCGGTACGGGCGAATTTGACTCACAGATCTCTTTCAATCAGTTAATACAATCAATACTACTAAAGACAAATTTGACTTATTCAGTGATCTCATCCTATCAATCAATGCAATTTAATTATGTTGTAGACAAATATGCCCACCTATCTGATCGTTTTCTATCAACCAATGCAATTTGCACATGCTAAAAAGGAATATGACTTGTGTATTGTCCTTTTTATATCAACTAATGGAATCAAAACCTAGCATACGCAAATTTGATCATCTCGTTGAACTCTTTCTACCAACAAACGATATACACCTGGTGGAGACAAATTGGACATGCGTACTAAATGTTGTTCTATCAATCAATGGAATTTACAACTTATACGACGAATTGGACTCACCAACCTCTCTAAACGAAACAACAACAACAATAACAACAACATAAAATAGTTACGAAATACTGAACAGGAGCGAATGAGTATTACCAAGACGTACAAATACCTTAAGAGCAAGCACTGCAACTTGGAATGAAAAAATCCAACGTACTGAATATTTGGCGATATAAATTTATTTGAACGGTATTGCAATGTGTATAAGCTCGAACCATAATTTATGTGCAACTTAAACAATTAAAACTAATTTCATGTCAGTCTATTGTCAATTCCAAGGAAATATTACCACAAGTGCCAAAAAATGAAAACAGAATAAGGATTGTCGAGATCTATGAAATATTAATGCAAGCTCATTAATGTAGATGAAATGAGGAACTGTATAACTACTTGTATGATACCTGTTTTCGAGGCATTACCAAAGGTAATCTATCAACGATATACTTAGCATTTAGCCAGGTTACAAATTAAAAATACCATTAGCAATGACCTTATTTATGTTTAAAGATGATGGAGATCTAACTTACTTTAGTGCCCAAAATAAACGTACACATGATAGCACACACATTTACACGTATCTTTTTTTTGTAGAAATGCCAAATTGTGCTAGCTTTTATCGTGTAAAGTACCTTGCAGTAATCTAAAAAGGACTGCATGTAACTGTCAGTTTTCTGTGTATTTCTTCAAATTATTCACCTTACTGGAGAGCTATTCACGTTTTATGTTTCATGTCATGTTCAGGTAAACGTAAATACTGGTGAAATAGTTTGACCTCGCAATACAGTGAAATTAAGTAGCCACTAATCAAAGTAATTTTTTCGATATATGTTAATGTAAATAATTGTAGTTATTGAACATAAAAAAGATAAAGGATAAGGGGATGAAGAGATTGAAATTGTGAGTGGAGGAAATTTACCTCATCTGTTCGTACGTAAAACCTTTCTGTGTAAATAGTCTGAAATGGCAGAAAAATAGCATTTCGGTGATACGGTTAAGATTATAAACAAAACCATTTCTTGTAAGGTCTATTCATTTAACGTTATAGTTCCACCTTTTCTTTCTTCCAGTTTGTTCATCAAATGAACAACGGATTTCAAAATTTAAGTGTTTCTGGCATATACAACACATAATCCAACCCGAACCTAACACATTCCATCTCTGTATTCTACCGTACATTTGAACAAAAAAAATAAATAAATAATGGATATAACATTTGAAGCGTGTGTCTTCGGCACGTCCAAAACGCAATCCATCCCTATCTTTATACAGTCTGAAATGTAAGAGTGTGTTTGCGGCATTTACAAAATGCACTCCATAAACAACCTATTAAATTCTGAAATTTAAGAGAGTTTTTGGCATGCACAAAACGCATTCCAACCCAAGGCTAATATATTCTGAAATTTAAGAGTGTGTTTATGGTATTACAAAGTGCAATCCTCCAAAATTGATTCCAACCCGACATAATCCATTTCCAAATTTAAGAGTTTGTTTCTGGCATAAACAAAACGCAATCCAGCCACAATATAATAAATTAAAATATTTAATGTATTTTAGTTGCACTCAGTGTACGATCTGCACAAAGATTTATATTTCCTGTATGTTACATTCAAGTCTGTTATTTTCAAGGAAGGATATAATTATGTTGACATTAAAGATATTTTACATAAAGCGAACCTACCCAATTACTCTACAATAATCTACTTACATACAGAGAAATAAGGCAGCAAGTCGACCCAAGCCCTTCTCCATCTTCATGCAACAAAGAATAATATAATGAAAAGTACTGCAAGAAAATTTTAATCAGTACTGGACCCCTCTTTATATACCGTCTACTTGGCAGTATTAATTATATATAGAACAAGAAAAAGGCGCAGAAATAACATATCTAACAAAATGATTGATAATAGCTATCGCTCTAACTATATAGTATACAAAATATACAATCAATGGTTAACACTAATTAATCAAGATACTAGACCCAAAATGTAAGCACTATGAACGATAAAAAACTAAAATATATTTTCAAACTTTATCGCCTGAGTAAATTTTCAATTTATCAACCGTATGAATCTGAACTTTGAGCCGAGAACTGAAAATTCTGAAATAGGTCAGATACACTTTGAATACAATGTCGCTTTTCCATACAATGTCTATAGTGCAGGGTAGCTACCGGTGTTTTTGAAGGGTTATTAAAAACGACCCCTTTTCCATGCACTTGAACGCATCTATTGCGGACAGCGGTAGGGCTAGGATATTGCACTATAAAAAAAACGTTTAGTCATTCAGATATTATACGTTTTCGCGTTGTTGTACGTTATATTCAGTAATGTTGGATACAAATAACGATATACTAATTATGGTTTTTATATGTGTTCTTCAATAAATTACTAAAATCTGCTTTAAATTGATAGATACGTTATGGTTCCTATTGGAGTTATTATATCATGATGGTTTCAATATATTTTATTGCCAAAAGGTTGTGATATACAAAGAAAAAGAGATTGGACACAAGGGTTACAAACTAAGAGCTCCTCTCCTTTGTTGAATTATATATCACAATTCTTCACGTGTATAATTTCCTCGCATAATGGTTGTACAAATTGTATTATGTAATATGTGTCGTTCTAAAAGAGTATTCGTGCAAACTGATAATTGTCGGAGAAAATGTTTGACAAAGTTGATCTCTTAAAATCATTCTAGAATCTGCATGAAATAAAAAATAAAACATATAATCGCTCTAAATATAAAACCCACAGTCTAAATAAATTGTGATTATGTATGGTCCGTATTTCTCATCATTAAGGAAATAAAACAAAAAAAAAGCCGAATTATAAATACTTGGAGGCTGAATAAATACGTTTAATTATAGATTAGTATTGGGATAGATAGAGTATGTGATATGTTAGTTATGCATGGTAGAAACGAATTTTAAAGACTGTTATTAAACTTCAAAATTAGCCACAAATAAATTGGCTGTAAGTGCACAACTTCAACAAATTCAAGAAAACTCAATAAAAAATATCATACTCTTCCCTGGTGACATCTGCATGTTTTACAAATTACCTCTAAAATCCGATTTTGCAAGCTGTCCATCATCGGTCTTGAAAATACACATGTGAGCAGGGAAAAATAGATTTATGTTATTTTTGAAAGTATGCTCAACAGATGTTAAATATTTTCACGGTATGGGCATAGTTGGCTTGTAAACTATGTGTTGACTTTAGTTGAATTGATTACTGACTACCCTTTCTTCGGTCGAGTGCTAACATCAGAGATGTTTACTGACAGCATTGATTTGGAAATAATTTCGAACTTTGGAACACCATTTGCATTTGGATTGTAGCAGCTCGAAGCATAAAGTGATCAAATTCACTATATATAATACCACACCGAGGATTTAATACCTGAACGACGCAGATTAAAATGTTCATGCTATAGAGACTGGTACGTTAAAATTGGAATCAGAATTGTAACATTTCCTGATAAATAGTGCTAATATGACACAATTGAAATGGTATTTATAAGTATGTTAAAGAACGAATTAGATCTATGTTTCAAATTTTAAAGTTGTGTATATTAACAGCATTATTTTATGTTCACTGCAATAGAATCATAACTCTATCACTTTGATTATTTTCAAATATGGGTTGTACATTGTATAATACACTAATTGTATTACTCGAGAGAAACTGCGACTAAAGACAAAGATGACAATATTTCCGTCGTCTCTTCCTTTCCTCGAGATATTGTGTTCCCTAGATTTTTCCAGCTGCAGCATACGGAGCTTGCTTATTTTATAAACTTTTATTTCAACTTGCAGAGATATACGACCTATAACATACTGTATTCAGCCAAATATAAGCAGCAAAACAGCGAGGTTTCAAGAGCATTCAGACTTTTTCAACTTATTTGTTAAATGCTTCAAAACAGTCCTCCCCCGTCATGTCTCAAGCCTGGACCAGGATAAATCAAATCGAATGACTATCAATAACCAAATAATTATCCATTTTATTTTTTCTCAGTAAAACTCATTAGACGAACGATAAAATAATTTAGTTATCACCATCACACTAATGCCTTTCTCAGTTCTTTCTTTATTGAAAATCTACACAACCGTAATATAGCCGTAGATACGCATACATCTTGACATTGCTATATGTCTTCTCAAGATATGCATGGCCAAAAAAAGTATAAAAAAAGACAACTAGGTCAGCGACAAAAAACACCTGTTTCAGAGAAATATTTAATAAGTAAAAATCAGAAATAAATATTCAATTTAGGAAATATTTTTACAACTGTCAATTTAGGCATTTATAGTAGAAAGAAGATAAAGCATATTCTTACTTACTGAGGAAACATATGTTATGTGAAGATTTAACGTAACTATAAAAGATCGAAATGTAAAAATTTTTACCTAAAATTATTAGTGAATACATACCTTTTCTGAGTAGATAAAAGGAAGTATTTCAGGATAAAAATGGAAATATAAGAATGTATTTTGACAGGTCACCAGTGACAATACAAAATATTTCCTACTTCATGAGTGAAGTATGTCTCATAAGATACTTAATAAAACCTTTGATTTACATGAGCGTGTCTCCATTCTGAGACAATACAACCAGTAACAGCATTATTTCATCGACGAAAAGAAGTTCCGTTTCGAAATTTAGATAATATTAGGTTAGCGACCTTTGACAAATTGATCTTGTACGTATAATGTTTCAAATTGTGCATTTTGCCAAATTAATGACAACTTTCAACTTAAGAAAATTTTATTTTTTGACAATACATTTCTTCCACGGTGTTTGATTTATTTAAAGAACATTTTTTGGTGTAGGCACTATACAAACATCACAGAACTGTCACATCCCACCGATTTCAAAGTGAAACACCCTTACAAATAGCTCCGAATGACTGTGAGTTTACTTGTAACAATTTTATTTCTTTAATATGCTTACATCTGCATTGAACTTGAATTGTTGGCCGTGACAACGTTATGGTAGTTCGGTAACAGACGATCCCCCAAAATTGGACCTGAAATCAAAACGCATCGATGCCAGATAAAGACCATGACCATGAATTTGATCAGAGTTTGAAATTATTATGATTGTGTTGAGAATTAGAATAGCTACCAAAACAATTTTGTGGGTGTGTTTGTGTGCGTGTGTGTGTGTGAGTGTGTGTATTTGTGAGTCTTTTTCAAAGGCAAATACAAAACATATACAAAACAAACAAATAATCAAAAACGTTGTGTTTGTAAAACTCTACATGGCTGTCTCCACATGAGTTAAACTTATAGATACATTATCTCAACCAGCCTATATAGTCTGGTCAGTTTATTGCATCTATTTTAATCAATCCCTGACACGTGATCCTTTGCTGGATCCAGTGCACTTGAAAGGGTTGTTATTCGCCATATGATTTGTATTCTTTAGACATACACACACACACACACACACATATATATATATATATATATATATATATTTATCTATATATATATATATATATATATATATATTTATATATATATATATATATATATATATATATATATATATATATATATATATATATATATTTATATGGGGAGGTGGTGGGGCCCCGATTGGCCGAATGGCCTAAAGAGCTCTCCGTTACGGATCACTGCCATCTCATATCTGTCTGCGTGGGTTCGAATCTAAGATTTGGCGAATGTGGATATGTGAGAAAGCTTGCCGGTAGCTTCTCGTGGGTCGGTGGTTCTTATCTAGGATTTTCCGGTTTCTTCCTCCACCATTAATACTGGCCGCCATGTATAGCCTATCGTGTGCTGAAAAATGGCGTTAAGCCCCAAGACAACAACAACTGTGTCGATGGAAAGAACGAGATAACGTCGAAGCTTTGAAGCCGAAACTCAGCCATATGCTATATCAAAAGAGTTCTTTCCTTCGATTCAGTGCTACACACTAATTGGGTTTGTGTTACTTGTATACCACCTTTGTACGATTTCTAAACATATTTTACACTATAGAATGAATTAAACTCAAATCGAACTGGGAGTTTTAAAAGGTCGATTCACTGATTCTGACATTATGTATGCGTGGTGTATTAAGAAAGGCAGCTATATAGTTCGAATCTGCGTGTGTGATACGGACTACGGATTGAACAGCTGTATCGAACGCCGGATGAAGCATATGTAACTTAAAGGGTACGAAATAAATTTATTTATCTCATTATCAAATATATAATAAAACAATACGTATCAGATATGTGAAATCATAGAATCTTAAGATAAGTTACTTTACTGTTATAGCAAGGCAATATTTCTTATGTTATGTATATTTTATATAATGGAGTTAATTTTAGGACACACTATTATGTGCGTTCATGTATAACAAGATGACGTGCTCAATGGAACATAACTAGAAAGGAAAATAATGAAGTAGAAAACGTATGGTATTATTATGAAAAGTGTGTAATGAATTATCTAAGTTTTGAAAGCCTTATGTAAATATTATCGTGATTATAACGTGTGCAACATATAAAACTTGTTTCTCAAAAGTTCAAAAACTGACTCAGATGAAAATTCAAACCATTGTATCTTGTATAATAAAACTATTAAATTTAAGCGATCTATAAACGTTTATTTTATCTGTGTGGACATTTTGAACCAAAATTAAATGGTCGTTATCGCTAGAAAAAAATATTGAATACTTTGCTTAAAAATTTGGAAACATATAACCATATAACCACTACTTTGTTGAAGTGCCGTTAAACGAAAGCACTTCTTTGTTGAAGTGCCGTTAAACGAAAGCACTTCTTTGCTGAAGTGCCGTTTAGTAGAAAGTAGATTCTTTCTTTCTTTCTTTATTTATTTATCTATTTCTTTATTTATTTATTTATTTATTTATTTATTTATTTGTTTATTTATTTATTCTTTATTTGACCAAATCATATTTGATTAGCATAAGCAGACCAACAAATTAAATTATTTGGTGATATGTATGGATCAAAAGGTTTAGAGCGAAATTATAGAGCTATACTATTATGCAAAATAATAATAAGTAATATTTTTGAAAAATAACGTTACAGATTACATATGTGGCAAAGATATGCCGTCCATGGACATAAGAAAGGTGTGAAAGGTGTGCAAACATTGGCTACTCAAGTTGGCATTGCAGAAGAGGATATGACAGAATTAAATAGTATGTTAAAATATAGACAAATCATCTGCGAAATAGGGCCTTATTATTTAATTATTCAATAATTATTTATTTGAAAAGAAAATATAAATTGCTGATAAAATTTTATTACCCATAATCGGAATGTGTCTCATTACAGTCTTCTCTAATTCGTCTTTCAACAGACTTATCACTCCAAATAAATTACAATTATAATCAGGTAACACCAGGAATAATTTAGTAGATGTTCAATAGAATTTAGATTTAATATGGGATAGATTCAGATTGATCCGGTTTCTAAGTCATAATCAGAAAAATATCAATAGAAAAATTACAATCTGGATTTTGTATAAGTCAATTAAATCATTTTAGTAGAGTCAGAATGATAAACGAGCATACTACGTTGATTAAATTAATAGACAAAAATCATATTGAAAGTAAAGTTAGAAGTATGTTTATTACGCTAGATACACAATTAAGTAAGGAAATGGGATTCTATTTTCCGAATAAAAAATTCCACCATATATATATATATATATATATATATATATATATATATATATATATATATATATATATATATATATATATATATATATATATATATATAAATATATATATATATATATAATAGTTGTCAATCTCCTTTGATTGGTATATATATATATATATATATATATATATATATATATATATATATATATATATATATATATATATATATATATTTATATATATATATATATATATATATATATATATATATATATATATATATATATATATATATACCAAAGGAGATTGACAACTATTATTATTAGGATATATCATTGTGTTTTATTTACTGAAATATAAGGATATATGTTTTATCCCACATAATCTATAACAGTCCATACAAAGAGATAATCTGTATAAAACTTGATATAAATAAATGCCAAATAAATATGTAATGCACACAAAAATAAAACTGAATTTAATATTTTTGTTAATTGCAAGGATGAATTTATATAGTCATTTAGAATGAAATGAAAAGACAGAAACTCAGGTTGATTGCATGATGTATTTGAGAGGAAGACAGGAACTCAAAATTTAATAGCACCTAACTGAGGAAAGTCATAATTAAATACATTTTGAAAAATGTCTGATCTATTTTTGTTCTGTATTATCTCTCCAACAAATATACAAAAGATCATACGGTAAACTAAATATCACAAGAGCAAAAGCTCACCAGTAACTATAAGTTTATTTTATTCTATGTTGTGATTTAAAGGTTTACTAAACCAATCAACAATTGTAAAGAAGAACTAAGGAAAGAGAGCCAACAAGATATTGTCATGAATTTGTCTTTAACTTCAATCAATACAGAGCTTATTGCATGAATAATTTTCAGACGTAATATGAAATCAATTGCAGTTACTGTTTATAATGATCAAGAACAAAACGCTACTTGTCAAAAGGAAGCTACTGAAGAAAAAAAGTCAAAACCTACAAAGCGGTTGATCATAAGCACTTAGCTGGAACATACGATGTCTGCACATCTGATTCTATTTACAAATATATATATTGGTAATCATTCTTATTTTTTGTGGACACCATGCCCATCCCTTTATCAAAAGCTTCAAATCATACAATTAGTGAAAACGTCAAATAATGATTAAAACTTCATTCCATTAAGGGACGTTGTTATAATTGACATGTTTGAAAAGACGTTTTTATAAAAGAGCATAGTGTTAGATAATTTCCATTTGTGAACCAAACAAGAAAGAATTTGCTCAGCAATGTCAACAAAAACAACGAAATTCTCTATAAACATAGTACGAACGTATTTGTGAAAGAAATAAGATGGATTATTTGAAAACGTTCAAGAAGCTTGAAGTGCCACAGTTATATGAATTGTATTCATGCCACAAAAGATCATGGATAAGAAATAAAGCTTAATTTAAATTGAATTCTGTTGATGATATTTATGACAACTTCGCAAAGAATGATACCTTTCATTAACACTACCTGAATAGTGGCATACTGGTCAAGTCACCTAATAACCCATGTCAGTCTTTTTAATCTCTTTGCGAATAGTATAAATCGCCCCAAAATAAATCAAAACCACAGACGAATTTTACTGTCCAAGCCCAAGTACATACCACAACATAAACAATACAAAATAAAAATAGATGAAATAATAACCACGACTGAAACCATCTCAAGTTCTTGATAATATACCAAAAATAAAAAAGTTAAAAAACACGCATCGCCCTCCCCTTAGTAATAGCATATCTACAGCTACAAATCTCGCACGGCAGCATGGAATATATATACCAAGTCGTGTAAGGTATATTGACATACTTGAATTATTGAGATCTATAATTGCATTGATATTTTTTTTACTAGTGTCACCATTGATTTAAATTCAACAACAACGGTAAAACAACTAAGGCATTGTACACATGCAGATAATATCCAAATACCAAGATACACAGGAGTAGATGACACGTTTGAACAGAAACGTCTTTGCGCCGTGTGTCACGGAATTGTCTAAATCCATTTATTTATTAAAAAATATTTATTAAATACACGTTTCGTTTTTTATGTATAACGATACCCAAAGATGACGTTTTTTATATTGCACATTATATTGCACATTATTTCTATTTCGAAAGAGTGAGTTCGGTTCATTTTATGCCTCACGTGCAAAGTGCTATCGATGGGAGAAACCGAGTAATCAAGCTCGCAGACGATGTAGGGCTACATTGTCTGTGTACAAATGCCTCACAGTATAACGAAATCTTGACATTTCATAATGTCTTGTCAGTAAGCTGTATAATTAAGGACTTGCCCATCTTCAGCTGTAGAGCTGATTAGAGTCGGAAAGGTACTAGCTGTAGAACTGACTGTACAAGTTGACCATAGCAGCTGTAAAGCTAACTTCAGAAGCCACTGAAGTTGAATGAAGTGTGTTGCTGCTTGAGTAGCTGGTGATCGTTCGTTGCTGATCGATTGGTGGACTCTGAGTTCTTGATTGACCAAGGAATTGAATGGTGGTCAGTGATAACTTGTAATGCTGACTGCTGGATTAACCAGTGTGACCGGTATTCAAGTATTTTGGTGACGGAGTGTTTGTTTAACTCCATACATGTACTCCTTCAGCCGTTAGATAATTTTGGTTTTGCTGCAGCCGGTTGTTTGGGAGTGTAGCGATATTTTATGATATCTGTCCTATCAATTCATGATTTTGCTATTTGAGTAAAGCACCTCATTTTTCACTATTTAAGTGAATACATCAGTTTACTATTTGGGTAAAAAAAACTTTGAATACCCTGGGGAAAAAGCACTTATTTTCCTGTAAGTACACATTTTTATGCAACTTAGTAATGGCAAGGACCATTTCAGAACTACCTCAACGTATATTCAAAAAGATGTGCTCGCACAAGTATGAATCGGTAAAAAAACAGTGGTGCCATCAGCGATGAATTTGGTTGGGGCTTTGAAAAGATTATCGAAACGCTGGATAATTCACCAATGCACGATCAAAATGGACTCTCGAAAGATGCGTCCAAATTTACGTTCATCACTTACAGTATCACCCATTCCATAGATCCATTTACATACTAACCTTAGATTGGTACCACTTAGGTCAGTTATTAACTTGAAGAATTTTGCCAAAATATAGTTTGAATGTGCATTTTGTTGGCGATATATCCAAGTTAGTGACAATCAAGATGTATTTAACAAATATCAGCAAAATCGCAGCGATTTATTATTGATATTGAATTTCCTTTACGTCTCCATGGCCAAACTAAAGTAAATTGTAACACTTAATGAGTTTACAAAAAACAGGTTTTTGTCCACTGGCGCTCTCTCTATATAGGCAGGATGAACGAAGACAGATTTATTTGTTGCTTCTCAGTGAAATAAGAAAATCACAATCTGTATCGCTCTAAGTGTGGTGTGGATAAAGGTACTTAACCCACACAGCTAGCATTGTTCTATAAAACATCCATGCTAATGTTAGTATATGCATTCACCACCCAACAACTTCTTACAAACAATCACGTTTAATGTGGTGCTATTAGAAAAACAGCGAACAATCATTTCGGAACCAGTTAAAATAATAACAGATTTGATGTAGTGCAAGAAGCGATGAATATACCTCATATGATTATTTCGGATTGTGAATGCTCGAACGAACAGTGTAAATCGCTGAATACGTTCCATGCAGGATCTGTTAT
Source organism: Potamilus streckersoni (assembly GCA_016746295.1). Lineage (NCBI taxonomy): Eukaryota > Metazoa > Mollusca > Bivalvia > Unionida > Unionidae > Potamilus > Potamilus streckersoni. The sequence goes on from JAEAOA010001465.1 coordinate 1,866,725, forward strand.
CTAGTAGTAAAATGTGATGGAAAGGCAGAAGCACATGTCCCTTATCGTGACGAGAATGCCCGGCTCCTTTGCGTTCCAGACATAAAGGAGGTCTTTCTTAAAACGGCCGTAGTCACAGTGAAATATATTTGAAAGCATCTCAATTCAAAAGCAAACGCTATTATTACTGATAATATTTTTTGTGAGATTTTGCCAGCGACTCAATGCAGATTTGCTGAAAAGTTTTTACTTGCAACATCGCCATAATTTATCATCCCTGAGATATTTTTGGTGCATCCAGATGTTCGGCTCACAAGGGGTACAATTTGGAACTAAGAATTTACCCATACAAAACTTATATCCGCGTCGTGTTTTAAACATTGAGTAGTTTCAATGGTCATTTGATCACACAGCCAGCATGAAAGTCACCGATTTCTTCGATTCTCATCAACATGGAAAAATACAAGATATTGCTACTGGGACAATTGCAGTTTATCGATTCATTACAGCTTCTGAATTCGGGTTTAGACAAGTTAGTGGGCAAGCTCTTGTCAGAGTTTTTTTTTTACAAACGTACTCGTAGGTATTGTCCGACCTATGTAGACCTGCTAAGGATAAACTGGTGTATCCGTACGAGTAAATGAATGATCGAGCTAAATTTTCTGCAACTCAGTTGCTATGGATCAAAGCGTTATATTCATTATAATAAGCGAATGATATTTCTGCCAGAGACTATGATCACGCATCCCAAGTTTGGACAGCATTAGATTACAAAAACATAGGCTAATTATCACGAACTGTATTTCCTGTTGCTCGTCGATGTGCTTGAATATATTTTGATACGGCAATGCAGAAAACGATCTCGATCCCGAACATTGCTTTTCATTTCTGGGTATGATTTATAATGTTGTGTTGTCCAAAGCCAAACACGATTTGGAATTGCTCACAGATATTGATGAACATTTGTTTTCATAGCGGAGTATCCATGGCAAGTCACATGAACGCTCGATTCAACAACCACAGGTTGATATGCATGATACCGCAACCAAGAGAGGCCTTGATGCTGCCACTTCTGTTTGTGGATTTCATTGGATTGATACAAGGCACATTGATTTATGAAAAGACGTGCACGAAGAAAACATCCATAGTGACCAAGGACCAATCTTTTAATTTGACATGGTATATCCCGAGCTTTTACACTAGGCATTTATCGATTTTTCGCTGGTTGCAGAAGCGCTCTAGGTGCCCAGTATGGCCTTGTTCTCGTATCAGTGCTTGATTGTTGATGGATCCACACGCAAATGCACAGAGTGCACCAAATTTGGTACCGTGTCTTATGAGCAAGCACAACTATGTATTGCATGCGAGAGGTCTGCAGATATCCTAACGATTGTTATTGCGCTTAGCCCATAGAGTGTTTTGATTTCACTAGGAAGCTTTGATGTCCCGGTACATTCGGATGAACTCGGACCTAGGCACAAAGGCTACGAATGACTGAGAGTAATTTTGAAAATGACCTTTTCAAGTTCATGAACAGTGCCCTGCTTGTGATATCCGATTATTCTTTCCTCAAAAGGACGATTGAAGCATTCCACATATTTGGACATCGCATCGACAAAGTGATATAAGTTTGGTACTAGTAATTAAATGTATTAATACGTTTGAAAAATCCCATGGGTTAGTTTTGCTGCATTAACTGTTCCACGGTGGCTTCGCCTTTTAAGCATCATAGCTGACTCTATGATATGTTGGATAATGTCCAACGCTTTGTGTCCATATGCTTGCTTATATTTGGATACTTTTATTTTTTAGTGAGTGCCACCAAGTGCAGTCTTGGCATTTATAACTATTTTGCCGACCATCGTTATCCCAATATTGTAATAATTTCGTTCAAGACATCGATGAATTCCACATCGCCACGTCGTTATGAATATCATTAAATGAATTATAAATTATGTCATGTCGGTAACACGAAGCATGAGAACAAAATAGCTATGTTTGATCAAGCGATGTAACAGGCTCAAATTAAGTTTATCCAGAAAGATGCTTTTGATCCAGACATTTACACTATGATGCCCTTGGTAACATTGTTGATATCACTGCATTTAAAGTTTGCTGAGTGCAGATCCCCTAACAAATGTTGCTCCATATTAATCACAAGTTTTAGTAACCATTGCTAGTTCACTATATGTCTGAATTCGAGTCGGATTGTGGCACGAAATAGCACATGATAAGAAGACATGATCCTTTTATGTTACAGAAAATTATTCAATATCATCACAAACCTTTTTTTCGAAGATGTTCATATTAAAAGCAAAGGATTTTCCGTCATCGATTTATCTTCACTATCAACTGCTAATTTATCCAAGCATGGTGATGAAACCAAAATTCCAAACTCAGTTGGTGCACTAATTATTTGCCCCTCAGGATCCATGAAAACTATTACTGAATATAGTTTTACGATTGATAATTTGGAATCGTTTATAGGTGAATGCGATATCGTCTGATAATCAACCGTGTTTTGATATTTCTTAAGCTTTTGAAAAAGACTTGACCAGCAAAAGATCGTTAAAAAGTGGTAATAAGGTTTATATCGATTTATATTTATCTTTATGCACGACGCACCTTTCGTTGACAATTTGGAGACAAACAAAAACAATTTTGTTGTGTAGGACGATGTTATATTTGAAAATCAAGTCCATTCCTCGCAAATATATTCCTGATGTCGGCAGAAAATAAACTGACGTCATACGCCCATCTATAAAACGTGATCTATGGCAACTGTAACTTGTTAAAGATATGTCATGGCATTGTTGCGCATGCTCTTGAAGATATTGATTACTGGGCTTTCTTCGGAAACATATTTCTCATTGATTTCACCAGAACTTGCAGTCGAAGGCGCAAATATCGAGTTTTTTAGATACGTCAACTAAACTAGAAAAAATGAAATTATTTAAACATGTCAGGCAGAGAGAGATACGATATAATCGTATTAAAGACTACGCCTTGAAGCTTCTCAGTAATATCTAGAAGTGGTTTACATTGTGATACAAGGCACAAAAATATCAAATATGTGCAGGTGAAAAGCTCAATGCAGACTTTGAACAAACATTTGCATTACTGATTAAAACCCCAAAATAAATTGCTACAATGCCAAGGATATTAAAATGTATACACGATGAACAGCTGAAGAATTTGCAGTGTTGAGAACCAGCACCTGGTCTCTTCGTAAGATAACAAAACGCACCAAGGATGTCAATATAAATACAAGTGCAACTGCAGAGGTCATTTCACGTTTGAAAGAGCTAGTAGCTGAAGTCAAAGAAAGAGACGCCAGCAAACCTAAAGAATTACTTTGCAATTCTGTACCATCACCAATGTATCAGTCGAGGATTTGAATGTTAATGACAAATATCATCAATGGATTGTTCAAAACCAGTTCATACAGATTAACTATGCTCCCAATTGGCAAACTTTATTGGTAAAAGAACTCATCCTAAAACAGAAATAAGTATAGTCCAGATAGATATGCATGAATATATTGGCTTAAACACGGCTATTTTGAACCGTCTGAGTATCATAGAACAATACTTAAATGGCTAAAATTGGGAAAACTCAGGGAGCGATGCAAGACATAAGAGTTTCTGCGAGAATCTTGCAGGGGAAGATACATAATTTCAACCAGCGTCTAAAACTGAGACAAAATAATATTCGGATCAAGTAGCCGCACCTCTACCAAAACTCATGCCTGGACAAGTAAAAATAATACGAGAAAATGTTCAACGCACCAGAAAAACACGAGCAGTTTGCACCTGATTCCCATACGTTGGAAGAACAGTCAGAAGGGCTAGAAGAACAAATAAAATGGTTGTTACCACATCTATTACCAAGAGGTACACTCACCAAGGTTCAAGCAACTCCATCAGAAACACTAAATAAAGGCGAGGGTCTTGATGGGCTATGAACTTGTTATCAGTTGAAATACTTGTAGGATCAGTTGGTATGTAAATCATGGATCAGCAGTCATTATTTAAGCGAAATCGAATTGTTAGCGGTGTCTCACCAATGATCCTATTGAAAGAGACATATCGTGCGCTGATTGATGAACATTTCAAAATTATTCAATATATATATATATATATATATATATATATATATATATATATATATATATATATATATATATATATATATATATATATATATATATATATATATATATGTATGTATGTATGTATATACAACACTGATGATGAGCTTTGAAACGATTAAGACGGTTGGTGTGATGTTTGAATTTTATGTTGTGATAGGTCAAGTTTTTATACATATAGCCAAAATTAATTACTTAGCTGATTGCAATCTCATCTACAAAACCAGAATTCCATGTAAATGTTTTTGCACCAGTCACTGTTGGTGTCTCACGCACATGTTTGTTCGCACTAGCATCGTAGCGAGTGTATTCCAACCGTTTGGTGTTCTGCTTGTAAATAATACATGTTTGTTTTCAGTAAACATTCAAGCGAACTGGCATACTATTGAACTTCCTTGTGGAGCGCAAGACATAGAATCGATCAATGAAGAATTTCGACGAATAAGCTTGGTGTTGGCTGGCAAATACTCTACAATTTCCATACCTGCTTAAGAGACCACACTCAATTATGATACTGCCATTGAATCTGAAAAATATGCAATTAATATTGCACGACAGTTCATAAGATCAGTGTTAGGTTGGCCTCACCACATTTCGGATGATAAACGAGTTTTGCGTTTTGAATATCAAACTTGCCTGATATTGTAAGAATTGCTTCAAAGTCTCAAGTTAATTTAGCCTGTGACGCTGGCTTTGTCATTTACGAAAGAAGATCCAAAACGACAGTATATATTTAGGGATATATTCTGTTTCTTTTTTTGCCATCCACAGTACTAAGTTTACATCAGTAGCACCTGCGTATCTTCCTGGCTATAAGAATCATTCAACTTTTTCTTGTTGAGCAAGACGTGCACATGGTGGATCTGCGTTGTGAAACATTGCTGATACAACTACCTGTACATTAAACATCAACTTGAAAGTTAATAATAACAACAACAATGACAGACACTCATCGACCTATGAAACACATTCACGTTGTTAACTCGAGAAAACCTATGTGCATGACACAATAAGGAAATTGGATACAGAACAGTGCATTGAGAAAACTAGAAATGCAAAGTATGCCACTAACTTTGAACTTTGGAAAGGATTCTAGCAAATTCCACTGAAGGAAAGGACAGAAGATATTTCAACATTCTTAACACTAGATAGATAGTGTTAAAACAAATGGGCTCGTAGACAGCTCAGATATTTCAGGATCGAATACGACATATAATTATACAGGCACCAAGTTCGATTCCAGTTACATTACTATCGGCAACAACGATTTACAGATTCAGCAGTTGCAAATCTGGTTATGAGGAGTGGATATTGAAGTGTGTCAGCTAGTTGTATTAAAGAAAATCATTCATGTATAATTAAAAACTACATTTGTATGCAATGGCTCAGTTTAAAGAGTTATTGAATCCATCATTTATCTTAGGTGCCCCTGTAATAGAAACAAGACAGATTGCTAGTATTACTCATATCCATCCAGTAAACCTGAATCAGCTAAAATATATTTGCACGAAAAAGACTCATCAAAGTATTTTCTTCAATGTGAGTCTTTTTTTGGAATCTAAGCGAAATTTGGTTCAGAATGACAGTATCAATTATCCTAGCCAATACCTCAGCGATATTTGATAATAATTGCATCACGTTTAATAGTACACGTTACTCCGTCAATGGAAAGTAAATAGAACACATTTTGGACAATGTTGTTGTGACTACGAAGATCACTGAGTCTGCCAGAAGCATCGATGATTTTACGAGAATAGTTGGTCCAACAATAATGTTTATCCATAATACATTTGATAATGATGATTCTCAACAATATTGAAAGAGGCGACCTAAACACACCCACACCAATCGTGCTAGTGATCAGGCTGTAGTTGCGAACAGATAACGGCACTGGTAATGGTGGATTTGCTGAGTGCAATGAACATATTCTTTGGATACTTATTACGATTAACATGTGCAATTCCTTTCAGACAGATATTTGGGGGTTGTAAAGATAATAGGAACGCTATGTTGTGTGTCAAACACAAAATCACACTGACCCACAAAAATAACTCTAATGTTGTCATTTGGCTTGTTCCATGAGCATACGTAGTGTGGTATCATTTGTTATTCCTTCATTTTCTGAAAAATGGCGCTAAACTTTACAATGACAACAAAATATTGTCTACAGAAACACATTTGTTGGCATTCATGGTGTAGGAAACAACATCAACATTGACATTGTTTACAGATACCAGACGCACACCCACCAACTGCTACCATAGGGCAATTTACTTGGCAAATAATTAACAAACATGGTCTTACTGCGTCGAACGTGATCGTTTGTGGCGTTTCAACTTACAAATCGAGACAATATCCAAACTCGTTACGGTTAAAAGGTCATCAAGAACTTTCTGAAGAAATTCGGTTGAACTTTACAGCCAATCATACTTCATGTGCATATCAGAATGTATTCGTATTTGGACCCGTATCAAAACAATAACTCTGGGTTGCAGATTTCCCATGATGACGTCATGACACTAATCCCAGTTTATTACTTATGAATGGAAACCAGGAGTTGAGTAGTCAATCCGTTATCGTCAATTATTGTCACGTACGTTGCTAACAATGCTATGCTTTGATATATTCTAAAAAGTGTTTGCACTCTCGAAAAACATTAACATGCAAATGTCACACAAGGGTTAACACGTCATGGGATTATAGAAGATGACAGGTGAAATAGCAACAAATGTGATAAAAGGGAAAAACTCCATTGTTACATTACTATGAACCTCAACAAGATTATTTCACTAAAGCCGAATATTCACGAGGGTCAGAGCAGATATATTTACAACTGTTCATGGGCATTTTAAAAGCATAGTCAGACAGATAAAGAAACAATACAATTCTGCAAAGTCACAAGATGCTGACATCACACTACTTGGTATCTCATTGCATGGAAAAAAACATACTATTTGCTATGTGATGTAGTAACTATTTTAGGCTTCTTGCTCATTTTGTCTTAAAGTGAAATGTTTTCTTCTCAATGTTGAACTTTCGACATGAATCAATAGTTCAGTCAAGAGGAAAAATGTTCACTTAAAAAATCAGCTAAAGTACAAGAAAACGATACAATCATGTACTTAGTTTAGAATCCCAAATCAAACATGCTTAAACACATATCGAAATGGCAGATTTCTCAGTTGCAGTATGTCGCTAGAACTTTGCCAATGGGGACACAATCATTATTAATATTGATAGCTTCCTTAGCTATGACAGGCTTATATCTTTTTACATTTGCAATATATTTTTAATAAAGGCATTTAAGATATCATTAGACGTCAACATGGACAATTAATTGATTGTAATCCCATTTCAGCTTAGTCGGTTAATAATTGCAAATACTGAGTTAGAAGTGTAACTTTACATGATTTACTTTGAGACAACTGGAAGATTTCTTCCTAAACTTGTCTAGAACTTTACGTTTGTGCAACTTCGTCGCTTTACCTCATAGCTTCTCCCATTGGAATGAAGTCAGCTCGTCAATTTTTGTTGGTAATACATAGCAGTAGAAAGCTCTTTTTGCCGTTTTGACTTCTATTGAAAACACTTCTGAAGTTTGAAATTAGTTCATCATTAATAAGGGATATGGAAGATTATTTAAAGCTAATCACTCCTGTTCCTTTAATCCAGATTAAGATCATCTACATGTTAGGAACTACCCGAAAGCAATATAACCGTTAAAAACTACGGTATTATTGTTAGTTAAAAAGAAAATCGTCCTCACTTCAGAAACAAATCAAAATAGGAAAATTAAAACTATCTAAAGCTATTATAAATTATTTAATAAATTTAATTTAACCACTACAAATATGATAAAACGAACGAGTTTTGCACAAAGCTTTCAGAAACTCATGTTCGAATAATTTAAGCTGTATATATACTTATGCAAAGGAGAACAAAGCACATTATTGAATCTAAGCATCATAAATAAAATAACGGAAAAAAATATATTTTTACGGATTGCCTGTAATGTATATTTCCCACACAGTATCTAGAATAGACTACGTATATAATAATTGTAGAAAAACTTTCAGATGATAAAAGCGATTAATCGATCTTAAGAATTCGGTACAAAAAGGCAAAAACCAACAAGCACGGGGAAAGATTCTCCACTCCGTCAAATTATTAATAGTACTTTGATCAGGACATTAGGCGTATGACAAATTTATTTGTTTCTGCCATAAAAGAATTTGCTATAAAGGAGTGAATAAACAAGTGGAAAACACATTTCAACATTTTAAAAGATATTAAGACGCGTTGAAGCAGGTAGACAATTAATTATCAGACACTGAAGAGGGAGAGTAACTGCAAGAACTGCCAAAATCGCAAAGCTTAAAACGCAGTTTGATGAAAATAGGAAGCACACACACACACACACATATATATATATATATATATATATATATATATATATATATATATATATATATATATATATATATATATATATATATATATATATATATATATATATATATATATATATATATATATATATATATATATTAATGACTTCAACATCGGTTGATAACTTTAGTTAACATTTAAAGAAAACATCACAAATATTTCCAGAAAAAAACATAATTTACATAATGTTTGATCATAAATACAACATATTGGGTAGAGAATAAACAGTGAGATAATCGATTTGGGGAGTGGCACGGGTACACTTTAAACAAAAACTGGAAAGTAATGGTTCTTCATTTATTACCTTTGGAAGAGTGATTGACAACAAAAGTGAAAAAATGAAGTCCAATACAAACAATTATAATATACAAACTAATGAACGATTTTAAATAAAATTACTTGAGGCAGATCATTTCGAGTATGCACAAATGGATGAAGAAAATGATATAGTTATCAGATGTAACCAAAATGAAAGAGGATATTAAAATCACGAATTTTAATGAAGGCATTAACTGATCTTAGAACATAATGTACGTTCTACCTCTTGTACATTTGAACGAACATATCAAAGCGATAAAAAGTGATGTGTTCGGGAATTTAAAACCGAGCTAGGAGTTCACGTTTAATAATTTAAAAACGACCGAAATGAGCAAATAGACCGAAAAAAAGCAGTCATAATAGTGGTATAGTGGAAGGAAGTAAATCAGCAGAGAGGGTGAACAGACCATTTGCCTGAGACGTTAATTATTAAAAATAAGGCTTAGTACGAAAATCAACTCTAAACGTCAGTAACGTTAAACCCGCACCTCGGACTTTGACTCGTATGCGAACACTGTTGTGTTAGCTTGGGTTCTTACATCGACGAAGTAATTTGTATTTCACTATGTGTATTCGTTTACGTGCTGGTCACTTTTGCTGGTCGCACCCTTTCTGCTAATGTGGCTTTTATTCAAATATTGTATTAAGTCCGTTACGATATCTCGAAGTAGGATCATGTATATTTATTGTTAAGAGACCAAACGGGATAGCTTGCGCTTATGCAAAGAAATTTTTAAAAATTTTTTCATGTGTCTCATGAACACCAAGTATAACAATATTTTGCAGGATATGATTATGAACTCATTTGAACACAAATAAAAAGTTACAGTTGTCTCTGATCACTTTGGGTGTTTGTGTTTGACGCTGTGTAACATAAATCACGTCTGTAATTTTATGTCTACCTCTGGGAAATGTCCGAGCTGCATTGGATTGTTTGTAAAGCATGACATCATCGTACACAACTAAATTATTAATGCTTCCATCCAGGTCGTCTACAGATGGCGCTTCATCAATATCAGTTATAAAATTAACAACTTCTCTGTCTTCATTTAATGATTTTGCTTTTGCATTAAAATCTTAAAGTACTTCATAGCATCGCTGATCCACTACAGATCTGCACTTGGAAATACTGCGAGATGTAAAATGTTTGGAAAAAGAATTGCTAAATCCCTAAACACAGATACCAGTCAAGAGAATATTTTAAATTTTATGAATGCGGCTGCCAAACACTTTTATATTTGTATGCCTTCAGTACAACTTGTTGCGAGTAATATTACCAAATCAGTATTTTCAAAAAAGTTTCAACAAAAGATCACGTTACCATATATGCCACGAAGAGAGATGAATCCGTCATTACTGATAGAGCAATCAAGTAGTTGTCTCCCATTTTGCTTTTGTGCCACACTTGTAATACATCTTAAATATCTTTTCAGTCCAGATATCTCAACGTTGTGAATGTATTAATTGCAAAAAATATATCCTTAAACAGAACATGAAGACCTCGACTGTGATATTATCTGTAACGGTGCTACGGTTACAGAAATTTATCATAGACCGACATTGTACACATCGATCGCAGCACAGACTACATGAATCGTTGTTACTATACTGAATGAATGTAAGCAGTTCTGTACTAGGCTGAATATACCAGAATAATACCGATTCATGCATTCATTGCTAGATATTTCTTGACTGCGTAAAGAGGCTGGAAAATACAGTATTTTAACAAGGCAGAAATGGCAAACGATTGAAATATGTAAAATTGCAGATTTTATTCAGAATCAGAAATATATTCTGATCACAGAATATGCAGTGACACAGTTCGTGACCATATCTCGCAGCTACGATACCTGTTTGGCAACCTAGAGATTCACATGGTATTTGTATTTTGTCTCATTTCAAATGCCCCTGAGAATGCTAGGGCGTTTTTTGTCATCCTAGGGGTTCACATGGGGATTAATTTGAATGCCCCTGAACCGGCTAGGATGTTGTTTGGCAACCTAGGAGTTCACATAGAGATGTGTTGTGGTTATATGATTTTGCAAGAATACTTTTTTCCTCAGATTTCAGAAATATACTTTTATTTTTTTATATTTTTATTTATGCACAAATAAGTTTTAGTTTTATCTAAACAAATAATGTGTTATATAATAATAATGAATCACGAAAACAGCACAATTATTACTGTTATTAAAAATTTACAGAACAGTGGCGTACAAATTTCTGAACAACTTGATCATGAAAAAATAATGAGCGATTTTGAATCATTATCACTGTGTGCATTAGAATATAAATATACCTTGCTCTCCGATTATAGATTCATACATTAATTTAGCAGGCGATGTTACGATTTTGATCGTGATGAAATTAGTAATATCGTTTAAAATGTATTTTTGTGACAAAAGAGTGCAGATTCAGTGAATAATTCATTGATCTGAGGCTTGTATGAATTTTAGTGGATCTCGTCATTTAATATATAAAATATAATGAAATGTTCATATCCACAAAACTATGATAGGACAATTATTTTACCATGACGAGATCACGATCTGAATCCTCTTCATAAAACCTACTAAACCAATAATTGACTTTCCATACGTGTTTTAACATGACACTATGGTTTTCGATGGTTTTCAACATTTATATCATTGCCACCTTCGAATCCCTAGCTGTCGTTGTAACAATTTATCCAGCTAGGGTCATCAAGAAAATCTGATTTTGGCAATACAGGATATGTTAACGTGTAGTCTGACTGTGTTGTATTACTTTTGTTGTTGACCGTTAATGTTGCCCCGTAACATTTATAAATCAACTTTAATTGTTGGATGGTATTTGTTACTGTCAGATTTTTATTTAGAACCCTTATTTTAGGAATTATACTGGACCAGTTCGACAATTAATTAATATACGACGAGAATTGTTCTTTATTGGCAATCATATCAGTAATGTGACCTCGTAAATCCGCCCGTGTTATCACGGTTGTTGTTGATAATTTTTTACAAACAATATGTGGTAGATGCACTTTGACTGTGGTGCTAGTAATGGCTATTGGGGCGTCCTCACCTCAGTCGTGACCTAACACAATTGCCTCAGTATGAGGAGTGGCAGGATTTTACTTATCTTCTCCTCCTCTTCTTTCCCATTTTCCTCTCCCCCTCCTCTTCAATACTAGCTTCATCCTGTTTCGCCCCTATTGCCTGCTCCTCAGTGAGGCACTTGTCATACTACAAGTGCATTTGGAGTTTGAGTAACTTGGTGATTCTGCTCATCTTCTTCAAATCAGTGAACCCTGATTAGCCAGATTGTCGAAGGCATCACTTTATGTTTGAAGCAAGGACGTGCAGGAAAAAATCTCCCTTACACAAATTCTAACATTACCTACCCCACATCAATCACATGGAACGCGCGGAATTAAACGAAACACGCACCTACGTTTTACCTACAATTTCTAACTGAAAACACACACTATCCTACGCATATAAATACACACTCACACAGACTATTTTACATGCTAGGTAAACGAAGTGCTTATAAGCACATTTCTGTATTTTTCTTATTCTTCTATATTTTTACTTTTACTTATAGACAAACACTCAGATGCAGACAAAATATTTGGCAATTTTACTAGTATCTCTTTTCTAAAGTGTTGTGTAGCCCTGTAAAAGGGCTGTTTTATGGGTGCGGTTGTGGTAATCTTTAATCGTTTAACATTGAGTCCAAGTCTGGCTACAGGCTTTCCGACAGAATAGGGTCTGTTTCTGCGGAAATATGATTAGAACTCTTCGAGTCGACAATGCTGTCCACAAATTGTCTGTCTTGCTCCTGCTGCTGTTGTTGCTCTTAGTGCTTCAAGAAGTCTATATTTATCCGTCTATTCTTCTTGCTCTTTCTTGATTTCATCTCTGAAGACCTCTTCTATCAGGTCTCGGCCACTTTTTAACATCGTGATATCCTTTATTCCATCATCCTTGGGTTTCATGTATTGCCTGACACGATGTAAATTCACGTGGGCTTCGTTCAGTGTAGCTAACTTAGAAAATATTTTCATAGGTTAGAGAGTCAACAATAGATGGTGAGACTGGAGACAGCCCCGTTTTATGTTTCAAGAGTGGAATAGATAGAACAATTTTCTATTTTTTTTTTGTCGGAACGCTATAGCAGATCTTAGGGTGATTGACAAAGAGAAATCAAAGAGCATGTATACACATGGTTCATTTTTTGAAACAAACCACTAACACGTTTTCAAAAGAAAACATTTGTTTTCGTCAACAATTAACCAACATATAACATAACAATTCATTCAACGTGTAATATGCTATTGACAAGGTTGACAATGTTGTGAAGGTAAGCCAGACTTCCACAGATGGAAGCCATTTGGACATTGATGTACACCATGTTTCCTCGTTAAAGACAAAAGACTAGTCGACTAATGAACATGCCTCCTAATTTACATAAACTGAATAAAGCCTACGCGAATTTACATTGTGTCAGAAGAGTTACGATCAAAATAAATAAAGGAGGTAATCCAAACGAATCAAAATACTTCACATAACCATCTTTGAGAAATTAGACTGCTACCCGGTCGTTCCTGGGAGATGACTGTCGTCCGTGTGGATGACATAAGCTTGTCGGTGGTGTTAGGTTTGCGACAAAGAAGTTCATCTTCAGCGCACACCTCAAGCTTCCAAGAAGCATTGTAATACCTGATGTTTATAAGTTAATAAAGTTCCAAGGTATCTAATTTTTCTTTTTTCTTGTTTACACCGGTAATGATAAGTAATCAATTCGATTTTGTCGTTTTGTTTTAAAACATCTGACAAAGTAAACGTTCCTTTGCTTAGTCTCCGCACTCTGGGCCAAGAGAACTTCGATCAAGAGATTTGTAAAGCAGTTAATGGTGGAGAGGACAGGTCAATCAAGCTTCTATACCACTGATGAGACACTGCTTCTTCTGAGATGAGACACAAGTGGCATCTAAATACTCGACCAAAGTTTTGTCTTGACTAAACATTATACATGTAACCTATTGAATTTGACTGGGATAATCATTTTGACATCACATCGATATTTCTGTTTCAATTATGCATTCTTTGGCAAAAATTCCACGAAATATTACTTTTTTTTCTGGCTATCTGGACATGACTATCCAATCTTCGTCTTTGTCATTGTGTTCGTTTTCCACGGTATCCTCCCATTCAATTGTCAAAGATTATCTACAATTTAAAGTGGGATAAGAGTCTCTTATATCTTCTAACAGTCATCTAACGGTCTGAACTTTCACCGTGTACGGATACTTGGCGGCCGTTCTGCTCAAAGTGTAACTGATGTCTTTTTCCATTTTCTGTAACAATTCCACGGGTCGTACGTAGGCCTGGCTTCTTGGATGACTGTCTTATAATACATCAGCATCAGCCATCAAATCGAAAGATAAACTACTAAGATTTAATCTTAGATGGACATTCACACCGCTCGGAAATGCTTCTCTTGCAACCACATAAGTTCTAATTTTTTGTTGGGTCCGCGTTTGTTTCGTCGTTCCGTAAATACCGCATTGTGTTTTGGTTTTATCCATTTTGATGTCCTTAATCTGTCTGCCGTGTAAGATTTTATGCCACAGAGGAATCCATATAATAATATATGTCTTGTTTCCATATGTCAAAAGGTGTACTAGTGATTATCATTAAGTGTAATTATCCATGCTGCTATTGACCAGTTTGTTATAGAAGTACAAATCTACTCAACTGAACAAGGAATACAGGAAATTGCTGACGGTTACCTTATCTACTTATTTAAGATACAGACCGTCCGTCGATGTGTCGATAACTTTTAATTTCTAGTATAAGTAACTACAATTAATATCGATATAATCTTTTTGCTGTCATTTAATTTTAACCTCGATGCTAATTGATCCTTAGTCTTTGACAGAGAAAATGGCATAAAATGCTACCCATGTGTATTCTTGCAGCGTTATTCTATTGAGCGGCATGGCAAACAGATCCGGATCCAAGTTGGATTAGCAGATTCTCTGCAATTGTCTTTTCTCGCTCTGTAATATTATAATAACCAGTAACGTATAAGTCTCAGACGGTTCTTCTTACCTATATCTTCTTTCTAACTCTGTAGGTGTGAAGTCATCAGGAGGTGCATCTTCTTCGTGAACTCTTCTGCAGGACCGATGACACAATGGCAATGTTTCACGTTCTCTACAACACATCCACAATGATCCCGAATTCATACGTTCACAACTTCACATTTTCGCGTAAATTAAATTTATATGCTGCTACATTTTCCTCTCTCGCTCTGCCAGTAACAAATGCAAAAAAAAATCAAACAACCCCCAACTACAAACAACAAAAACCCATTAACAAAACGAAAGAAAAACAAAATGGTGTTTAATACGAATGCTATTGATTGTATTCTGGTCTTTCCAGTTTTGACGCACTGGAGCACTTACTGGCATCTTTTAGGCAATATAGGCCTACCCCCTTCATAGTTGTAACGTCTTTGATGACGAATTCAGTACAAAAGACAAGACTATATTCCAACACGTTGATTCACTTCCCTCTAGCACAAGTTGCATCATTCTGTGTTTATGCAAAGGGAGAGTACAACATTTGTACTGAAAAGTAATAGTACGACCTTACTTTGAACTGGACTAATACACGTACGTATGCATCACGTTACATCTTCCTTCTTAAAATAGATTTTCTCCATGAACGTGCTTACTGGCACATAATATTAATATCAATTTCCTTTCTTTCTGGAGTCCTTAATTTATGACAAATAAATCTGCTTATAATTCTCAGCGTTATGTATGCAGAATCAATACATTAATCACCCTCGGGCATTGTTGTACACAAAAAATAGAAACCAGAGTACATGTATTTAATAAAGAAATAAATCTATAATATCCCGTGACATTTCTGTATGAGGTTTTGTTCTGTCTCTACTGTCGTGATTTGTTGCTTATTTACAGTAATACGTTTCATTTTTTTGCACTACATGGTCTCCAAATAAGGGTCTTGGATTCCTCTTAAAAATTACAAACTCGTACATAAACTTTCTTAATTCTTGGATTTGTAATGTGTAATTTTATTTTACCCAAGGCTCTCGTTTCACTGCTCTTATGCATAACAAGTGTCACAAGTGTTCTTTCTTAGTGCTTCAGTTTGTCATTATGTCATAATCTGTTTATTTTAACTGTTGAACCATCATCTAACTGGAAATGTATCTGACTCTCACCTAAAGTCATTTTGGTAAATAATTGCTTCGGGTATGTTTCCATCAAATTATATTCTTCGACTGTCAAAATAAATTCATCATTCTCACAGTCAAGGCTTGAATCATCTATAACTCTTACCCCTTCTTTCTGTTATTATTTCCTTTTGTGGGCTTTCCATTTTGAGTTTCGTGCTTTCACTTTACTGAAAAATGGTTCTTTAACGCACACTTTGCACACATTTTTCTAATTGCTGGACAAATCTCTTTCTTTGCTTCATATTTTGTGCTGCGTTAGTCACACTTTGCAGCTGACGTTTCTTTTACTGTTCGCCCTTCCTTTGAGCTAATGCCGACACTTCTTTCTGATTCATAGTTTTCATCTGTTCTTGCAATTTTTTGTTTGTTCGACAAATTCCTATGCACGTTCTTAAGGTTGACTTCTTATCTTTCCACTTTTTTCTCCTGGTGCTGTTGTGTCTTATTCCAATTATCATTCTATCTCGCAACAGACTGTTCTCTAGACCACCATAGTTACACATTTCTGCCAGCTATATCAGCGCAGCGACGTAGGCATCAATAGTCTCTCCTGCTTCCTTCACATATGGCATCCGTACACAATAAATAAAATCCGGTTAAGTACCCACGAATATAGTCCTAGTCTATTTTTAGATCACTTTTTCCTGTCTCCGTTTGGTGGTGATACAAGAGTTAGATCTTGGCATTCTTGGTAAGGATTTAAAGGCAATTGTTTATTCTTTAAAAGGTGAGCTTATAGTTTAGAATTTGAGCTTACGGTGTGGTTGTCTGTGTTTTTTGGCGACAGTACACATTGAGTAATAAGGTCATAGTGATGATCCGGAAGTGAAATCTGTATTCCGTTGCATGGTGTTTTGTTTACAATTCAGCCTCTCAAGAAAATGCAGGTCAACTCTTGACAAGAACTTCACCGTAAAGTCATCTTTGAATCTATCTTAGATTAACATATGATTTGTATTGATTGTCACACAGTGGAAAGTTCATTACTGATAAACAAATGTAGAGACTATATTATAAAATTAATTGTGTTCTATGGCTATTTGATAATAATGGACACATAAATAAACTTAACAGCTCCGGAGGTACCTCATAGTTCACGCAGACTGTCTTGAATTTTTTCCAGTTCGCAGATACATTTTTTTGAAGCACCAGTTTCGGCAGAAATGATATTGATGATGGGTCTGAAGTTTCCCTTATTCTGACACCATGTAACGTCTTTCTTTGACAAATTCAATACACAAGAGAATTCATGTTGTACCATTTTATTTTCTTTTAAAAAAAAGTACAACAATAATAAGGGAAATAACTCGTACGACCTTACTGTGAAATGGACTAAAACATTGTGTTACAATAGTGATACCTCTGATTACTTTAGAAAAAAAAATATTTTGCACAATACAGAATGAAAATGATAAATATTCTAATACTCTTCTTGGCATACTTTGAACTAATTGATCATTTAATGTAAAATGCATTTTTTATGTCACCCACGTTTATGCAATTCAAGACATGAAGGAGCTCTTTGATACAGTTAGTATATCTTATGTTATAGATTTCCTTAAAGAAGTAAACATATATCATAAGTTATAACTTTTATGTTATCATCTTAAACATTTTTATGTGCTATATATGTACGGTCGCTAGATTTTAATTACCTTTCATGTTTTCTTTGTCATACATTATTTGAGCAGCAGGGAGGGTGAACCCTACAACTTTTTGTTCGAATCCTTAACGAAAAAATAGGTTCCTACAACTGGCTGAAAAAAAAAATAAGTCAAAAACGCTAAACTAAAGTCTCTATTATATTTCAGTACGGTTAAAAACCGCATAATAAATCCATGAGGTTAGCTCAGTTTTGTTACTCTATTATTGACGATATTTTTCACGATTTTTATGCGGTTTTGTTTACTTACAAAACGACCCAATTGTTGTCGTTCAACCTCCCTGCTGCTACGAATTAACCAAAGATTTTATCCAGACCTATACGATATCTGGATCTATGGTCATGTAGATTTATTGTTATAAATCCAAACGGAACTGATTGTGGTTTTGAGAAAACGTTTTAAATTTAATCATGTCCATATCCCCTGGACACCAATTATAATAAATATTTTGTAGAGTATAAATATATACAAAATACATACACCATTAAACACAAACAAAATATTGCAGTTATCTCTAATTACTTTAGGTAATCGTTGTGTAACATAAATCACGTCTGTGTTTTTGTGACGACCTCGAGAAAATTTTCTAGCTGGATCAGATTGTTTGTCCAACATCACATCATCATATACTACAAGATTATTAATGAATCCATCAAAGTCATCTATAGATGGGGTTTCATCTATATCTGTGATAAAGTCAATAATATCGTCACAGTCTTTATTAACTGATTTTGCTTTCTCGTTAAAATCCTTAAGTACTTCGTAACAATGCTGATCATCTACAGACGGTGCTATTAAATATAATTTATTCCATCTCATCCACCTCATTAATAAATATAACAATAATTGTGTTTTACCTGATCCAGATGGACCTATTATAATCATTCTTATCGAATTTGGTAATGCTAGATGGTGCTTCACTGGTTCTTGTTTTCGAGTCGCCGAAAAATCAATTATTGTATCCATATTATTAATAACATGAGTCTATATTGTATTTGATGTAAATCGTCAACCCCCACCGTTGGTGGGACCACTGGATTGACAACAATAATAACAAAAAATAAACGACATGCATTAACAGGAAATATGTAAAATGTGGTACAAAAAATTTAAATTTATCTCAGGGACAATAAAGATAGGTGGGCATATTGCTGCTTTTTTAGGAAAATTACCTGGACAACCATGGGCTAAGTATATTGGTGAGGTGAGAAACACCTTCCTGGATATAATTCTTGTGGTCCTGGAACTCGTCCCGATATCAGACTCGATAACCAAGATCAACCAAGACCAGGAGAGTATCCAGTAAATAAGATCAATCAAGCATGTCACATTCATGACGTTGCTTATAAAAATCCAGATTTGCAACAAAGGCATATTGCAGATGTAAAATTTATTTATGCATTAAATTTTATACCTAATAAATCTGTTCGAGAGAAACTCGCTTGTTTCCTAATAAAATCTGCTATAAAAAGTAAAATAGTCTTAGGGGGTGGTAATTAATTGTATAATTATTATAATGGAATCTTATATATTATAGTCCTAGAGGGTATTGGAAAGGTAAAGCAGCGATCACTAAACTTGCTAAAGCAGCAAATGTTTCACGTTCTGTTGCTGTAGCGTGGTTAGCACGACAGGCAATATGGCAATTTTATCTACCACCACCAAAAAAAATTCATTATGCACATTTTGATGTCAGTGTTCCTAACGAAGTTCATCAAGCAAATATTTTGTTTTTACCATACGATACTATTTAAACACGTGGACAAAAGTCACGCACGTACAAATATGCATTGACTGTTGTTGATATTGCAAGTAGATATAAAGAAGCTGAACCATTATAAACAAAAACAGCATTTGAAGTTGCGTCTGCGTTTGAGCGATTTTATCAACGTGGTGGTCTACAATGGCCAAAACTACTACAGGTTGATCCTGGCAAAGAACTTCTTGGTGCAGTATCATTTTTGATGAAAAAACATAAAGTTACTATCAGACGAGGGCATACTAAAATTCATCGTGATCAAGCAATCGTTGAACGATTTAATCGAACACTTGCTGAGCGGTTATTTGGATATCAATATGCAAAGGAAATATCTGCTGATTTTAAGTCAGGTGAGCGATCTCGTGAATGGGTTGCAAGGTTACCAAGTGTGATATCTGCATGAAATAATGAAATTACTCGTGCAACTTTCTTGAAACCTTCTAATGCAATAACAAAAATATATATACCACGTAGCGATAAATACGGACAACGAGGTCAACAACCAGTATTAGGTAATGTAATTGTGAGATATTTATACGAACCAGGGGAGTTAAAGGGTGGCAAAAGACGAGCTACTGACCCTATTTTTAGTGTGAGTACACATACAATTTCTAGCGTGGTTAGAGCTACTGGAAGACCACCCATATACAGACGAGATTCTACTGCCCCATAACGTGGATTTGTGCGTGAACAATTGCAAGTAATTCCTGCAGATACACAATTACCACCGCGTTCACTTATGTAAACTAGAACCACTACGTCGATTACATTCAAGACAGGTCAACATTACATTTTTACGTGTGTGACCAAGATCACTATTTATTCTGTCTTCGGGAAATTGTCTTGGATTATTATTCGAATATTGCCATAACATTATTGTGTTATAACTGACACAGTGATTATTCTGTAGTTGTTTTAGTTTTATAATAAATTCAGTATCAATATCAAAGTCACGTTTATTTTTTGTCACATTGTTTATAAGAAGCTAATTATTCTTTATTACATCAGCGTCATTAGTAATCTCCTCAGTTATCAAATAATCCATGACAATCTTATGTAGTTGAGTTATTCTTCTGACGCGAGATACTTCAAGATAGACTACGTTTGACCATTCGATTCCATCATCTACAATCCAGATATGTATCAGGGATAGTTAATCCCGGTGACTAATGAATCGTTATAGCGTATCCTAATGTCTACGGTGATTTATCCATATTCACTACCATTTCAACTGTACTAATAGGTACCAAAACAATATCATTCAATACCATATTTTGTACTCGGGAACTTTCAGTGTCTCCACCTGGAATTTCAACTTCAATATTCTGTCGTTTGAGTATCTGCTGGACGATAACATAATGGTACAGGTAGATGTGAAAACTTTTCTTTATGTAACGTAAATAATTTCTTCTGCAATTTATTACGAACTATGTTTCTACTTGCGACTATCAAATCAGTGGGTCTCCATAAAGTCCAAAAGTCATTCACAGTTGTTTCTGGAATTACTTTACGCTTTAACTCACATTGTATTTTATCTGGTTGTAGTCTGATTAATCTTTTAAGTTCTTTCAGCGACTCTTCAATAGCTCTATGGACATCATGTATCTCTTCGTAATAATCTACATTATCCATTAGCCATTCATGTGGAGACTGTCCAACAAAGGGTGTGGTTGACCATGATCGCCACACATGATCACAGCAGTAATTTTTGTTAATAACCATTCAAGGAATGCTTTTAGTGTTGCTAACGACACCGTATATATCTCGTCCCATATAATATACTTAGGTATATATTTTTTACCCATTCGCTCAGGAGTCCACGTATCTCCGCACCATCTAAAGAAACTATGATATGTACATATTTTTTACATCTCGTTCTTTTATCTCTCTGGCTAGTTTATGTGTAGGTGTCAAAACAATCATATCTGAATTGTTGTTCATAAATAATTTAATCGCACGAGTTGTTTTACCTGACCCTCCACATCCATTAAGACAAACAGTCTTATGCCTAGCCACAGGGTCGTACACAGATGGTGCAGATGACTTTGATATTTGATTATTATTTTTGTAATATATTTCCTTAATTTTAACGTTAGCAAATTCACAATAACTGAGTATATTTTCTTGTTTTATCCTCCATGTTCCCCACTCACCAATACCGTGTAGCGGTTTTAATAAATCTTTATATTTTTATGTATTTAAAATGAATCCGTAGCGACTCTAACAGCGTAACGAGGAAATCTATTTATCTTTGACAGTAAATTTATAGAAACATAGGCTAGCATCGAAGATCTTAAATGAGTAAGCTGCGGTGAGTCGCCCTCAATATAGCTCACAATGGTACCTAGTTTGGTCCCATCCGATAAATAAGCAATACTTCGGCTTATAAATGTGTTTTTCTCCGTTATATCAGCGATAATAAAATCTAACTCAGCATCGTCCATAATCAATCTTACGCAGTGTCGTTTATGACCGTATTAACTACCTTGAGTAACCTTGCCGATTATCTTTCTACCAAGATCTTTTGCACGTTTTTCATCGTGCTCATCCCTGCATTTACGTATATTATTAGTAATTTTAATAATGTCATCTTCGGCAAGATCTGGAAATTCTTTCCTGGCATCATTAATACTAAATCTATCCGGTTCTGGTAACCAAACTTGCTTTTGTGCACTATAGGATATAATCGCTTCATTTACCTTTAACCATACTAATATTCCAGCATCAATCATATATCTTATTAACACTACTTGAGTCCAACATTTTTTCTGAAAGATGTCTTCCAAACCAAGCATAAGTAATCGGATGGAGATCTTTTCCGAACTCGAATGATTCTATACATGCAAACCCGGTTAAGGCAAAATCTGGCAAGGGTCCATTTATCGAAACTCTGGTCATGTCATGTGTGGGATGTCCAAATCTGTTAAGGTATTTAGAACACTCGCCATATCCAAGAAAACTTCCAGGATATCATGCAGCCATATCGAATGAGAAAACAGCATTATAATCGTATTTAGTATTCCATAATCCACCGTGTCCATATTCTATGCAGCTTTTTTGTATATCCTGAATAAATTCTGATCTTGTATGTTTCCATGAATTTTTTTCCTGAGCAAGATGGGCCGCGACTGATGGTACGGTAAAACAATTATTCAGTAGTTGTCTGATTTTGTCATTGTCAGAAGTATATTTTCATGCAAGATTTCTCATTTCTTCAAAAAGAGATTCTGTACGATAAATATCACCATTGGGCCGTACAAACTGATCATTATAATCGTGTTCCGAACTCTGAAAAAAAAACAAAGAGATACAGGGTCACTTTTACTAATATTTTTAGTAAAATCAAATACATGACCATTATTAAATTTAATCATTCTGTCTCGTGGAAATACAGTTACAGCATCAGTCCATGCATGTGCATTATGATCAGCGATTGCTATAGGGCTTCCATTTTTTGTATATTTTGGTTTGTACAATATCTCTCCTGTTAGTGTTTTACTGTTATTGGAAATCTTAGTAACTTTTCTAGCTCAGCAACATCCTTAATAGATGCACCAGAATTTTTAATAATTTATGCCTTTACCACGCATTGCATTTGTAAAATGTTCAGTAATGCGCTCCGCAACACAGTTTATTCTTGACTCTGATAGTCATCAGTTTGAGATCCGCAATATTAGGTTTATCATTCATTAAAAACAATCCATATACAACAGCAGTAACTGGATACCCTCGCCCAAAGTACGGTTTATCAATACCAGTCAGTATTCCAGGTTTGGATTTGTTACTTAGTAATATCGTTTTATTATTTCCAGACTGTATATAAATGGGTTCTCTCTTGTAACGAAATATCCAAATATCATCTTCTGTCTCCACAATAAATTTTATTAAAATAAGATATTTTTATTATCAAGGTGGTTAATAGTTACCTTCCCTCGTTCGTCGTTCATTACATTAATATTGGTTTTAACTCTGAAAGTTGACCACACATGAACAGCACCGTCTTCACAAAATTCCTTTTTGGCCTCACGGATACGTTTAGTTATATCTGCATTTGTTAAAGCTAGATCTTTCATCGAAACACTACATTTATATCCTAATAATCTGTCAAGATCAAATCTAGTAGCAGATGGTTCAATTGCTGATAATTCCTCCATTATTATAATTAAGACAAATATTCAAATTGAAATTTAGTACATATATATAATGATTCAAACAGAAGATAAATGTGTTTGGTTAAAAATTGGACATATTTCTTATTGTAATAAGTCATGCGTAAACAAATACTGCGCTTACCATATGCAAAGTATCAGACATGGAAGTACCGGACCAAAGCCATGCATTCAATGTGGTATTGGAGTTAGAGGAAAAACGCAATTATGTGAAAATTGTGGAGGTAAAAAATATAGGAAACTTAAACGCTATTAAGACAAAAAAAGATACATCGACATGTAAATCCCCTAATAAGACAGAAAAGGATTATTTAACCAGATTTCAAAAATAATGATTTAAACAAATAAATATTATATACAAATGGAGCAAAAAGAATTCATGAGATATCTAATATATACGAATTACAAGGCATCCAGAGATGGTGTTATTAGACATTGTAGACTAAAGAAACCACTCGGTAGTCTTAGTAATGTTGGTTATTTTAAATTTAGTATGAACGGAAATAAAAATTATTTTTCACATAGGTTTATCTTTGAATGTTTTTATGGGAAAATCAAAGATGGAGTTATTATTGACCATATTGATGGAAATCCTCATCATAACGAAATTTCTAACCTACAAGCTATGACGCAGAGTCGGAATTCCAGACGTGGAAATACAGGATCGTGTAAATTATTTGGAAAGAGAGCGATTAAATCCATAAATACAGAAACGGACCAAGAATTAATATTTACATCAATAAACGAAGCAACCAAATATTTTAGAATTCATCCGCAAACGGTACAATTTGTCGCAAATAAAACATATAATTCTGCATATTACAAATGTATGATCAAAGGATTATATTTGAGTACATATAATAACTGTCAGAACAATATTATTTTACTTTATATAAAGTTCGATTCTATCAATCTTGCCAAGGGTTCTGTATAGCTATAATCACATCTAGGGGTCTACCTTCACTATCGCTATCCTCAGTTTTACTGTCATTTATTACAGAATTAAATAGCATAATCTTTCTCAATTGCATCAGACGATTGTCTATCATTTTTTTCTTTCATATTCGTGAGATAATGCGCTTTTTATCTTTTCGACTGAACACACAAGATGCGCAAATAGCTTTATTTGTGTGTCGTTTACCATTTTTAAAGATTCTAACATAAAATGATAAATTGACTTTACGAATCTGTAATTGGAAGATAATGTGAATTTATTTTGAAATTTTCTTTGTTGTAACGATTCAAAATCACACAAAATTTTGTCAGCATCAAGACCATCAGATAACTGAATTCTGTCATGCTTTAATTTTTGAATAGCAGAAACAATGGCTTTGATATTTTCAATGTTCATTATTTATTATTATTATTATATATATATATATATATATATATATATATATATATATATATATATATAAATTAATTGACATTTAACTTAAAATATCTTCATTTTTTCTCATAATTAATATATTTACTCTACAAGCGTATGTACAAATTAATATATAACGTCTCCCCGCGCAGGTCTACAATATTACCATCTTGATTTGTGAAATTGAAATTCATTCTTGACAATAATGAATTATTTACCTTTTGGTAAATTTATATAGACAATGTTTAGTTTTCGTGAACAACTCAGTAAGATTTCGTCAGACAGTGTGTCCCTGAACAATTTGTCCACTATGACTTTTAATTCTATGGTAATTTGATCCAATAGCAGATATTAACAAAATGAAATATAGCCTATCTGGAATGTTCGTGATGTGAATGTTAGATAAAAAAAGATTTTAAAATAAACTGATCTGATATATCATGTGATCTACAAACTTTACATCATGATGATGATGATGATGATGATGATGATGATGATGATGATGATGATGATGATGATGATGATGATGATGATAAGAAGAAGAAGAAGAAGAAGAAGAAGAAGAAGAAGAAGAAGAAGAAGAAGAAGAAGAAGAAAAAGAAGAAGAAGGAGAAAAAAAAATAAGAAGAAGAAGAAGAATCGTAATATTCAAAGTATTTTCAGTGATACAGAAACTAAGATCATATATATTTTTAAAAATTCCAATTGACCTACCTATCTATTAAAATCATATTGCTTATGTGCCTTCCAACCAATAACATATCTGTCACATGTGTATAGACACACAATAGATATAATTATTGTCATTATTATTAAATAAAATTTTAAAATTAAAGAATGCAGAACATACATACATACATACATACATACATACATACATACATACATACATACATACATACATACATACATACATACATACATACATACATGCATGCATGCATGCATGCATGCATGCATACATACATACATACATACATACATACATACATACATACATACATACATACATACATACATACATACATACATACATACATACATACATACATACATACATACATACATACATACATACATACATACATAAAAAATACATAAAAAAATATATACTTACAAACATATATACATACATACATACATACATACATACATACATACATACATACATACATACATACATACATACATACATACATACATACATACATACATACATACATACATACATACATACATACATACATACATACATACATACATACATACATACATACATACATACATACATACATACATACATACATACATACATACATACATACATACATACATACATACATACATGCATACATACATACATACATACATATTAGAGTTTCTCAGAACGCTATAATTCTTGGAGTTGGACAACAAACAAGCTTAAATGCCTACTTGCTAACTTGCTGATTTGACAAGATGTGCCCGTAAGTATCCCCTGCATTTATTTGGCCATCATATTTAGCCAATTATTTAATGACCAAAAAGCCACTTATTTAATGACCAAATAGCCACAAAGTTGAAGAAAAAAAGGCACAAAAGTATATTTCATTGTCTTGCAAAAGTATCAATATTATATTGATTGCATAAGGGTATTTGCCTCTGACATTACAACAGACCCATGTAGAATGCACCTTTGAAGAAAAAAAACCTATTGCATTGCAATGTCAACATATATCATACCTAAGAATAAAAGAAATTATTTTCTGTTTAAGTTCGCACGCTCATTGTTTTCAGATATCAAAAGTTATTATCGAAATAAGATTTTGACAGGTTTCAAATGATAATCAATAAAATAAGCTTTAATGTACTTGTGTTTTCATATAGAATATAGTAACACATGGTATTCCATTTTCAACTAGTAATTTGGCTTGATTGGTGATTATTAGGTGCAAACATATCTTAGAACATACTTGTGCTTACTAAGCAAGAATGTTTAATGCATTTAAAATTTGACCAATAACTAAACTAATTTTAAATCCGTTAGTCAGATGTCACAATAGATTTTCCTCTCTGTTGGTTTGACTACTATTCTTAGTCAGTCCACTTCTTATGATGTCTAACTATTCAACAATAAAATGGTGCTGACCATATATCCAGTATGGCTAACTGAGCGGTAATCTTCACATAATATTTTTATCGCTTCTCCTCCTAAATAGACAGTAATATCAAGATAGCGATGTCATTAATATTCTCATGAATTACAAAGTGCTCAGAACATTATTTTTGAATTATGGTGATTTCAGACAAGGTCATTATTTTTTATTTTGACGCATCGAGACCTTTTACATATCTCCAAACTTCAAGCCATTGGCACATTAGTACACTCGAGACCACAAGCACATGACTGGATTTTAATTAAAATATTATTTATAAGGACTTCTGATATTACCTTTTCCTACTTGATATTGTATTCACAATTTTCTAAATATTTAGAAATATTTTACGTTTTGTTATAGGGAAATAAATTGTCGAATTTTACAAGCATTGTTGGATTTGCTCATTTCGGTACTTAATTTTAAGATAACTTGCCAGTTGCTTCCCGGGAGTTGCTAGGGTTCTTCCCAAACCAAATATAGCTTATAATATACATCATTCATGCGCTGAA
Source organism: Potamilus streckersoni (assembly GCA_016746295.1). Taxonomy (NCBI): domain Eukaryota; kingdom Metazoa; phylum Mollusca; class Bivalvia; order Unionida; family Unionidae; genus Potamilus; species Potamilus streckersoni. The sequence goes on from JAEAOA010001465.1 coordinate 1,894,486, forward strand.
AGGTGGAGCTAAATCCACAAAAACAGAAGAAAATCAATTAAAGATATATACCATATTTGATGTAAAGTGATTTGGACAAAATATTAAGTTCAGCCTTTATTGTTAGCACACAACTATACCCACCTTAAACAGACACTAAATCTACAGATTCTTTAAAAGTCTTTCGAGTATCTAGTGGAACAATCACGCTCCGTTATTATTTTTAACTCTGCGTGCTTGCTCATACTGTAATATGGTCATCTCACTGATACAGATGGGTAACCGGTGATCATGGAACTTATACTGCTGCAAGAGAAACGTTTCTAGCGAGGGTTCCACATGTCAGCGATAATTTAGTGTTGCCCAGCAACATAAGATTAGAACAACAATTCACATGCATATTAGGTGTTTCAGTCTGTGACCACGTGGTAGTTAATCATGACAATACCTGGTTCGACATTAAAGTCGGCTTCATGAGCGTGATACCTTTTTTTGGTTAGCATAAGCAGGGTTGCCTAATCTTTATTGTTGTCTATTAAACATTCATTGGCTGTTTGTGATGTGAAGGGTGTGTAAGCTCCTGCTCTGTCGATCCAAATTGATACGTGATCCGTTTTTTAACCCGGTAAACACTCTTATCCGGCATGGATTTTACAAGTTATTCAAGAATTAGCAAAGATTGGACTAAATCCGATAAAACCCGTTCTGTGAGATTCAAGATAATTATATGAATCAATTATGCAAATCGTTAACAATTTTTTTTCCATTGCAACATTCTACCCTCGCACTATTTTTAATGCTCACTTTTTGTCTTCTCAAATTTGGGTCTTTAGTAATTACGATGAATGTTTTTGAAATGGTTGGCAAGAGTCTGATATCATATAAGAGGTTTTACAAAAAACATTTACACTTCGACATTCTACATCGCCAGATGGTACGATAATACAAAGAAACCTCAAGGCCAGATCTCAAGCAAAGAAGGCTTAGATTTCTAGCGTACTTCAAATATCAGAGATACAAAATACTTAAATCGGACGAATAGTGTTGATATCATTTCCTTTATTGTAAAAGTCCCGTTGAGATTTGTAAATGTACATCTTCATTCATTTATTCCGGACAAAGTATTTTCCATGAAAGCTCTTTCTATTGATATCTATAATCATCATTTTTGTCTCAGGTTCTATTAAAAAATTAAAAATAGTGAAAATTATTTTTATTTGATAAGATCTCTAAACCGTAATTATATTTCCTTTTTACTTTTTATACTTTGGCTTACGAAGAGTGTCATACAGCAACAATATTGTTGGATGTATCGACTCCGTTCATTCCTAAGTGCTCAACTAAAAATAGATCCTATCTCCGTGTGTGTTTGTTTTCTTAGGATCTTTAAAAGCACCTTTAACAGTGTTAGTTATATCATTACAATGTCTGTTTGTGTGGCAGTTTATATTAATGTATACGATTGGGGCGTCGCTCCTCGCATATGTAGAACCATGCGTAGTGAAGGGGCACTATACGGACAATATGATTTAACATTACAGATCCCCTGGAGCATTATACGGACACGATTTATGCGGACAAAATATCACTCTGTTGTAGTATACGGATAATATAAATGGAACATATAGGTATAAAGAAAATATATATTTTCGAGGCATATGAAGTGGCCTTGAAAAGGGCTGCTGGTTTGTATGTTAACCCCAGTTTGTTAATATACAGGGCATCTCACTGAACTTTTCTTTCTCAAACTTTGTCTAACCTCTGGACCGTAGACGAGTGTTTGCTTCAGAGAGCCTTGTCTTTCCACATAGGTCCTTCTTTACCAAACGCTCCTCTCGGTGATCCTGATGATTCTACATGACTATTTAACATACATGATTAAGAAGCCCTAAAGTAAAATCAACGATGATACGAAAATACAGAAAGCAACGTTTGTCCCGATCATTGTGATGAAAACATGAGAAGGGATGGAAGTAAATCGATTTTATATATACTTTCCGCCCTTCTTATAATTTCGTAGCAAGGACAAAAAAAATCAATGTCATATGACTTCATTTTTATTTAAAAAAATTTACTAGGCTTCAATACCTGCATTGATAGTATCATTTTGCAAGTTATGATTATTTAGCTTGCATTTCTCGTACATCTTCTTTGTCTCAAAATCAATATCGTTTAGTTATTTTGTATTAATATTCCGAAAAAAATAGTTTCTTAAATTGACTCATTTTTTCAGAATTATTTGATAATATTCCACGAATTACAAAATTAGATTAATCTGCTTTTTCTTTTATGCTTTCCAGTGTGACTGTAGAAATCATATATTGCATGTTACGTAATCTATCCTATGACTTCAATTACAATTCAAAAGCTTTCCCTAGAATATTACTCTAAACGTCAGAGACACATCTCTCTCTCTCTCTCTCTCTCTCTCTCTCTCTCTCTCTCTCTCTCTCTCTCTCTATATATATATATATATATATATATATATATATATATATATATATATATATATATATATATATATATATATATATATATATATATATATATATATATATATATATATACATACATACATACATACATACATACATACATACATACATACATACATACATACATACATACATACATACATACATACATACATACATACATACATACATACATACATACATACATACATACATACATACATACATACATACATACATACATACATACATACATACATACATACATACATACATACATACATACATACATTGTACAGTAGCATGATTGAGTATACTTGTTTATTCTGCATGAAGATTCTCAAATATGAAACATTGTAAATAGTTAAGTGTGGCAATGCAAAGCTTGCCACCTCACAAGGGAAATATTTTCTTATATTTACTAAAAAGAAATACATTTTGTTTCTATTAAAAGTTTTTAAAGAAACAAATTTGGATTTAGTGTCCTTGCATTTAATGCATACAGCTATAAAAACCACTTCCCTTTCTCCATTAAGTTTTTAAAATTGAATTTGTATTTAAATTATTTGCTTTGGACAGAGTGTGCATTTGTCAATGATTTTCATACGAAAATAAACTGATGACTATTTTAGTTAAAACATGCTCCGCTGACAGATACAAACACATTTAGGACCATAGCATCATTAGACAACATATTTTAAGAATTGCCAGTGTACTTGCTAGGATTTGGGGTGATATTGATTTCTTTTGTTTATCTTTCTGCATTAAAAATTGCCTTCTGTGGGTTTTGGCGAGCTGTCAGACTATTTAGATCAAACAAAATGGACTTCGCCCAATTTTCAATTATCACATAATTTTCCCTCAATTTTGGTTTGCGGTTAACATTAAGCAATGATTGTTTTTTCTATCTTAATCAGACTTGATTATTCATGTGACGACACTTCAACAAGTTTCAATATGCATTAAATACTTCTTTATGTTCAATAACGTGTACGTTGTGTTGCTAAGTGTATCTGGTATTCGATACAGATTACAGTAATTGGTGGCACATAATATCGTTAAGGAATATAGAAAGGAATAGGACCTGAAGTTGACTCACTGATCCTTTCCATGATTAGTGTGGAATAGCAATGATAACAAGTTATGTCGTTATTTGGTGACTAATTTGTAGGCATCCTTGATGGCCCATTAAATTGTAGGCATCTTTAATGGCCCATTCTAATTGATTAAATAAACGGATACTGGAGGATATATAAACCGTCTTAACACAGCGTTTGATAGACTCATCTTGGTATGAATATATATATATATATATATATATATATATATATATATATATATATATATATATATATATATATATAGAGAGAGAGAGAGAGAGAGAGAGAGAGAGAAAGAAATTCATCTAGATGTGGATATTCAGATCTGAAAAACATACATAATGACATATATCCTTCCTAAATTGAAGAGAAATTCGTTCCACAATTGATATCCTCACAGTGACGCTAAAAGTCGTATCCCACTGATTACATTGAGTTTTTTGTGTGAAGCTGTGACGAGGATAATGATGTTGCTGACAACTACAATAATGACAATAACAACGGAACATTCGGATGTGATTTTGTTGATTTAGCTCTATTTTTCAACACCATATAGGCTATATATTATTGTCTATAAAACCGGTCGAAGAAGAATCTTGCAAACCTCGAAAAGAACAACAGCCGAACCCAAGACAATATCCTATGCTGACAGTGATAATATAATAGTGGTTGACTAAAGTATGCGCCCCACACCATAGTTCCCTAGAATTGCGAGCAATTATAATATTACTACCTATAGAAAATAAATAGCAAAATATGGTGAAATACTTAATCGTTTTGAAACCTTTAATAGCTTTGCATTTCAGTAAGATAAGGACCATGGAATCACATAGAATTTCAATTCTATTCAAATACAATCTTACACCAGACATATTCGAAATAAAAACGTATATATTTGTGCTTACAACACTATTTTGTTTCAAAAAGTTGACGAAATCATGTGAATGATTAATAACCCAGTAATGGAATCCAGCATTAATTAGAAAGAACCAAAATATTCCTTTATTACCATGTTCATATACCATAGGAGTGCCAACCACCTTTTGCATTTAGTTTTAGATGCACACATTTGTTACAGGATGCAAGTTTTTACATGGAGAGAAATGTGGCAAATATACATGATCGATTGGCCACCAAAATATGCATGATCGATTGGCCACCAAAATATGCATGATCGATTGGCCACCAAAATATGCATGATCGATTGGCCACCAAAATATGCATGATCGATTGGCCACCAAAATATGCATGATCGATTGGCCACCAAAATATGCATGATCGATTGGCCACCAAAATATGCATGATCGATTGGCCACCAAAATATGCATGATCGATTGGCCACCAAAATATGCATGATCGATTGGCCACCAAAATATGCATGATCGATTGGCCACCAAAATATGCATGATCGATTGGCCACCAAAATATGCATGATCGATTGGCCACCAAAATATGCATGATCGATTGGCCACCAAAATATGCATGATCGATTGGCCACCAAAATATGCATGATCGATTGGCCACCAAAATATGCATGATCGATTGGCCACCAAAATATGCATGATCGATTGGCCACCAAAACCCACAACATCGAGAAAGAAGCCTAAAAAAAAGAATCCTCATATGAATGATCGTTAACATCATAACGATATCCAGCACTTAATGGATATATAATTTATTCTGCTCGAAGAAATCCTAACACATATGCTTTATTATCAAGTTATCAGATCCATATTGGCTTATAAATCCGGGTTAATCCTTTCGTGGCATTCGGAATAGAAATAAAAATTTAACTTTTTGATTTTTATGGAAACAATTTATAACATTATATTTTCTTCTAAAATCTCAGTCGGATTTGTTCTGAATATAATACATCATCAATATTTTAGTTTTATTTTATCTGAGAAAATTATAGTGTGTGAAATAAGTGTATATTTGCTCAAAGACTTTGAAAGCATCCTTAACAATAGTTGCTTTCAGAGAGAGAGAGAGAGAGAGAGAGAGAGAGAGAGAGAGAGAGAGAGAGAGAGAGAGAGAGAGAGAGATGTACACATCCGTTGATTATCTATAGTGTTCTGTTCTATCTATGTGAACATCCACACAAGTAAATAATCAAGTTATAAGCAATTTGCCACACCATATAAAATGTACGTAACTCTTGGATAGTTGTTGATCAATTTATTGAAACAAGGAATTTAGTTCAAACCTAGACCCATGTGATGAATTTGGTATGTTCTTTGTTACATAAAATAGTGAACCTGTGTATGTTAAAAGATCTTCTTATTCGGTATTGTAGTCGAAAGACGAATGTAGGCGATGAGGAATTCGAACGCAGTGATTTTTCCGTCTCTTCCTAAAATGAGTAAAAGATAAAAAATAATGTCAAAATCATTATTTTAAATGAGCTCCAGTCAGTCTCTCTCTCTCTCTCTCTCTCTCTCTCTCTCTCTCTCTCTCTCTCTCTCTCTCTCTCTCTCTCTCTCTCTCTCTCTCTATCTATCTATATATATATATATATATATATATATATATATATATATATATATCTGTATAATCCTTAGTGTTTAAAACTAAATGCAAACGAAATTGTTTATCAAAATAGTAGTTTCATAGCCTATCGACTTTCCAAAGTTCCCCCTGCATGCAATTAGATAGGAAACCAATGGAATCATGGGTATGAAACTGATCTAATTTCAGATGAGAAATTGAACGTTTTGCAGAACAAATCGACTGTCGGAATTCTGATTATATATATATATATATATATATATATATATATATATATATATATATATATATATATATATATATATATATATATATATATATATATATATATATATATATATATATATATATATATGGATGAAATATAAGCCTGTGAATAATGAGATTCAAAATATTAGTAGAACAAATTAACAGCTTAGAAAGAAATAAATAATAATTGAATCTGAAAAGATAAGTTTGATTAGTGATATTTAAAGAGAATAAAATTGGTCTGAAATATACAAGTTTAGGAGTAGCGCACTTTATCTGACTACGCAGGAAGAAAGAGAAATCCGATGATACGTTGCTGAAAGAATCGCGCATTATAATTAACCACACCGAAAGAATGAGAATTGCGATGACACAACACCAAGACGAACCGCGCATTGCACGTTTTCACACAGAAATAAATGTGAAATGCAATGATATCATGAAATGGGAATCGTGCAATATTCATTTATCATGCAAGAAGAATGAGACATACAATGATATTCGAAGCTTTTAAATTACAGCATCACGCATACACATTTAAATATGAACTCGAATAACATGATGTTCTGAAAGGAGGCATGAAATAATTATCTTAGGAAGAAATTGATTTACTAGGAAAATCAAATTTTTGCAAAAGAACTATACGATCTGACACTCATTCGATCAGGACTATTTGGAACTGTTGACACCTTTGAAAATATTTTGACAATCAGTATAGAACATTTAAAGATTTGATAAGAAATAAAACTCCTCTTGAGAAATAAATATTAAAATTCAAAGAAAAATCTACCTGACATGCTTCCAAAGCTATAGAGATAACAAAGCTAATGTTAACAATTGTTTTGTATAATGTATTTCTATTTGTTATGCCATTAGTGGGTTAGTTATTTGCATTTTTAATCAGAGTTGTAGATACGGCTTCAAATCGTCCACAAACAATTATGAGACATTAAAAAATTTAAAATGTTGGAGCTTCTGCGATAAATTGTATCATTATAAATGATTGCTGCTTTCAATGTTACATTCTCCAAGGCTATGTTTATGTCTGCACATTTCTAAACTGGACAAATCTACACTTCATGATCCCTTTGTGTTATTTTGAACATCAAACACAGCAAGTGTCGTCAGAAGATGTGAGATGCTCCAAAGTAACATCATCATCATAATCATTCTCCGTATAATCATTATTCATCTTTTCTTCAATCTATAATTATTGCAAATTTTGTCTTCTGTCATCAATCGTTAAAATACTGTCCATCTCTAAATCGATATTGCAGATTGGTATGCTGCGGCGTCTCAAATTGCAGCAAAGACAAATAGACCATCTTGGTCCGAAATCCATGAGGCGGCGAAGAGGCCCGTAAAGAAAGCACCAATGTCAGCACCCACTGCAGAGACGGGGTATGGATGGACCCATATATTCTTAATATTAATACCCAAGAGGTCTCCGACAGATTCACCACCCAAGTGCCACAGGAGATACATAACAAATGTGATCAGCTGGTAACTATGCTTGGTTTGTCCCCAGAAAATTTTATACAAACCGGGTTTCAACATAAACCCTCTTTAGCAACATACAAGACATCAGCAGCATCAATTGTCTCCCCTACCAAAATTTGAAACCATTGCTTCTGTTTCAGGTACAGTTATGGATACAGGTAACCTTTGTCCAAATCGTTTGTGCCTCCGGGGTCTCTCGCAATCATTATTTGCAAGTTTGTCGGTCACACCATTCACCCTAAATCCTGATTTAATTTAGGCAAACATGCTGGCGGGCTCACACATTGATTGTTCTACCCTCCAGAATAATTCACAAGATGCGGGTTTAAAATTTCAGTTACATACATAGAGTACTGGTCCTGAAGTTATCATTGTCACAACAATTAGGAACGTCCAACTTACAATACAACAGTGGATTCTCGCTTGGAGTAAGTTCACTACTGTGCTACTGTGCTATGTGAAACAAATCCGCTGTTAGTACCTCTCTTCCCCAATACATGAAACCTGTCCTTATAATTGATTGACTCGCTGATATGAGGTAAAATGATGAGAACTTTAGACTATTAAATGCAAAGGGGGAAGCTAAATGGATTAAAACCCATTTCAAATTATACATGAAGGCTGTGCTATAGTCGGATCATAACATCTACACAAACATTATTTCTCACAAATTGCAAACACATAGTATCTAACGAGTGTGTAATTTAGTCACCACAAAAGCAATCGCTGTTCATTGAGATTTTCTATTGTTTAGGGGTCAGTCATTAATTCGCTGTCTCAAACCATAATTTCAGCACCTGATGGTACTTCGACAAAACAGTCAGCAACCGAAGCGACCTTAGAGACAGCTTTTGTCGTTTTCAACGATCCGAACAACCCCCCAAAACTAACGGAAACAATAATCCTGTCGGTAAATTGTGATTATTCTTTGCATGTCGATGAAAGAACTGACCGCTTACATTATTTGCTACACGATTTCGATCATGCCATAAAAAGAATACCTGCTTTTAGGTTTTTGAAAGGGTTTAAATGTGGGATCTAGTGGGATATTGCAAACACACGTATGAATTAATCTGATATCAGCTCATACTAATGTCCAAATTGCGGAAGAAAAGATACAAAAAGAATTGTCAGCGGATCATCTTTGCAGGGCATTTTTGTACCAAACCATTTTATAATATACACAGGTCATCCCTGGGTCTAGTTGAAAAGAAAATTCTGGTTATTTCGGATTAATTCATCACCTTACCTTCCCATCGAGCGGTTCAGTTAATGTTAGAATTCTAACTCAATAATCAGCGCCACACTATGAAAGTAATGATAATACCATCACGCGTATAAACTAGCTACTTTGGGTGTGTTTTAAGGTATAAAAGACATATCAAGTGCTCTTCGCATTGTACCTCTTTGTCCCATGCTATTTATGCTATTTTTACAAATGCTTTCCAAGGGGTTGAAGTTCCAGTTGCTAGATATCTGAGACCTTTAGCAATCCTCTTTAATGGAACGCGAAAAGTTATATTTAACACACATGACATATATTTCTAATGATTTTTTTGATACAAGATGCAGCTCGTGTTCAACGCCAGCATTAGAATAATCGCTTCCTGACTGTATGTACCAATATCGGTGTTTCTATGACTGCGGATAGAATATTTTCTCTTTTTACAACCATCATGTAATTCGGATAAAAATTAACTTCCTTGAGAATGGAGGTTCACCTTCCCACGGACAAACTGGAAAAATGTAATAAACTCATACATTTATATATTGCCATCTCAAACAATTTTAGGTTTATCATGTATTCGGCTATGTTTACATTGGCTTTCTATGCCTTTCTCGGTATATGAGAGATTGCATTGCAAATGAACATCATAATGACAGTTTGATACAATTATCTTAAGTCACTTTTTCCATAAACATTACTTTGCGACATTTGAAACACGGCTCTGGACAACTATATATTTTACATGTTGCTGCTCAAAAAAAATCCTGCGATATGTCCAATAGCTCATTTATAATCATACCTAGCCAACCGAGATAATACTGTAGGACCTATTTTTATGATCCAAAATTGGCAATCAGTTTCCAGAGTAGAATTTAGTACTGAACTTAGAAAGTGCTTTTCTTTTGTGGACTTAACGCGAACCATTTTAAGTCCCACAGTTTCAGAAGTGGGACCGCCCCTGAGGCGGCCAGAAAAAGATTTCAGTGACAACCAAATAAGGCAAGTAGACCACTGGAGATCAGATGTATTAAAGAAATACATAGCGTTAGGCTAAAGGGTCTCAACTTCATAACACTTCAATCACTTTCGCTATGATAGCCATTCCACCGTGTGTGCTGCTTTCTTTTTCAGGTATCCTGGGTTGCACAGACCTAGAACCCTGGGCATCGACTGTGCTTTGCTGGGATATTATTCACTCGACCAGGTCTAACCTGTGTCTACCTGTCTATCTGACCGCCAGGAGCGTATGAGAGTATTCTAACAGCTCTGGTAGACCAAAAGCGCTTTCCGGATTTGAACGTATACGTTTTAAAATTTATTCCCAATCATCCATATAGACAAAATATATCCTAACTACCAGGGAGTATTAGGGCTATCTACTTGCCCAACACTACTGAATTTATCGGTTTCATTCTGAACAACATTACGATTTTCTTTTCTTTGATGTTGGTAATTTTTGTTATTTGCAGCTCCCGCCATTTTGTGGCTGCCAGAAATGCAGCAAGCTCTATTTTTGATATATTTCTGTTTATGGCGGTTGCAGCCTCAAAAATATATATAGTATTCGTTTTGCATCATTATTCCTTTTCTTAGCACGTGTACTATATATACTTTGTTCAAATAGTTATGTTGTGCTGTAAATACACAGCAAATGTTTGGTCGACTATAATTGTTATGTTCTATAAAGTCACGATTTTGGACAGTATCAAAAACAACGTTTGTTATTGTTTTTATTATGTAGCAACATAATGCGTAGCATTAGCACGACAGACCTAGGAAATTATGTCGTTTCAATCTCTATCTTGTTTTCGACTCCATCAGTGTCGGAAAGGAGTAGGCTGGTGTATGCACATTTAATTTTACAATTTTATCCAACAATTTAATACTATAAAACCCTGTGTCTTCAATCGCTTTCATTCTGACAACACTTTGCTCTCCTCTTCTACATTAAATAAAGATATGCTAGTGTTTATTTATTTATTTTAATGCGTCATCTTCATCTGAAAGTGTTGAAATTTCAGACTGCAGTTTTCTGATTTGGAAATATACCTGCAATGTGGCTAGTTTAGAACCCACAGAAGCAGCAACAGCTCTCCGTACTTGTGTTGTGTTGACTCTGCAGAATGTTTATGAAAATCTTTGATCTGCATCTTTACGTGGAATCATCATTTATAAATTGTATCAAAAATGTTTAATCGCGTGCAATTCGAAGGAATTCGTTTCAGTTTTTTCTTGTTAAATATGTTTGCAATATCACTAACAGTAAATGGAGATGCATTACATTTATACGGTGTTGCATTTCATTTCTTTAAAATATTGAGCAAATTATTCAAGTTTTAAAACTTAAAGTAAAACTAACTTGTGTAAATATATTAGTATTGTCCTACTCTGTAATTCTATTTATGTGTGCTGTTTCTTACTCTTGCAATTAGTCTGCAATTGCCATATGTGCTCAAGACCACCTCTTGCTCAGAGTGTCTTAAATATTGTTTGTACCATTTATTGTCTATTTTCATAGGATGACTGAAATTTCTGAAAAAGTTGCACTTGCCACGCTTGTATAAGCATACGGGTGTAATTCAATCGTACACTATATAACATAGATCCGTAAGGGCAGGTGATTAATTTTAAGCGATTTTCTTTTTTGCGATTGAGTAGTTTTGTAGATCTCGTACATATTGCACATTTTTGAACCATAATAAATATTATCTTTTGTGGTTATTTTTTTTTCTTTTCAATACTTTCATTGAGCTTTTTAAAAACGATTTTAAAATGGGTTCATGAATATTTTTGTATTTTATTATATTTTACTTTGTTCTAAATTTGACATATTAGCTTGTAGTGTAACTTCACCCGTTTTGAGCTTCCAAAGATGCAGTTAGATCCACATTAGTGTTTATCAGAAATATATCTCATTTCTTACCTTCCTAGGACATTGTGGCGATTGTTTTCCCGTGCTAACTTTCTACGTTATTGCTGGTAAAGTTTTATTGGAAGTATTATATGTTTCTAATTTGTTTGCTCTGATCTATGTTTTAATGCCTTTATGATCTATGAGAAAAATGTTCTACTGCTTTTCATGCTCAAGCCCAAACCAATCAAATTAATTAAATTAATTAAAAACCAGTCAAATTATGAGACTATGTGTATACTTATCCAAAGGATAGTCACGGGGACTTGTAGGTTTTATTATCATTCTACTTGTCCACGAACACGTACCCAGTTATGACTTGCATCAACACCCACGTGGTAAACAAAACAACAAATATTACTGGAATTGTATTACACACACATAACCCACACATAAAAGTCACGTTTGTAATAAGGCCAATACTATTGGCAGTATCTATTTTACATATTTACATATTTATTACATGTGTAATTTAAATACCCCTGAAGAAACAAGATTATTAATCACTCATATACCGTATATAAAAATTGTTTCCTTCGTGTGTCTATATTTTATTTTGACTGTGCTAGAGATTGCGTGATATTATATATTAAACACTTGCACATTATATAGTGTGTGTGCTTAATTATTGCTCGCAGTTGAGGGTTGTGCCTGCCTGTTATTTGTGATGATCTTGAGAGGTAAACAAAATATTTGCTTTCATTTCATTTTAAAGATCTACTACGTAATTTATCAGGTGACACTTGTATATAAAATGATTTGGTAAATAACTTTTTAGTTCCTGTTTAATATCAATCTTTGGTTCTCAACGACAAAGGTTTATACTTGTAACCAGATAAAGTTTGATAGGAAATATTTATATAAATTATTTGGTGTAATTACAAAGTACCCATTTACCTTTGGGCTCAGACACAACATTGGGATTATGCCTAACTGATCATGTAATTGTGGTACGTCAAGACAGTGAACAGTCCGGTATAGAGAACAACATTTAGGAATTTTAAGGATTATCTTCGCAATACTGACTGTTTCTCGAATTTTCAAATTTGTATTATAGCGAACTATGTTATTTCCTAACTTAACAAAACTTGGTGTTTTTGCTTTATGCTGAAACATACTTAATAGGTCATAGTAAACTAAACTAGAGGGTATATGTATGTATGTATGTATGTATGTATGTATGTATGTATGTATGTATGTATGTATGTATGTATGTATGTATGTATGTATGTATGTATGTATGTATGTATGTATGTTTGTATGTATGTATGTATGTATGTAGGTAGGTAGGTAGGTAGGTAGGTAGGTAGGTAGGTAGGTAGGTAGGTAGGTAGGTATGTATGTATGTATGTATGTATGTATGTATGTATGTATGTATGTATGTATGTATGTGTGAGTGTGTGTGCGTATGAATGTAGGATTCTTAAATTCATCGAGGCCCATGAGGGAACATAGCGAGGAAGATAGTTATGTCACCTGCAATAATAATTAACGACATACTTTAATTATTGATAAGAAAAGACATGGATACTTACTAACCAATTGGGGAGATTTTATAAAACATATGTGTCATAGAATCAAGCATTGATAGTTATAATATTCAATAACTCTAAAGCATTTAGAAATATTGGATTTGATGTTGCAATGGAAAGAATGCAGTTTGGTGCACAACTCAGTAATATATCTTTTATGCTCATTTGTAGCGACAGGAAGGACGTTTCTCCTCAGTTTTCAGATTTTTTGTCACTAATTATTGTGTATATCTATAATGCGTCCTTTACCTTTTGTGAGTGTGTGTAATTTGGATGTGAGTTAAAAATACCTATTTACAATATTTAAAATTAATCCTTATAATGAACTTGTCTACACGATCGTGGTTATTCTGTTGAGACGTTTGTTATTGCGAATTCTTTCACTTACGAGGCATTGTGTCATAGATAGGGTAGTGAAATACTACAACGTAGAGGCTCCAGTATATATATACAAGGACGAAATTTTAATCAATTAATAAATTCTTACTTCCGTTTTTCTTGATTTTAATATCTGTCTGCTGTATATAAAGATATAATCGGAGCGGACATATTTGATTGGATTGTCCATTGGATTTACATAGTAATCACATTTGACCTTAAAGCAAATGTTTTTCTGTACTTAATGTAAATTTTTTTCCAAGACGTTCTGAAAAAGCCATTGTGATAAATCAATCAAGCCTGTTGGCAAACTTGTACATTCGAAGATGTGAAATTGATTCGGAACTCTCATTACCTTTGGACTATTAAGGATTCATAATATGTTACGGTCTTTATTTTATGACCTAACGAATTCAAGTATTCATTAAGTTCAACAACGTTTGCTGGATGAGCTTCCTACAATTAGTTTAAGAACATAATTAAATTAAAAGTCACTTTATTTAGATAGCCCCCGAACAGTATTTCATATTCAAAAGAGCATGTGTTCGAAACCATTTAGATATGTGTCATAATTTCAATGTAAGTTAGAACGTAATCAATGAATTGATAACTGCCTTAGATAACAAAAAAATGAACTCTGCGAAAGCTACAAATCATATTTGCTAGCGTTATATGTTGGTCTAAATAATCGGCTTTGTTTTAAATATAGTTTCGGAGCAAATTATTGTAATGAGCTTTGCCGACCATGTGTATCCGTTCGCGCGTATTGTCGTGGGCTCATGCGAAGACATACCGGACCTATCATTGATGAAATACCTGACGGTTTTGATAGAGAAGTCAATACAATGACAGCCTTCATAGAAGTTACTGCAGTTTGTAATCCTGATTAAATAATACGACAAACATTTATAATTTAGAAAATGATGTTTCACTGCATTTAACAGGCCAGCTACGAGTTAACTCAAGTAACGTGCACAAGAACATGAAATACCAATAATAAGCTGAATGAGAAATGTCAACATACTTGCAATGTTATGACCTTTTCCAGAGAGGTCACTGTTAATTGTGTGGGAACTTATTGAAATGGTAGCACGGTATTACATACTAATTCCTACATGGGTCAAGCTGGATTCAATATCACATGTGGTTGGCAATGAACGAAAACGTCGATGGCGTATCACATCGGTCATCATAACTGCAGCTACCGGAAAGGGAATACAAGTGCAAGTCCTTGAGATTGAATTACATAAACGTCGTGATGATGTAGAAGAAGATTGGATAATTATCCCGATCATAAAACAACCAGAAAAAGACGCGAACAAACACCCTTAAATGACGCGTTTTAGGAATTATCTCACGGTTACTGAATACTGGCCACTCTCCATGTGAATTGAATTATAGATCCTAACCATGAGCTCGTCAAAAGGACACATAGACAATTGTTGTGGGAATGGACAAATCTTTTGGAAATATTCTGGAGACGTATTAAAAAATTTTCAACTCAGTATCAATATTTGACTGTAACCGTCTGCATGATATGTCTGTAATGCTGGATTATAAATTTTGTTACTATCACCATTTTTCGCTTTTGCTTCCTTTGCCATTTCATGAAATAGACTTCATGTAATTTTGTTGTACCATGTTTAACTGGATTATTTAATATTCGTATTCTGCACGCTTACAGATCTCGCATTGCTTATCAGAAGCACTGGATTTTAAAATAAGTCTCACAGAAGACATCATTTTTTCATTTATTACCGTATTGACATTGTGCCATTGTTTAAATAATTCCAGTTTGGCACTTTAAACCGTTTTTAATGTTTCATTATTATTTTTCTACGTTCATCCCTACTTTAGTTTATTTTATTATTTTAGTCAACATTTTTTGTTGTTGTTTTGTAACCTTATAATTTCATTGATATATTATTTCTACCTTCCATTTGTTTTGTAAAAGAGAGAGAGCATGTAAATGCAAGCAATGACCTACTTAACATAAGCACAACATAGCATTAGTTTTCAGTTATTCAAAACCATATCTTAGTTATGCATCGTGTGAACCTCAATTCATTTGACGAACATGCTTAAATTTGAAAGTAACAAAATTCATTAAAGAGAAATAGTATGAAGAAAAAGGATTAAAATAACGCTCCAAATTTGACGAATATAAAAACATAAATAAATGTAATAAAGTTGATAGATAATGCAAAGCTTAGGTTGTATAGTACGATAAAATGAAATGGAAGATGAACTGAATATATTGAAGCCCATGATAAATTATGAAAGAGTACAGATAAAAAGTACTGGAAGGAAAAACCGCAAACGAAAGCCTTACACAAATCTCAAACGAACTAACTTGACAAGAAATATATGTTTAGAAATGATAACAAAAAAGGCAAAGTCAAAATGAAAATAATGTGATTTGCAGCTAATCAATTGGTCAAAATGTCTGAAACAAAATTAACTTGGATTATAATGTGTTATCTTTCGAAAATTATTTTTCTTTCGTGGAGTGTAGGTTAGCATGGTGTTCTTTGCGAACGACAAAAAGTTTGGTTTTTGCAGATACGTTCTGATGAGGTAGCAAATACAGACTATATACAACTGGTATATTGCAAACACATTTAGAGTATTAGCAGTGGATTTGCAGCTATAATTATTAGTTTTTTTTTGTTACACATTTAAAAAAGTACATGGCAAAAATTAGAGTTTTGACTATATTTGGATACCGGTAGTTTTGATTCTTTTTGATTATTTGATTAAGATGCATATCTCACATACGTGGCGTATCGTCCGCTAGATACTGCAGGGCCAAACACTCATTACCCTGTTTCTTATCTTTATATATTTGTATATGTTTGCAAATCACTTTTCAGTATTCTTCATTGGTGGAGGAAAGGTCATGCGATGACCTTATATACACTTACGATGTTTCTTGTGTGAATGCATCTTAGCTCGTCTACATGCATTTATAGGTGAAAACAATATAAATAGTTTATGCTTTCTAAATCATGTATAATTTACTTACTGACTGTGGCATCAATAGTATTGAACGTAGCTATAACATCGGGTAATGTAACAGCGTCATTTTTATCCGTGTCGAAGGCTTCAAATATCCTGTTAGCGGTTGCACCGTCAAATAGTCCGATACCAGCATCTACGGAGATCCACTCCTGTCTTGAGATGGAGTTATCGCCTGATATATAGAATATTACTATTTTTGAATACAAACCAATACCTTGTGCTATAAGTGGCCTTTTGTATAATTAATTATACATACACCATTCTTTGACTTTGTGAAAATCCATGCTTTCATATATGACTGCCATAAACTTCAGGTATTTATCAAATTAAATTTCTTTTAAAGAGAAATAGCTACTCTTTATGCAATTACGAAACAAAGATGGCTATATTACCGCACTTCCACACCCCTCCAGTGTTATTTTATTTAGTCATGCAAATGTTTCCAATTTAGTATTATTAATTGAAATGAATTTGTTCATGACATGAATGGCTACTGATAATGTGAAACAACAATTAAAGTATATACAATTCTTTGCCTTATAAACGACGTTTTATCTCATTCACAATGTTAATTTCAATATTTCAGGGTAAAAGTTAAAAAAAACTGTTCGCAGTATAGCTAATGTATCTCCTGCAGTTAATATATGATTCCATGTTATACTTGTAGAAAACAAACTATATAAATAATTATAACCTGCAGGCGATAATGTTCTAGTGGCGATTTCCTGGTACAAGCGTAATATGTCTAGCAAAGTCTATCTGTGCAGATTATAATTTATACAGTCAATTATAGTCAAGTAGTTTTTCAGCTGTTTTAAAATGGGTGGATGCCTAATTGAAGGATTATCTGCATGACAAATTAAGTCTGTGCATAGAGATAGCTATTCCTTCATTTGAGAACATTGTATTTAATTTATAGATACAATTAATTATAAGAATGTTGTTTCATGTACCGTTGAAATCTTTATCCAGGACAATACTAATAAATTCATCAAGTTTGATATAACCATCCTTTTTCGATCGATCCGTCAGCATAAACAGTCCCATTAACTTCTGATGGATACCGTCGTCGAACTTACTGTAAGAATAAACACAATTGTATAAAATTCTCAAATATTTTGACATAGAAATTGATGCAATTTTAGTTTTCTTTCGGTATTTCATAAACGGCCAAACATAATTCAGTTAAGAAGTATATTGATATGACATGTTGGAGCAGTTCATGTTAAATATATACTTATGTCCTGTGTTCAAGCCTCAGCATATATGTGACACCGTGTCTAGCCTAATTAAAAAACTGTAAATCGCTGGTGAGTGTTTACTGCATTAAAAATCAAGGCCAGCAGTCAGTGTGAGTCTCTGATCAAGACACCATATACCCGTTATCTCTACACTAGATAGTCTTTAATGCACGGATTTGTGTTAAAACCCGACTAACCAACCATTATATGCAGCAGTGTGAGTTCGCAGTTCTCTGAAACGTTTAATTCCTTAAGAATGATCACCCGATTCACAGATTGGTGTCGTTATTATGGATAGTGACTGAGTTCTGCAACGGAAGCGTGGGTATATCAATACTGAAGGAAACCACCCACCTCATTAAATCATGAAAATGAGGAAGATAACGTCTGAATATACAAGTGTTCATGATCATGTATCTAAATTAAGCAATAGTTTTCAGTTGTTTATGATTTGAATGGCAGGAGTACTGTGGGTTTCTAAACTATTTGGCTGTTTAAAATTATATCATAGTGAGAAAACATTTAGAAAAATAAAGTCAATGTATTTTCGTACACAAGTCATGTACATTCCTTTGGACTGCGTACGAAACGTTGGATGGGTAATTTGCTTTCGGTTATGCTTCTTAAATAATTACAATGCATTCCCCACCTGTATAGATGACGGTGAAAAACTGATCTCTTTCCATCTATCCATGCAATTTACAACTGCATTATGATTCACTCGCTGATTTTTATATATCAATTTATTTTCTACGCCTGTTTTGCCTCGAATTTGACTCAAGGATTTGTTTATATCAATCAATATATTTTGAAACAAGTATATACAAATTTTAGTCCCTTATTGGTCTCTTCTTACCACGTAACGCAAAATACAAATGGCAAATATAACAATGACTCAGTCGCTGATATTTGTATATCAATGAATGAAGTATACAACTAGTAGAGATAATTTGGATACAAACACACTATACATTATTTCTATCGATTTATGTAATCTTTACCTGAGATAGATGAATTTGATTTTCACAGTTGGTCTCCTTCTATGAGTCTGCACCTGGTATGGACTAATTGGATTCAGTCACTGATTTTATTTTCTTGGAAAGTAATCTGCATCTGGTACGGTCGAAATTAAGGCACGGCTCTCTTTCCACCAACTAACGCAATCGACAGTGGTATAAACACATTTGATTCTTTCAATGATCTTATTCTATCAATCAATGTGATCTACTTCTGTTTGTGGACAAATCGGAAAAACTTAATTGTTTTCAAACAACCAGTGCAATTTAGATCCGATAAATAGGAATATGACTCACTGACTATTCTGTTTCTAACAACAAATGGTATCTAAACCTGGCATTGACGAATTTCAACCACTCGCTGATCTCTTTTTACCAACCAAGGATATATACACGTGTTGCAGACAAATTGGACACGCATAATGAATCTCTTTTTATCAATCAATGGAATATACTTCAGTATCGATGAATTTGACATTCACTCATCTCTTTCATCAACCAATGCAATATACACCTTGTATAGCCTAACTTGCCTGACTCACCCAATCAAATAAAAATATAAGTATGGTAAATTGTTTAACATTAATGCACTAGTATAATAAATACATACAACTTCGTTAAGAATAATCTTTATAACATAGAATACTACATTATTATAAATAGTACTGTAATCCTTGTTCTTTTTGACACAATTCTGGTACACGACGCAGGACAATGTAGATATTCATCAAGGTAGTACTTGAGTAAGTTGGTTTTAGCATGCTATTTTGTTGTACAAAGTTGGTTTTAGCATGCTATTTTGTTGTACAAAGATGGAATGAGAAATCCAACGTACTGAATATTTGGCGATATAACTATATTTGATCGGTGGTGCGATGTGTATCAATTCTAACCATAAGTTATGTGCAAAATAAACATTTCAAACTAAGTACAAATAAGACGATTATCAATTCCAAGGTAATATTAATACAAGTACAAAAAATTGAGATAGAACTAGGATTGTTGTTTTTAATGATATAATACTGAAAGCACATGAATGTAGATGAAAATAAAAACTGTAGAACTACTTATATTTGATTGCTACGTGTTTTCGAGGCATTAAAGAAGGTGATCTGTCTCCAAAATACCTAGTATATAGTAGTGTTTGAAAAATTAAACATCCCAGTAACGATGACTTTATTTAAAGATGCTGACAGAAATAGTTGGAGATCACCCCCCAAAAACACATGCTGACTTACACATACACACACATTTATGTATTTTCTTTGAAGACATACTAGAGTTCTTTTTAGTTTTTATCCTGTAGATTACCTTGCACTATATTGCAGTGATCTAAACGTTATGTAACTGTCAGCTTCTTGAGTCTTTCTTCGAAATTATTCACCCTACATAGAAGCTGTACACGTCTTCATGCGATGTTTCATGTCATGTTAACGTAATCGTAACTACTGGTGATGGGATACAGTGAAAAACGGTAGCCGCGTATTAAAGTAGATTTTGTTTTCGAAATTTGTTCATGTAAATAATTTTAAACAAGATTTTAATTGTTGAAAATAAACCAATAAAGGATAAGGGGATGAAGAGACAAGGAAAATGTCAGTGGAGGAAATTTACCTCATCTGTCCATGGATATTATTTTGCTGTGTAAATAATCTGAAATGAAATAAATATAGAATTTGGGTGACACTCTTAAGACTTTAAGCAAAAACCTATTTCTATAAGGTATATTCATTTAACTTTTACAATCTCCAAACCATTTTTATGCCCCGTATGGTTCCAAGATTCTTGTCTTCCAAGATGTAAACTTGGAAGTTGTGAACAAAATTAACGATGGATTTAAAATTTTAAGTGTTTCTGGTATCTACAAAATATAATCCAACCCGAACATAAGAAATATCACCTCTGTAGTATCCCATACTTCTTAGCAAGACTAATGATGAATATTAATGTTTAAAATTGTGCTTTTGGAAAGTACTAAACACAATCCAACCCCATCCTTACAAATTCTGAAATGTAAGAGTGTATTTGCAGGATGTACAAAATGCAGTCCATTCACAATTTATAAATTCTTAAATTTAAAAGAGTTGTTGACATGCACAATCCATCCCAAGCCTAATAAATTCGGAAATTTAAGAGAACGTTTATGCATATGCAAAACACAATCCAAGCCAACCCTAACGAATCCTTAATTTTAAGGGTGTGGTTTTGGCATATACAAAATTAATCCAACCCGACATAATATAAATAAATATAAGAGCATGTTTCTGGCATGCACAAAACATAATCAAACCACATAATTATAAATAACTTAGTCTTTTTGTTTTCCATAGACTACCATCTGCACAAAGATTTTCTTGTCGGTATGGTACATTCAACTCAGCTATTCTCACGGAAGGCTCTAATTATGCTGATATTAAAAATGTTTTAAATAAAACGAGTATAGCTCATTGCTCTAGAATAATTAACTTACATGCAGAGAAATAAGGCTGCAAGTAGATCCGAGTTCTTCCCCATCAGCAAGCGACAAGAGATAATATAATCAAAAGTACTTCAAGAGGAAACTGTATCCAGCACTTGAACCCTCTTTAAATAGTCTACTTGGCAAGAGGAATTATATATATACCAAGAAATAGGCGCCGAAAGTAATATATATATATATATATATATATATATATATATATATATATATATATATATATATATATATATATATATATATATATATATATATATATATATATATATATATATATATATATATATACCACAATGATGGATAATAGCTATCGCTCTAAGTATAAAAAATGCAACATATATAATAAATGGTAACACTAATTAATCAAGATACTAGATCATGATCATAAGCACTACAAAGGATGAAAAACTTAATTACATTTTTAAACCTTATCCTCAAAGTAAATTTTCAATACTATAGCTTTACGAGTCTCAATTTTGTGCCGAAAACTGTATTTTCTTAAATGGGCAGGATACACATTGCAAACATTGTCGTTTCTGTATACAATATATATATAGTGCAATGTAGCTATCAGTTATTTGCAGTATGGGTCGCTGTAACCCTTTCCTATTCACTTGAATGCATCTATTGAGAATAGCAGTAGGGCTATGATATTGAACCGCAAAGCAAAAATTGTTAGTAGCAGAAGGAAGGGTGAATAGATTAAATTTCAGACCGAAATATTGATTACTATTTCAGGTGAAAAAATACAAGTTTTACTGAGATCTCTAACCAGTGTTATATTTTGTGTGTCAAATATATTTACCGGAGTCATTGTGTCACTTAATGAATTCAAGAAAGGAACGGGTCCCTCATCGAAAAATTTAATCGAGACCTATGCGATATCGCGACAGAGGATCATGGAAATTGTTCGTGATAAATCCATGCGAATCGCTTGAGCTCGTGAAAAGAAGCTTTTAAACTTAATCATTTACATGCATCCTGTACACCAAGTCTGGTGGAAGTTCCTTTGTGTGTGAGTACCAACACCATTAAACGCAACCAGATGATTAATTCTGTCTCTAAACACTTTAGGAATTTGCCTATATCTCTTGGTAACATATATCGGTGGATTTGATTATTTCTCTATAATCATATCATCGTATCCTAAGATATTATCAATACATCACCTATATCATCAGCAGATGGGGCATTGTTGATAGCGGTGATAAAGTTAGTATGTCATTACCATACTAACCCAAAGATTTTACATTGTCTTTAAAATATTTAGCCACGTCGAATCATCAGTGATCATCAAGATATAGTGCCACTAAATTCACCGGATCCCACTTGATTCATCCAATTATCAGGTTAAGCATCAATTGCGTTTTAGCAGACCCGGATGGACCTATAATATTTGCTCTGATAGATTTTGGTACACTGAATGTTGCTTGACTGCTTTCGAGTTTCTGAGATATCGATAACGTTCATTCATTATATGAATCTATATTGTCTTAGATGCAGAGCCTTCCCTCCCCAGTGTATTCAAAACAATAGCGAGGAATAGAAAGCCTGCACTTACAGGCAAGTGTGTGAAATATAGTAAAAGTTAATACAAATTTATCTATAATACAACTTGGTGATATCGATGCTTCACTTGGAAAATTACTAGTAGCTCCATGAGCTAAGTATACTGGCGAGAAGAATCTACCTGGATATAATTATTGTTGTCCTGGAACCCAGATTGATACCCGACTTGACGAGAAAAATCAACCAAAACCTGGGGAGTATCCAATATGTGCGATTGATCAAGCGTGCCAAGTTCATGAAGTCGTGTACAAGAAAAGGATTTGCAATAACGACATATTGCATAGGTGTAGATGATTCATACTAAAAATGAATCTCGCAGATGTCACGTACTAATTCGATATATTATTTTCCCTAAATAACTCCAACTGTAGCATAAGGAGCTGGCTTACTTTTGTAAACTTTTACCACAACTTGTGCAGATATGCAACCTGCAACATACTAGATTACACAAAAAAACAGCAAAAACAGCGAGGTTAGTGGAGCATTTAGAGTTGATCAACTTATTTGGCAAATGCTTTTAAGCCGCACCCGTCAAGTTTCAAATCACGGACCAGGATAAATCATATCGAATAACTACCAGGGGCCCCGAGTGGCCAAGTGGTCTAAAGCGCTGTCCGATAAGGATCACTGCCATCTCACCTATGTCTGCGTGGGTTCGAGTCTAGGATTCGGCGAATGTGGATATGTGAAAAATCTTGCCAGTAGCTTCTCGTGGGTCGGTGGTTCTTTCCGGTGATTTCCCGCATTTCTTCCTCCACCATTAATACTGGCCGCCATGAATAGCCTATCGTGTGCTGAAAAATGGCGTTAAGCCCTTCAACAATAACAACAACAACGAATAACTACCAAATGCCAAATCAATGTCTATATTTTTTTCTCAATAAACCTCAACAACCCAACCATAAAATGATTTATCTATCACCACCATTTTAAAGAGTTATTTCTTCATGGAAAATCAATTAAACCATATAACAGCCATAGATTCGCATATATCCTGACATTGCTATATGTATTCTCAAGATAAGAACGGCCAAATAAAGCAAAACAAAAAGAGACAAATAGGAAAACGACAAAAACACAACACTTTCAGAAAAAATATATAATAAGCAAAACCAGAAAAATATTATTCTATAAAGGAAATAATTTTACAACTGTAAGGGCAAGCAATTATCGTAGGAAGAATATAAAGAATTACACATACTGGCGAAACAGAAATATCTGTTATAGAAAGATTTAATTTAACTTATAAAACTGATACAATTCAAATATATTTTCAATTATGGATGTTTTCTTGAATGTTACCCTTTGTTGTAGAATATAAAAGGTCTTTATACCACATGCTTGATATAGCTACAGGTCAAAAGTCATAAACGTCTATTCAATAGAAATGTAGATGATTTATGTGGAAATTAATCTGAGATGGTAGTACTCAAAACCTACATATTTGGAATTTTCGACTGGGTCCTCGTTATTTATTGCATGTAGTTTGTAAAAATCTGTTAATTTGTTGAAGAGAGAAAGAGACAGAGAGACAGATAGACAGACAGACCGACAGTGACAGAGAGACAGACAGACAGAGACAGAGATAGAGAGAGGCAGAGTATATCAAAATATGGAAATATTGGTTAGAATTACATATTTAAGGGAAGATATAGTTTCTAATTGAAAAATACGTTATTTGCCACTGTGCCGATTTAAATTTCTCGCACTGTTATATATGCAGAACTGCAGACGAGTTTTGTTCTGCGTAAGTTGAAAGAAGGATTTGATAGGGCGAGTTGATACGTTAAAGCCCTGAGGCCGAAATGCATCCATGTGTCATATCAAAAGAGATCTCTCCACGATTCATCACTAAACACGAATTTGTTTTGTGTTAATTACATGCCACTTTTTCATGCTTTCTAAAACAAATTTAACACTACTGTATTAATTAAATGCAAAACGAACTGGGATATGTAAAATGTTGGTAAACTGCCTCTAAATTAAGATTTGAAGATCACGAAATAAATTTCCTTATCTCTCTATAAAGTATATAATAAAAATACATATCATCAAGGCGAAATCTTAGAAGCTTTCGAAAGTAATACTAATGTTAATGTAAGATGCTTATATATATATATATATATATATATATATATATATATATATATATATATATATATATATATATATATATATGTTGTATTAAACTATTATTTCTGCCCAAAATTATCAAGATTCTGCTACAGAATCCAGGGAGAGCGCAGTCTGTTCTGTCTGGTATATATTTATAATTATTTGTAATACAAAAATCCTATATACCTTTATTTCTTTCACAGAAATCTAGAACGACTGTGTATATATATGAGAATTAATTACTAGGTTGTCATGCGAGTGTGTCTGCTACGCACGAGCTTATATAACACCGATTCAGTGCCATCATTTTTTGGTGATGCCTGCTTAGTCGTGACGGTATATGGGTTGGTGCGTGCAGGCAAGGCAATGGGTGCCATTTACTCGCGGACCTGGGTTCGAAACTCGGTAGAGTACGAATTTAATTTCTCTAATCTGTATGATAGTATTATTTGTATTAAACTATTATTTCTGCCCAAAATTATCAAGATTCTACTACAGAATCCAGGGATAGCACAGTATGTTCTGTCTGGTTTATATTTATAATTATATATATACGCGCTCAATTTTGAACATTAAAATAAAAAGTGTAATTGTTGCAAGCCTTATTTAAATATTTTTCTGACTATAAAAATTGGAACATAAAAATGGTTTGCAAATGTTCAGAACAACGACTCAGAAAAACATTCAAAAAATGTAATTTTGTATAAGAAACTATTCTGCGAAAAAAAAATCAATACGATTGCTTTAGATGTATTAAGCCATAACTAAGTTTTTTAAGCCATAACTAAGTTTTCGTTAACTTTAGCAAATATATGGAATACAAATGTGCAGTAAGGTAACCATATGACCACTACTTTGCCGAAGTCCCATTAAATGAATTCAAGTTATGATACACAAGCGAAACCATTCAAAAAATATTTCAAAAGAAAATATATTCTTTATTTGACACAATAAGTTTATATAGCATTTGTCCAAAACATTATATTTAGCACACGAAATTAAATTATTTGGTGATACGAATGGATCAAAAAGTTTTATGAGCGGAATGGTGGAGCTACATTCATACCTAAATCCAAGAATTAATATTGTATGAAAAGAACGTTACATGTTACGTTCGTGGCAAATGTATGCCGCCAAATTGATAGGTGTAAAGTGAGGGCAACTCTGAGCATATCCAGTTGGTATTACAGGATTACAGAGAAGGATATGGCAGAATTGAATATTACTTATATATATATATATATATATATATATATATATATATATATATATATATATATATATATATATATATATATATATATATATATATATATATATATATATATATATATATATATATATATATATTTATATATATATATATATATATATATGTATATATATATATATATACATATATATATATATATATATATATATATATATATATATATATATATATATATATATATATATATATATATATATATATATATATATATATATATATATATAAAGAATACAAATCATATGGCGAATAACAACCCTCTCAAGCGTACTGGATCCACTAAGGGATCACGTTTGTCAGGGATTAATTAAAATAGATGCAATAAACTGACGACGAACAGTACGAAACTAGTAACTAACTAGCCTAAGCGCTTTCGATTCTTAATGAGTCTTTTTCAAAGGCAAATACAAAACATAGTTACGACAAACAAATAAACACAAAAACGTTGTGTTTGTAAACCTCTACATTTCTGTCTTCACATGTGCTAACACTATAAATACAACCAGCTTGTATAGACTAGTTGCGGAAACTGAAAACGTTGTATAATTCCCTAAAAGTCTACAAGCCAAAGCGACATCTATTTTTACTTTGTGTACCTGTAGTAGCTTACCGGAGACCAAAAAACCTAAAGGACATCCTAGTCAGGGCCAAGCTAACAACAATCGCTAGTCAAAACCAACCTAGTCAATCTGACCCTGTGGCGATAAAAGATGCAAAACCTGTCAACATATGATAGAGACCAAGACATTCACTAGCACAGTGACTAAAGAAAAACTAAACATACATGGTCCAAACAAAACGTGCAAAACAGAGAATGTGATTTATCTCATCACATGTAAAATCTGTGGCCTTCAGTACGTGGGAGAAACTGAAAAGCTACACATAAGGATAAACCTTCATAGATCTGATTGGATGACAAAAAAGCTGTACAGAAGCCCGGTCGCAGAACACTTCTCCTCCCCTGGCCACACTTTCAGTGATATAATACTTATCGCTATTGCTAACAACCACAGCTGGAGTTCCGAAACCAGGAAGGAAAAGGAATCATACTGGATACGCCGCCTTAGAACATTGAAACCAAGCGGTCTAAACCAAGAAGACTAGAAAATGAAAACTATGCACTAGTAGAATTTAACATTTTCTAAATCTTCTTATTATCCTTCAATTTTTACTATAAGAATAACCTGTATAGAATCAAATATTCGGGATATAATCTGCGTTACATATGTACACAAAGTAAAAATAGATGTCGCTTTGGCTTGTAGACTTTTAGGGAATTATACAACGTTTTCAGTTTCCGCAACTAGTCTATACAAGCTGGTTGTATTTATAGTGTTAGCACATGTGAAGACAGAAATGTAGAGGTTTACAAACACAACGTTTTTGTGTTTATTTGTTTGTCGTAACTATGTTTTGTATTTGCCTTTGAAAAAGACTCATTAAGAGTCGAAAGCGCTTAGGCTAGTTAGTTACTAGTTTCGTACTGTTCGTCGTCAGTTTATTGCATCTATATATATATATATATATATATATATATATATATATATATATATATATATATATATAGTTTTACATTAATTATTTATTTGAAAAGAAAATATTATATGGCGATTTACTTCATCAGTAAACTGAATTTGGTTCAGTACAGTTTTGTATAATTTGTTTTTCAATTTATTAGATCACAATTGCAATCAGTTAATACTTGGATTAATTTAGTAGACGTTCTACATAATTTATGTTTAAAGTGGGAGATAATCAGAATAATCCGGATTTTAAGTCATAATCATGAAAAATATCAATAGAAAAATAACAATCTCGATTTTTTGTAAGTCCAATTAAAAGATTTTATTAGTCGAAATGATTAAAGAACATACTAAGTTATTAAGTTTGGTGTCAACGAAACTATAATAAAGAAAGATCATACTAGAGGTAAACTTAGAGGTATGTTGATTACACTGAACACAACAAAGTAAGGAAATTATATCGATCAACATTAAGAGATTAATAACTATTATTACTAGGACGGTTCAATGTGTTTTATTAAAGAAAGTCTGTGCTGAAATATACGGATACTATGTTTGATGACATTTATTTTGTTATAACTATACCAAGCCATAATCCAGAGTACACAAAATATAAACCTTGATAAATATAAATCGCAAATAAATATGCAATGTGTACAAAAGTAAAACTGAATTTAATATATTTGTTAATAATTGCAAGGACGAAAGTATATAATCATTTAGACTGACATTAAAAGAAGGAAAAACACATACACAAATATATATATATATATATATATATATATATATATATATATATATATATATATATATATATATATATATATATATATATATATATATATATGTGTGTGTGTGTGTATGTGTGTGTTTGTGTGTGTGTGTGTGAATTTTATAGGTTATGGTTTTGATTTTGTAAACACGAGAATCACTTTGGAAGTTTTTTTCCATGAGGCAATGTTTATTTTTAGAAAAATGCTAATTGAGACCTGAGGCCAGGTAGAGAGCTATCTAATTTTGAGAATGTGAGAACTTGGTCATTCATGCCTTAAAATCAGTCACATCTAGCACTTTCAAGTTGTATTATGTTGTGAGCAAGATGTTTTGGAAGGAATCTTTTTTTGTTCAAATTATTGAAATCATGTGATAATTTTCTCTGGAAATACAAAAGTGCTCTGATACTTCTTGGACAATCACTGGAAATGATAGTATATTCAAACTGGAATTATGTCTCTTTGATTCAGCAAATGACTGTTGACACATCACACTTCAATAGCTACTACATACATGTCATCGACTTTAGTTTCTTGTGTTTGCTGTTTTAAACTTTCTTTAGAAATATCATTCTTGTAAACGCTTTTATAAGCACATTAGGTTAACACTGTTAACAAAACTACTATAAGAGTATGTGTGTTACAAACTAAAGAAACAGTTTTATTGGTTCATATTCCTCCAATATACTATGTCAATTTGCTTTAAATAGCAACAAATAAAGTCATGAAAAGAGCTTATTATTATTAAGTCTGTTTTGCATAATGATCGTGGCTGTATTTCCTTGAAATGTACTACTTTCCGGTGTTTTCAGAGAGCAAACATCTCCCATTGGAGACAGATATAATAGAAATTCAAGAATTACAAGGTAATCGTAAGCAAATGAGTGCTTGAAATACTTTTATTCTAAACTCTCTCTACAAGAACACAAAATATTATACAGGAAACTAATTACGACATGAGTTAAAATCCACCAGTGACGGAAAGTTTATTTTGTCATATATTGTGATTTTAAAGTTTTAAGGAAGCAATACATATTTCAACAGGAAAACCAAGCCCAGAGCTCCAACAAGATATTGTCACGAATTTATATTTACCTTAAATAATTCCAGCGGAGCTAATTGCATGAATATATTTCAGACGCAACATGCAATCAATTACAGTGACTGTTTATAATGATCAAGAAAAAAACGCTTCTTGTAAAAAGGAAGCTACCAAAGGAAATAAAAAAAATTCAATAAAGCGATAGATCATAGGCACATAGCTGGAACTTACAGATGTCTGCACATCAAATTTAAATTACAAATAGATGTTACTAATCATCTTTTTTGGGGACACCATGCACATCCAATTATCAAAACCTTTGTAAAGAAATATCCAAATTATGCAGTAACAAAGACGCCACATAATGACGAAAACTACATTTCATGCAGGGACATTATTATAATTGACATGTTTTATATGATTTTCTTTTGTGAACCAATCAGGAAAAGAATTTCTTCAGCAATGTCAATAAAAACAATGAAATACTATATAAACATAAAACGAAAGCATTTGGGAAAGAAATAAGATGGATTATTTTTGAACGTTTAATAAACCTGAAGTGCCACAATTATTCATGCCACAAAAAGATAATGGATACGAAACAAAGACTAATTTGAATTGAATTTTCTTGGTGATATTCATGACAACTTCGCAAATAATTATACTTTAATTGTATGTGATAATTGTAAAAGATCTAGGTATGTTTTCATGATTACCAACTAGTTCATCACATTAGTTTTGTGCATCTAGACTTATTTTAAAAGAATTATAGATAAATATTACCAATTACTGTGTGGTTTGCTGTTCGTCAAAAGTACTTAGTTACACTTCAGTAAACAGTAGCTTTATTTGTATACCCCAAATGAATGGATCAGTTTCTTTGCTAGCCTGTTTCCGCTTAAGTAGTGAAAGTAAAAGTATTAAGACTTGTTATAAACATTTCGTTGTTTTATCGCGTATTTACTTCATTAAAGTAGTATTATGTTCTACATTAATAAATTGCTTATAATGTAAACAAATGACGCGCGCATAGATGCTTTAACATTATTGGGTACATTTTACAGTTGCTTGACATAATTTATACGGCTGTAGTACTTGATTATCACTCATTTGCGCTTTAAGAAATATGTTCTACTCAATACCACAGGAGGAGATTTTAATGGGTAATCCAATATATTGTAGTTAATTATTGGGCAAGGGTTGATTTACAGCATTCTGTTATCAATGGGGAGTACGAGGTAAGATACTGCTAAGAACAAAGAAGCATAAATGTAGCAGAGTTTCCTCTAATTAGATAAACGCTTGTGGGCTTGCATGTAAGAAGATCCATATTACTGGGAGTCAATAAATGCAAATATATCAACTTTGGAAAATACTAATCCTGTAGGAGAAAATGACTGAATAGGGGCATAACGATAAAATATATTAATCATCCGTGATCCGTGTCAGGTCAGACTTGTTGACCTCTTTGCGAATTCTATAATGCGCCAGGAATCAAATCAAAACCACAAACGCATTTTGCTGTCCGTGCCCAAGTACATACCACAACAAAACCAAAACTAAAGGAAAATAGATGAAATAATAGCTAGAATTGAAGCTATATCAACTTGCGACCTTTGACAAAGTAGAAAAAAAAACTTATAATCAACCAAATTTTAAAGTTAAGCATGTCTACAGTGTTACAAATAAAAACACTCGCACGTCAGTATGGAATATACCTACCAAATTGTATATAAAATACTGACATTCATGACCCGTAATGGCACTGAATCCTCTACTATTGCATCCACTGTTTGCAGCACAACAAAAAGAACAACGGCAAACAACTAAGATAATTTGCACATGACTATAATATTCTAATACCAAGATACACAGGAAAAGATGACATTCTTGCTGAATTAGACAATTTTGAAAAGAAACATGTTCGTGTTAAGGTTAAGCAAAATCGTCGTTTAGAGTTTGCTATCGATACTGAAGTGACCGAGTACATTCTTGCAAAACATAAGATTCACGAGTACTAGAATTCAAATTAAAGATTTGGAATATCATGTACTCAATATCCAGCCCATCTTCGCACCAGCTTGCCAATTGCCGGTAAATCAGATACTTGTAATCGTATTGGTGTTTTAAAACGTTGACAATCCTAGATCTAAGGCACTTATTATCCATATCGCGCACTTGTTTATACCGCTTAATAGTGAAAAGGACTGATTAAAAACTACCTTAACGTGGAATCAAATGGAGGTGCTAGCACAATTCTGAATCGTAAAGACGGTGTTGTAATCAGATTTAGCTGAAGCTTCATAAAGATTTTTGAAAGTCATAAGTCCCCAATGCAAGATCGAGATCGAAAGATTCGCCCAGATTGAGTGCCATATCTTCCCGTATCACACATTTTGTGGATCCAGTTACATAGCAACCTCATATTGGTACCACTAAGGTCAGGTATTAACGTGGGGAATGTTTCCAACATGTTTTGAACATATAATGTTTTCAGCGTTATATCCTCCTAGTGAAAATCAACATATATCTCAAAGATTGTCAGCAAATGGCGGCAATCTGAGCTTTGGTGATATTGAATTACCTGTGCAAGTCTCCATTATAAAAAATTGAAACACTTGACCTAAGAATAACTTTGAATGTGTTTACATAAAGTAGAGGGTTTTGTTTGTAGGCACTCTATCCAAAAAAGGCAAGATGAATGAACACGGATTTATTTGTTGCTACTCAGTTAAATGTAAACTTCACAATCGGTATCGCTTTATGTGTGGATAAGATTCTTGCTCTGCAACCTAACCGACATAGCAAGGATCGTTGTAAGAAATATCCACGCTAACGTTTGAGTATGTATTCAACATCCATTAACTCTGAAACACCCCGTGTGATAATTATCGAAAAGACCAGAGTTCGAGACTTTAAAGTGATTTTTGTGATTAAAAATATGAGAGAGAACCCTGCTTTTCAATCTCGCATAGTGACTTGGCTAACGTATTGTCTGTCACAGCACTATTAATTTCAAATAATAAAGAGCAGACTTGTGTGTCTAAATGCCAAAAGACAACGTTATAATACACCATATCACGATTAAATAAATTATGTTATTATATTGGCTGTAACACGTTCTGACATGGTAGCGTAAATTAAATGAAAAGAAATAATAATTTTAGTACAGAGCAGTGTGGTAGGAGCTAGCAGCGCTTTATAAAGAATTATATAATAATTCTAAGGCTTTTAAATTTAATAAGAAATCTACTTAAAATTTCTCATAACAATACTATTAAGTTTTGAGATTTTTAAAGTGCCGAAGTTAATATATGTAAAAATTATATAAATTATGGCCGAAATTCTTTTCTATTTAGATGTTCATACTTTGCCGATCTGGCAGCTATCTGCCAGTGCACTGTTTTGCACTCATATTTATAGCCGCCTATTTAAGTCACATGACCTTAGCTAGCCAATCATTGTTTGTCCTTCTCAGGGCTAACTATGGCGGTAACCAAGTCAACTGTTCAAACTGCATAGAAAAATTCCTCTGAGTATAAAATTTAGATTGAGTTAAGATGTCCTTTCAATGTCCGTTGTGTGCATTTTTACTTTTAACCCTTTTTGTATATTCATACCTGCAATTACTATCAACTGAACGAAACGGACAAGTGAATTGCAATGTGAATCGAGCGAGAGTACAACGTACTGGTGATGCAATTAGATATAATACGGTTAGAAATAGTCCCTGTTAAGTGCATACTATTTCTGCACATTAAAGTAAACTAACAAGTTCTACACGATCAAGAACTTACAATAATAGACAGCAACATTAGTTCTAACTTATTGTTCAACAAAAGTCTGACAAGTGAAATGTGATTCTTTGGCCGGCACATTGATTCCATCCCTATCTTGCATCTCCGCTGTTCAAGTAATAAAACTCAACGGGTGGTTGCAGTCGCACATTTATGGACTAGCGTCATATTTCTGGCTTTGATATTCCAAAACCATGGAAGGTAAGATAATTCATTTCCTAACGTATTCATGTGAAATTCCAACAAGACTCGCAAGGTCCAACACGGAAATGATTGGGGCACAATGACTGTTACCACGCGAACTTCTTTCCACTTAATGTTGATGTCCCTTGGCTTTTAGCACTGTTTTTGTCTTCTAGATGAATTCCTTGACGCATTCATTAATACTCGTAACGAAAGCGTGACATTACGATGACCAGAGCAAGGATTTATACTCACATTTAGTATAAAACACAGAGAACACGTTTATAAGAGATGCAGATGGCAATCTAAACAATGGTGGGTGGGTGGCACACGTTCAGGAAGGACACATATGGAAGACGTTTTCAGTGAAAGATAAAATCGACATGATCAAATATGCTATAGTCTTGTAGGTCAAACATCATCTCACTCCTCGACTATTAACATCATATAATCCTTCACGCATTAATTGGAAATTGTTTATGCATGCAGCACTCCATTCACAATACCATAAAGGTATTATAACATACTGAACTGCATCATGCTTTTCAGGTATTATTTCATGTTTTTACTTAAGCATTATTATCATTGTTATAAAATGGAATGTTGTTCGTAATAGTGCTCAGTATTTTTTTAGTTGAATTTGGTATTACAACTCCTTACAAGCATTGATGTGTACTGTGGTGCTATAAGCAAAATAACACAGCGAAATATTATCCCAGAATCAGTCTAAGCAATAAAAAATTTGATAAAGTGCAACGATTGATGAATATATCATATATAATAAACTCGGATTGTGAATGCTCGATCGAATAGTGCAAGTGGTTATACAAATTTCATGCGGGATATGCACTTTGGAACAAAGCATGTACACCTACCAAAATTAAACCACTGCCGTGTTTCAAAGCTTGGGTAGTTTAGATGGTTATTTGATCATACAACCAGCTTTCTGCGATTTACAACAACATGGAAAAATGCAAGATATTGCTGCTGGGCCAACTGTAGTTTATCCATTAATTACAGTTCTTAATTTAGCTTTGGATAAGTTAGTGGACTAACAAACGTGAGAGAATTTTAAAACAAATTACTCGCAGTTATTGTCCGACCGAAGTAGATTTGCTAAGTATGATCCTGTTGTTTCCGTACGAGTACATGGGATAACCGGCTAAATTTGCTAAAATGTAGTTGCCAAGATCGACGCGTTGTATTTGTCATTGCCAGCGGATGGTATTTTCGTCAGCGACTATGAGCGCGCATCCCAATTTTGAACATCATTCAAGTGCAAAAATATGCTCTATTATCACGAACAGTATCTGTTGTTGCTCGACGATGTGTTTGACAATATCTTGATACGCCATGCATATCAAAGAGATCGATATCGCACATTAGATTTCTTTTCTGGATATGTGTTAAAATGTGTTGTTGTTGAAAATAAACTCGGTTAGAATTGCTCACATATATTGATCAACATTTGCCTATCGGGCGATCAGTTCATGGCGGAATATTCATGGTGTCTGAGTAGATCTTGTCTGTGATGATGTTGGTGAGCAAAACAGCTTCGAAATTTCATCGCTGAATAAAAAATATATATATATATATATATATATATATATATATATATATATATATATATATATATATAATGGTGGTCTTAATGCCGTTCAGAATAAAGATAAAGACTCAGACTGACAGAAATAGTATAGGTTGGATCGTCCAAAACAGACATTTAAAAGCTCACACGCCCTTTTATCAAACGTGATAGATGACACTGTAACTAGTTGATGATATTTCGTGGCACTGATGCGCATACTCTTGAAAATACTGATTACGAATATTGGACATGCTGTGCTGCCGACCACACGTACGATTAATTTAATATGTTTGAGCCAATTACGTCGGACCCATATATATTTCTCATCATTGATTTCACCAGAACGTGCAGTTGAGAGCGTAAGCATCGACTTGGTTTAGATAGGTCAGTTTGACAATGTAAAAATATACATGTCAGACAGTGGCACCATATAATCGTACGAAAGACGACACAATAAACCTGCTCAGCAGTATCTAGAAATGCTTCACACTGTGACAGAAATCCTACAAATATCAAAGATTTATTACAGTTGTGACAAACTTCAGGAGAAAATCACACTGCGGGCGTTGAACAAGCATTGGTACTGCTGATTAAACCCACAAAATAAATTTCAATGTATTCAGGAGCAAGAGTTGAATAAGAGAAAGTGCTCAGAACTACCACCTAGTCCATAAATTCAAGTACAACTGCAGAGCTTATTTAAGGTTTACCAGAGATGGTAGATAAAGTCAAGAAAAAGACGTCAGTAAATCTAAAGGATGTGTAAATCGAGGCTGGAACCGCATATTTACAATTTCAATAACAAATATCATATGGATGTGTTAAAACCACGTCGTAAAGGTTTGACTCTGCTTCTAACCGGCAACTTGAGTGGTATGGTAACACAACTCATCCAAAACAGAGTAAGGTATGGTCCTAATGGAAATACAATGAATGTATTGGTTAACACACGCCTCAGTTTGAACCGTTTGAATATCATACAACAACACTTAAGTTGACTAAAGTTGGAAAAGCTCAAGTAACAATGCAAGACATGATTTTTTTGACAAAATAATGCACGTTGAAGAAAAAGAATTTTAATCAGACTCTAAACTGACACAAAATAATATTCGGATCATGTATCCACATGTCAACCAAAACGTGTTTATAGACAATGTGGGGAACACGTGCAACATACTAGAAAGACAAGAGTAGTTTGCACTTGAATCTTATGCGTGGGTAGAACGATCCAAAGGGCAAGAAAAAAAAGTGTCAGAACATCCGTTACCAGGACGAACACCCACAAAAGATCAAATACCTCTGCCAGTAACACCAAATAAAGGCGAGAGTTTTGGTGGACTATGACGTTGTAATCAATTTAAAATACTTGTTGGATTAGGTGGGATGTAAGTCACGAATCAGAAGTTATCAATGATTTGTTAGAGGTTGCTAACTAATGATCTCGTGGACTGAAACACGTATTATGCGTTGATGGACGAACTAGCGTTATAATAGCCTAATAGTAGATCCCATCCGTTTGGTGGTCTGCTTGTAAATAAGACGTGTTTTATTCAGCAGGCGTTTACCTGAACTGTCATTTTAATGAACTTCCCTCTTGCTAGTAAAACACATAATTGGTCAGAGAAGAAATCGAACTAAGAATTTCGGTTTTGACTGACAAAGAATCTAAACTTTCCATACTTGCTAAGGATACCACTCTCAGTTATGCTACTGCCATTGAATCTCAAACGTACGCAGTTCATATTGCATGGCCGGTCATAAGATCAGTGTTAGATTGGCCTTACCAAATTTCAGATAATAAACCAGTTTTGCGCATTTATTATCGAATGTTCCTAACATTTATGAGAATTACTTCAAAGTCCCAAGTTAATTTAACATGTGATACTGGCACTGGCAGTAACAAAAAGAAGATCCAAAGAGAAAGGCTTAATTTTTAAGGGATACATTCTGTTTGGTTTTCTTCAATCGTAGAACCAGGTGACTTGATGTCGATTGCGCCCGCAGCACATGTGTATCTTCCTTAAATAGGTCGCATGCGTATTAATATTTCAAAATAGTTTGTGGTTTTGACTATTATGGATTTGAACGGGTAGTCCAAGGTTTTAAGTATTTATCCACGTATGGTAAACAACTATTGTTTCATTCGACTGTCATGTCGGTATAAACACTGTTGGATGGTCATCTGGTCCTTGTAGCGTTGCGAGTATGGATGCGTTTACTAATATTGTCACCACATATCTATTTCACATGAAACTGATTTAACTATATCATTATAATATAAATAATGATTTCTGACTGCGGCTATAATGTTATATAATCTACATCAACTGTTGTTTATGCACCAATGTATTATTGTCGGAGCTATATCGATAATAACCGGGTCTTTGGTGGTACGTACACAATAAATTTTGATGCGACTACAATCTTGAGTATGTGTCTATTCTGAATGACTTGCGGCCAAGCAGATCAGTCAAAATACGATCTGCCAATTTTGCTCTGTAGCACCCGATGAATACATATTCAGTGCATCTGAGCTTACGACTCTGCTGGTGGAAATAGAACATGATAAACAGTTACGAGCACAAATAAGAAACAACGACAATTTACAAAAAATAAAAACTTGACTAGGAAAATACAATCTTCTTGAAGAGAATTTGTTATGGGATAGTGGCAGTGGTTGAATGGCTCGCTACCAATTGTTTGAGTACAGCACATTCCATAGCAAGCAGATTAGTATGAACACTGAGGATTTGGACAAACTGTCATCTGTCCCCTCCATCTCATCAATCTCATCACTTGGGAGGGGTATTTGCACTTCTGCGGACGATATTAACGTGCAATGCTCACATAAGGGTTAACATAACACGGGATTATAGTCCTTGACACGTGAAATGGTACCTAAGGTTATTAAAAGGAAAAAACCCTTTTCTAAACTACTATGAACCTGAAAAGGATTCCTTCATTAAAGCTGAATATTCACGGGTATCTTAACGTAGAGATATCTGACAATGTTCACAGTAATTTTAGAAAGAATAGTCCGACGCATAAAGAACAAATTGTATTCTGCAAAGTCACAAGATGCTAACATTACACTAGGTAGTATTATATTACAATAACAAAATGAAATAAGGTCAGAAATAACATGCTATTCATTATGTGATGTAGTAGCTATTTTACACTTTTTGCTTATTTTGTCTTAAAAAGAAATGGTTTCTTCGCAATGTCGTACTTTCGACATGCAACAAAAGCAAATACTCGCGATAAAATCAGCTGAAACAAGAAATCGATACAATCATGTATGCATTTTAGAACAAAAATCCAAATGGTGGTAGAGCACACGAATTTTGAGGACCGATGGTTAAAATTTAAAGTAATAAATAGAAGATGCCAGTGTTCTTAAACGTTATTAATAGTGTTGACTTCTCTTGACATGAAAGTCGTATATATGCTTACATTTGTAGCATATTTTTAAAGAAGGCATTTAAAATGTCATTAGCAGTCAACATTGACATTTAATTGATTGCAATCTCATTTTCACTGAGTCGATTGATTATGGCAAATGCTTAGAAGAGTTTCTAAACATGGTTTAGCGTGAACTGGAAAATTTCCTCCTAAACCAGTCTTGACATTTTCCATACTAACATTTTATTTCTAAAATATGAATGATCCGCTCAGTACTCGCAGGTAATCGAAACTGTCACTCATATCCACATTAGTGATTGTTGGCATTTAAATGCATGCGTAACAAATGCGTGTCAAGGAACGACATTTTAATGTAAACGTATCAGGACTTAATCTATTACTACTAAAATCACATCTCGAGCTATTAAAATCAATATGGATTCGCTTTTCAAAACTCTCTACAAAATTACGAAAATAATCTTTTCCTCGTTTTGAGCACGTCACGACTAGTGCTTCAGATCTAGCTGAATCAGTTTGTATTATTGTTGTATTTAGTAGTTCATTTGGGTTGGAATTTACTTCCTGACATTTGTTCACTTTAAAGAATTTGCTCCTGAAATATAGAGTGGTTATTACAAATATTATTCTTCGACAGAGGCATTCACTGGGTTTTATTTTATAGCCAAACCTGGAATTATATTATTGTCTTTCAACAATAGACGTATAGTACAACAACACAATATAAACCTCTTCAAGTACGTAAACAATTTCGGTGTTGGTCTTGAATCGAATTCCTACAAACGTTTATTCAGAACTTTAAATTATTAGGACTTGTGTAACGTAAGTTCTTTTTTCATTTTCAATTTTGTGTTCTTGGAAAATAAATTATTTGTTTAATTATACAACGCTTGCTGCTTTCACAATTTACTGCTGGATTTAGGTGTTCCATTTGCAAATAAGTCGTAAAAAATGTATTTGATTTATCTTTCACACGTATGCTGAATCACTTGGAAGCAAAAACAATTCTGCAAAAGAGTTCACTCAATCGTGCGATCATTCATTCCTAGGAGGTCACGCTTTTTGCATTAATTGCTACTGTCATGAGCTCTACATACACTCTCCGGTTTTCTTACTTTATAGGTTTGCAAATGAGTTACTAGCAAAACGTTAAATGGACACAGTTTAATTTTATGGCCATCTCCATCACCTCTGTGCATCGCATCTTGGCCTTAATTGTCATTCACACTACGTGCATTGCAACTACATAAAAATATCATTATTTTAATTTGTCTCTATTTTTTCTCTTACTTGGTTATTATTGTGATCAAAACAATTTTCAAAGAAAATATGATTGATTTATTTATGTACAGAAGTAGTTGATTTTGTTCGAATATTATACAGCTGAATTGTATTTACATCTTTATCGGCCTTGTATACATTATCAGCTTTGAATAGGTTTAAGATTACTAGAATATATTGTCTGATAAAAACTTTGATTTTCGATTTCTAAAACATTTATATATCTGATGATGGTGGTAACATTTTAACAAACAGGGTCTTTGTATTGGATATTTTGAAACATCAGTATAGGCGGTTGTACAAAAGTACAACTCTGAAATCAAAGATTTGTAGCATTGCATAGCTACAAACATCAAGAAAACCAGTATCCCTTCTGAAAAAAATCTTGTCTTAAACGACTAGCAAGACCAAGAAATAAACCAAAAGAAAGCCAAAATCATCATCTTCTATGGTTTTGTTTTAATTACAAGGTACACACTTGTCCTTATGGTAATGTATTGTTATCGTCAATCCAAATGCATGTATCATCTTAATACGTCATTGCAACATATGTCTATTTTGATTCTCTTCATTCAAGCTTAGTAAGATCATATTTTGGTAATTTTACTCATGTCCAACATTTCGTTACCTTTTGAATTCTAAGCTAGAAACAGCTATTTACTTTATTTTCTTTATACCTTCCATTTATCTTTGATTCATTTTGCCATCTTGTTTTCTTTAATAAGTCATTTTTTATTCCTTTCTCAATTCGGTTTTTGTTGCTTATTTTGTAACCACAATATAGTATGTACATTAACGTTGGCAGGTATGGTTACAATTCTTACGTTGTCAGATATGGTTACAATTTATTTCATTCACTATAGTTTACTCTCCATCCTTCTACTCTAAACAAAAGCAGAGATTCTACATTACTATTGTCGAGTCTATCTTT
Source organism: Potamilus streckersoni (assembly GCA_016746295.1). Taxonomy (NCBI): domain Eukaryota; kingdom Metazoa; phylum Mollusca; class Bivalvia; order Unionida; family Unionidae; genus Potamilus; species Potamilus streckersoni. Next base: position 1,935,591 of record JAEAOA010001465.1, read on the forward strand.
GATACTGAGACCCTTGGAAACTCTATGATGCATTTACCTTGAACAAAAGCTTTCTATGTATTTACTTATTCTTTTGTGTTTGTTGCTATTGGTCTAGTTTTGTTCCCAAGGCAATAAAGTGGCCAACATCCTCCTTTGAAGGGTAGTAAATGTAGCTGATGAGTAGGCAGTACTTTTCAGCTCATTGCCTTTATTTTGTTGGCATTTACTTCCTGTCTATCTTGTGGTACATACTAGAGTAAAACTGATGTCTTCTTCTGCACATGATTTCGAAGAACTAATAGTGGATGTTACCAGTTACCTCGTAAGAAATCTACATACTTGATAATAATTAGACTTTGGTATTTGAGTCCGTGTTCAAAACTGTTTGCTAATGTGAACATGCTCTCTGCTCCTCTTATTCTTTACCTCAATCAGCATCTTTATTGCAGAGCTTGTAAATGCGTTCATCTTATGAGTTATAGGTTAACTCAGCAGATCACTAGCCTTGATCCAAGGAAGCAAAACTATAGCTCGTTCAGTATTGCAGTTTGTAAGGTTAGCTAGATGATGGTGTCATTTGACCTATTCTAATCGATATCTGTTGAAATAGCTTTAGCAGATAGTTCGTAAAGATGTCCATATCTACTTTCAACATGTTTGAACATATATTGTTAGTTGCATCAGCTTTTCATTTTTCAGCTTTAAAAAAGACCTTTCTATTTCTTGAAGAGATGTAGGGCTTCTTTACCAATCAGTTCCATATTGTATTCTTAATTGGAATTTCTCTCCTTTTTGGACATTGAAATGTTCCATCTATAATTCTATTTCGATTAGAAAAAAATATGACAGACATGAATTACATATAAACGTTTAAAAACTACGATGATATTTTTCTCACCGATTTTGTTAGCAGTAACGTCTTGTTTTTCTTTGCAACAACAAGAGGTTATTTAGTGTCATTTAGTCGTGCTAATTATATTAATGTCACTAAGTAATACGTTTTCAGCGTTCATTGTTTTTGATGCCATCAATTAAGATTGCCCCAATCAAAGTCACATCTTATGAATATAATCATTAAGTAAAGAATGTCGTGATGGCAAAAGCCATATCATTTAAAATTTAATTGTTCTAGCCAATGTGTGTTAACCCCATGTTCTAGCTATATGTGTGTTAGCCCCAAGTGTGAGTACTTTTCGATTTTATAATAGCAGCAAATTGCGAACAGTATTCGACCAATCAAGCTTGTCAGTCCGTATGTTCATTGGATCTTTTTCAAATCTTAAAACTATTTGCACTTATTGAAACAGCTTGATCATGATTAGCTTCTTCTACGAGACTGCACTAGTATATGATATATATGCATTCGTACATAATAAATACGATTTTATTATCACATCTCGCCCGCTGTTTAATATTTTATTTTTTCGGTATTATGTTTACATATATTTAGATTGCTTAGGCGATATGTTGGTGCACCTATGGTTCCAATAAAGCCAACATAATATGCTTGCAGGGACATTTGACTAAGATTGATAGCTTAAGTTTCTTGTAATGTAGCCAGGAAATGTCACATTTGACGATTTTTGGAGACTCGTGTGCATGCGATGTTGCTTTTATATATCACTATCGACATTTACTTGGATTTCTAACATGTCCGGTTTCACACTAGTGTATGTACAATTCGATAGCGGAAATATTAAACTTGTAAAACTAGAACATAACTAAATCTGTCGTAAAGTCAAGATAGGAAATTAATATAAGCAAGATTTATAATTGAGCTATATCTTTAAATATTCATCATCTAATAATAAATAAATGTAAAACTGAAGTTGTGTTCAGTTTGGAGTTCTGGAACAGTACTGGCTTAATTAGGAGTACATTCTGAGCCTGTCATGTACGTGATTTCAAAATCCTTGCTTAGACACCCTAGGTATGACAAAACACAACTCGTTTTATACAAGTAAACCTTATGAGAGAGTCTTACTGCCCCTCTCTCTCTCTCTAATGATTGATGGGTAAGCACTATAATAATTATTCCATGAACGTGAAAGTGTGCCAAAATCATTAATAAATTGACATTAAGAACTCTCTGACGTTAATTACCTTTACGATATTTAATGTTTCTGTGGAATCAAGAAGGTAAATATTTTCAACTAAAATGAATAACGCAGCACATTCGATAACAAGCGCGTGCTTGTTTTGGCATCACGAACCACATAACCATAAAACTGTGTAAAGGTAGCACATCTTAAATATTAGTTTTACATATTTTAAAAACGAACTTAATTGCTTTAAATACGCAAGTCTTAGACCTATTGCGTGAGAAATATCATCCTCGAGATATATCGGATGTCAAGATAAAACTCATACGACTTGGTAGCGATATTTTGTTACTCTCGGCCTTTGATGGAATCTCTTACCATCACTATAATATATCCACGTGCAGACTTTTTTAAGCTTGAAAAGAAAAATTCCAATATGTTGATAACGTGAGCCGAAGGTTCGGTTTGAAACACATGCTCATATTCCCACTCTCCCACCCTCTTCATCTCACCTATCGGACTTTTGTTTATACGGTTCATTCATTTTGTGTTAAATCCCAATATTGATATTTATTGACAAATAAGAATGGTAGTGGTTTGTGACGGCTAGTTATTTTTCGGCAGTTGACAGAAGACCTTTAATTGCACATGGTAGCTCTGTCATGCAATGGTGGCATGACTTAATTATTTTATATAACCAATCGTCTAATTTTATGATTGCTGATTTTTCTAACACTTCGGCCGGCATAATCATGAGCTAAACATGGCTATTTGCAGAGACTTACATTACGAAATTCTGACACTGCTATTTATAATTTTAAGTTCCACATAGATATATGGTTGATATTTGCTTTTCCGTCAGTTTTAGCGGATACTGATATGTATCGTTTCAAGAACTTTATTTGTGTCACTTTGAGTTGGTCACATAAGGCTTGTTAGTCATCAGCATCGTAAACAATATACATAACTATATTGTTGGTTTATCGTCAAATAGAACACTAATCTGCAATCAAACCTGATTACATAAAGGTTGTAATTGTGTAATAGTGTATGTATGATTGGTATAACCATGCTGACGCAGATGGTGAAGATGATGTCACTCCATAGAAACATTAGGGACCATAGTACAGACAACTGCACAAATTAACATAAATTGTTAGTTTTAGGGTGTTGTCGCTACTAATGGACTTTGAAATGCTGGTGCTGACGAGAAAGAATTTGTAATTGAATTTAGATTTCAACTTGTTTTGCTATACTTGTATACATAGTCCTTTTTAACACAACGTTAAGATATTTCTTGATAGCCACTGTTCATCTACATAACCTATTACCATAAACGTCTTTGCTGCAAGTGTTGTTCGTGCAGATATTTATATGCCTGGGAAGGATGAGATGTTTGTCACAATCGTTCGCAGCTAAGTCTCTCAGAATGACGATCACTGATGACTGAAACCTTTCCAGGGTTTTTGATTTGGTTAATAATTCAATATGTTTAGGCATGGCTGAATGCAGATATAATGTTAAATTATAGCATTTAACTTTGATGTGACATTTAATGATGATAATGACAGAAATAAAAAAAAATACTTAAAATGCTAAATCATATTTTAGAAAAAAAGGAAGGACAGGTAAGGGACATGAAAGTGTATTATCATCAGTAAATGTCGCATAAATTGGAAATGTCGCGTTTATATTTTTAAGGGTAACTATGCAATCGACTGTAAATCGATTAACTGAATTATTTTTCCGGCAAATGATCCGTGCAAAATGTAACAAACACATAAATCTCACTTTATAAAAATTATATTTAAATATGAATATTATCTCTCCTACTGACTAATCTTCACAAATCCCCTAGCAATCGCGTGCTGCGAAGATATATGAATTGCGATTGGGTTTTTCAGAAATTACTTTTATCTATCATTATATTTGCGTCACTCTTTTATTTTCACCATATCCAATTTTGTATTCTTTTTGAAGATCAACGTACACAATGATAACAGCCCACTCCGAAAATTTAAATTTATTATCCTACCTTTCCTGTAATTACCAACATTTTTCTACATCAGTCGTTGCTAGTAACACCCTTGTGTTATCATATTTTGTAAAATTGTATATTTCTGTATTTATTGATTCTCGTTTTATTCTTTTTACAATGATTCTGTACAGACAGTATATGTATTGCTTGTTCAATAAAGGCAGCCATACAAGATCACAAACAATACATAGATGGATCCGAAATTGAAATTGTTTTACGAAGCCACACAAGGTTAGAATCTAAACAAAATTGGGTCCGCAACTGGCGTTGTTTAACGACATATCGACATTATAACAGTGTACAGATATGGTGATGGTTTGTACACGAACGGAAACGTCATGTCACGTGATATATTTCAACATATGCCTGTGTGTGTGTTTTTGTTCCATCTCTCTCTCTCTCTCTCTCTCTAGAGAGAGAGAGAGAGAGAGAGAGAGAGAGAGAGAGAGAGAGAGAGAGAGAGAGAGAGAGAGAGAGAGAGAGAGAGAGAGAGAGAACAACTAAATCATAACATAAGTCAACACTTGGTTTCAGCAACAACATGTTTTGTTAAGTACGAATCGCTTAACATGAAGTGGAAGGATTAGGGATTGTCGTCAAACCGGGGTTCAATGTTATTTAGTGCAAACAAATATATATGCCCAGACTGTAATTTAACAAATCATTTTATGGTGTGTATCAGTGTAGCATGAGATGACGGTCTGTACTGGAACTGATAATTCATATTTCGTCATTGGTATTGGGCGTGTGTGGGGGTAGGTGGGTGGATGGAATGAAGTTTGTCTTCTTTCCAAATGAAAGACTATAGTAGTGTGATTTTAATTGATAAATGTATGTGCAAGAAATGTACATTGCAGTTGTTTATCTTAATAGGTGAGGTGTCAAAGAGAGAGAGAGAGAGAGAGAGAGAGAGAGAGAGAGAGAGAGAGAGAGAGAGAGAGAGAGAGAGAGAGAGAGAGAGAACATTTTAATAAGTCATTAATCTGGGCGAATGCTTAGGATTTGACCCTTCCTAGTTCATGAACAAAAGATTACAAATAATAAAGTAACAATGTTGAAAACGTTGTAAAAGTCTAAATATATTTTGAATGAACATTGAATATAGTGTCATTTTACCATGGACTCTCTTAATTTCTAAGCTAAAGAAAACGTATAACCATATTTTTCAATAAAAACTCCAAAACAAAAAAAAAATTCAATGTTATTGTCATTGTAAGCAACTAGAAGGACAATCTGAGGTACAAGGAGCGGAATGTGTTGAAGACAGAGTAAAGCATTCGCATATACGTTACAGACCATATAATCTCAATAATGTCTAAGTGATAGTGTTACTAAAAAAAAATACAAGTTTATCTGCACTATAAAATAAAATGCTACTAGCGAGTTGTGTCCAATATGATTCCTAAACAGATGTTACAATATTCTCTTAGAATCACTTTTGTCATGTTCCGGGTCTTAAATATATTAAAATTCTGCTTGCGTACCCAAGGTCACTATAATTGTGATAGTAATATAAACTATAATATGTGCTAAACCTATTTCTGTTTAGTTCTCCTTGAAGTCACTAACGAAATCAGGTGTGTGTGTGTGTGTGCGTGTGTGTGTGTGTGAGTGTGTGTGTGTGATATATACTGAGAGGACGAAAGAGAACATCACCATCATTATTATTATTTTTATTATTATTATTATTATTATTATTATTATTATTATTATTATTATTATTATTATTATTATTATTATTAATTTTTCATGATACGTTCAGGATTGAGTTAGCAAGGGGAAAGAGAGACATTATTATTATTAACAAGAACAAAGTGAGAGCAGCAATGTTTAGTGACAGATTATCAGCTAATCCACTGCAAAGAGACGTTATCCTTGCTGGTAAAGTTGCTAGTTTGTGTGTTTTCAAGATGAGCCGGGGAAAGGGAAATATCTTATTTTGCTTTTATAATTCAAATCGCTTAATTCTTTATCGTATAGATTCCTGATTAAATTTCAGAAACATTAATACCCGAAAGATTACAATGGTCAAAAATCATATTGATATAGAAAATATGACATAATTGACTGTTTTGAACATATATTTTAATAGTTTCGAAAACGTAGAACTAAGGATGCCAATTAATATACGAATATTAAGTTATCTTTCTCCTCTTTAAGGGGTGGGTGGGGTGGAAGTGAAGTCAGAAAATCAGAAAGTATAAGCAAAATAATAAATGATTCAGATGACAGCGCTTACGTAATGTCAGTGGTATGAATTATTATGTATATTTATTTTTATTGTTTGTTCGGTTTTTCTACAAGATTATATATTATGAATATCAGTATTTTGCTTTTGAACTTTGTCCAAATTCAAATTAATGGTCTACTTGACTAGTGGCATTGATTTTGTAAACAACATGATAAATACATATAATTTCTAAATGATTATTAATTAAATATTCAGATCATTTCTATTGGAAATTAAAATGTTTATTTTAGTTTAAATTTAGAACATTAGTTTTCCACTTGCGAATTCCTAAATATGATACAAACTTTGAATGTTTCAGAGTCGTAATATGAACATAAATTTGAAAAAACAAACTATTAATGCCTTCGGCTTTCAAACAAAATTTACATTAAAAACTGGAGAAAAATTTGATTTTGTTGCTTCATGGTGCAACAAAAATACACTTTGTAACAATAAGCAACAAAAAGTAGATCAGTGTATACTAACTGAACGTAGGCCATAATTTGTAACATTCGAACAAACAAGACATAATGCATATTTCATGACTACGATATGGAAGGACACAGATTTTATCACATTAAAGCCAGAATTTAGGAAAAAGTATTTTGACATGCTCAAATACTGGTTGCATTTTCGATAAACATCGGATAATTATATTCCTCACCAGAACTAAAGAATACCTGTAACATATATCAATTCGAATTTCAAAACTGCTGTAAGGTTACGATTTTGTGTGTACAAGTGTTGAAAATGGCGAAATAAGGTTGTATTGTCTTCAAGTTCGCACCGCTCCAGTGGCCTAGTGGTTAGAGGGTCAGCCTCGGATGCGGGAGGTAGTGGGTTTCCAGGCCGAGTCATACCAAACACTTACAAAAATGGTACTAACAGCTGCATTGCTTGGCACTCAGACTTAAGAGGTTAGTGTTAGGACTGGTCGGCCTGGTGTCAGGATGATGTAACTAGGAGGGGCATCATTATACATGTCTGCGGCATGATGACCCAGTGCTAAACATCATTATAATCTGCCACACTGCAGACATCGTAGTGTTATAACTGAAAAATTGTTAAAGCTACGTAAAAATTACAAATCACATACGCACAGACACAAACAAGTTTTCAAGTTTGCAAAGCACACCCAAAACATACAAAGAGAAAGAGCGGCCTCTATGCAGTTCATATAAAAAGTTGTTGCAACTTTGCCAAATCAAACTTAAATAAATTGTCATCATGAAAAGCTTACATCACTCCATGAGAAACCATAAGCGAAGCTACGACGCAGTCCTATGACTTCATACAATGAGATAATTGATAGCACCAGTTCATACTAACAATTTTTAAGAGAAAAAGATTGACATCGATCCAATATCAGATATCTCTCCTAGATAGAAACTCTCAAAATGTCCCTAAAATGAACTTCATCGCTTGAAGACCATTTACATCACCAATAGATATAATTCACTTCAAGAAAATTTCGAGCGACAGCTTACACGTCCACTGTGATATTTAACGATTTCAAATCATTAGTTTAACCAGAGAAAGTAAAGAGAAGTATAAATTCTTTCGAAACAAAGAAGCATTTCTAAAGAGTCAGTGTTTGGATTTCTTGAAATTCAGAAAAGTCAAAAGGTGTTGGCCTATCGCTATGATTTCAAAGTGTACGATCATACCATTCATGGAGAATTGCTTCCATAGCCAGATTTTCCATACGAAAATAAATTTACCTTTATTATCACATAGATTATTTTCTCTGCCTTTATAACCATAACATTCTCTTGGATGCAGTTATTATTGCCAGAAATTTTACAAAATATTGAACAATATGGGTCTTAACATTCATTGTGGAGATCGATGTGGTCAGTAGTTAGCTAGAAAACCGTGGTTTCCTGAGAGACGAAAAGAATTTCAAGCTCTACATAAAAACGAACGCTCGTCCAATCCTCGTATTACAAACAACATCGCAGAAAACAAATTAAACAACATAAAAGTGCTGATTAAATACGGATAGTGTCCTGCTTGTGGACAGCACGTAGAGACCAATAACCAAAATTTCTTATTTAATCTTTTATGATTAAATTGTCATGAATAGAACAGCAATGTTACATTATATAATATGACAAAGAACTAGAGCAAGAATTGAATGACCGCCGACATAAAAATAAAGATCATAATGTCCGTGTTTTACTTTAAGTCTTACGATATAATTCAGATCACTTACGTTTTCTAGCTCATCGTGGTTGTGACAAAAGCATTAAAGTGTATTTCATTTATTATTGTCCAAATACTATCGTGATCACTGGAGGATGAAAAAAGATAAATTGTTGGTCGAGAACTCTTGCTGATTTTTCAGATGGATTTTCGACGCCACCGAATCCACATGGAGCGAAGATGAAGTCCATCGTTACGGGAACTGTTATCGATAGGACGCAGTCATAGCGGACAAGGTACCTCTGGGTGAAATTTCTCTATGGGGAGAGCGTTGTATTCAGAACCAACCACTCGGAAAAAGTACCGCAAGCTTCTCGAAATGGTGTCCTGGGATGTGACATATATTACCTTCTCCTTGCAAAGGCACTGTCTCCGTTTACGACTTACAATTTTTATGAAACATTTTTCAGAACAAGGAATATAGTTTCTAGTCGTCAATAATGCTAAATCCATTTATATGTAAGTCATACAGTTTAAGGAATCCTTCCGTTATTTAGCCATGTCTTTATGCAAAATACCTAAAACGTTTGGAAGGAAAGAAACGGCCAAATGTTATTTTCAGGACTGAAACAAATAAAAACATCATAATCCCATTCCACAAGGGAAGAATTACACGACCAAAAATACCAAGGATATCAGAGTATTAAACGTCAAGGATACCAAGTGATATAATTGCGAGAACACAACTAGAATCGACGGTTCATTTTAGATTCATTTTCAAACCATACGACGTAGTGGATATTGAGGTTTTTAATGAATGAGACCGTTTATTTGCAGGATGGACCAAAGAAACGCGCTAGCTGCATAACACATACAAATACGTCCTTGTTTCCTTGGTTTTGTAAATATAATTGATTCTTTACCGGACGACCCGAAGTGTTGACAGTATACAACGACGTAGAACGCATTCGTTAGTACGAAGCTTAATCTACATCTTACCAATGATCTTGTACTATCCTGTTTTACGGGGCCCCGAGTGGCCACGTGGTCTAAAGCGCTGTCCGTTACGGATCACTGCCATTTCACATCTGTCTGCGTGGGTTCGATTCTAGAATTCGGTGAATGTGGATATGTGAGAAAGTTTGTCAGTAGCTTCTCATGGGCCGGTGGTTCTTTCCGGTGATTTCCCGGTTTCTTCCTCCACCATTAATACTGACCGCCAGTTGGCATCACTGGTCAATTGTACTTCTGTCTAGATCCAGAAGACCAACAGTAATGCTTGAAAGGTACCAATATTAGATAGTATAACTTTGGAACTTGTGGAAATAACCGAAGAAAGACGATAGTTTCTAAATATCATATTGACTTATTTCTGAGGAGAACTAAATTAACGTTTGCTTTTAGCATAGACAGAATACATGGTATATGTTAATCTATATTTTCTGGTCATCGACGATAAAGGAAAACGCATAAAATACACGGAAATCATACGTGTAGATTTGATTTTGACTAATTAGTAAGAAGTGGCCAAAACTCATTTAGAATTGTCTGGTCCATTGGAACGTTTAAGAAAGTGTCTTTTACTTTTACATCGATAATTGAAAGCTATCCATAAAAATTTTTGTTGAAATAGTTTAAAGTAATACTTGAAGTACGTTGCATAAGTGATCGTTTGGGCAAACTGTAAGGCATATAGTCTACTGAATAGTCGAATCCCATACATACACTGAAGTGTTTTCTTATTTAGTCGGGCGTGTGTGTGTGTGTGTGTGTGTGTGTGTGTGTTCATGAATTTTGCGAAGTTGTTCTTACTGATCGTTAGTCGAAACTAGTCGCATGTATACGAAGTCTCGATGAACTTAATCATCTCTGAATGACTGTAACGTATATTTTCAATGTCTCCTAAAATGTTTGCGCCAAAAGAAATCGAAGGTGTGGGTGGGGGTGAATTAAAACAGATGATCGTAGTCAGAAGAAAGCCAGCTTTCACAAAGGACCGTAATAAAGGAAGTTGATTCTGTCTGATAGTTCTAAAGGCATTGCATAGATGATAGACTGCGCTAGGGACTGACGAATAGCAGTTGTTGCAAATGTTATGGCATAAACATGAACCCCGCTCTCCACCTCAGCTTCTCTTGTAGTTGGCATCACTGGTCAATTGTACTCGGCTGGCTATCCCCAATCAATTATCCTGATAGCGCTTCAACAAAGGCCATTTTTATCTCGTTGTTTAACTAGAGTTACTCTCCTTTTGAATTTTTAAAGTTGTTATATGGAAGATATGAATAAATCTATTCTGAAGTCACGGGCAAGCGATTATTTGTATTACTTCTCAAATGGAACATAGGTTCGACTGTAAGTAGCCCTTCTCTTGGATTCTATATACACTTCCAAGCAAATTTCAGGGTAAATTTTACAGACTAACATTAACTAAATACAGTCAATTTATCAAGAAAGCCAATTCACTTAAAATATATTCAAACTCTCTATGACCACGTTTTCAATTCAAGAAATTAATTATTGATAAATTGAATTTGACGTGATAATTTTAACATAGTATTAAGAAACCAAAGATTTATTCTGACGTAAGTACTAAATATTTAATATTCGTTTCTATCTTAACAAGAAAATCATAAACAATATTTTAGTATTTACCTGTTATCATCTCTTTATTTTCTACTTGAACAGTGGCAAGAATTTAAAATATAAATCTACATTTTCCTCATTGTCCCATAGTGATCATACAACACTGTACATAATGTATGTAAAACGTCTGAACTGTTTCACAGTCAAAACAACTGCTGATTCGGTGATAGTCAAGCTTAATGTTGCAATTTTTTAAATATAAATTTGATCCTCAGATATACAAAATAAACTGGGTTCCTCTGTAACTTTAAAATACAGATTGTAGCCTCTCCACTTAAACATGCTCCTAAAAAATAAAATTTAGCGGACAATAAAACAAGGAGTGAAGTGTTGACCAAACGTTAATCATTGCTAACCATGCCTTGATTCTTGAATCGCGACTAGAGTCCTTTAGTTGTTCTTACTTTGTCTTGAAATAATGATAATCTCAATACAAGATTTCGGTTGCAAAGTACCTCTCTCTCTCTCTCTCTCTCTCTCTCTCTCTCTCTCTCTCTCTCTCTCTCTCTCTCTCTCTCTCTCTCTCTCTCTCTCTCTCTCTCTCTCTCTCTCACATGTTTAATGATGTTTGATGTCACTTTGCACGCCAACTTCATGGGAGAACTCATTGTCAAATTGTCTATCCAAGATTTTGTTATTTACCTCAACAACGCAAATAATTACTTGGCTAAGATACCGTAAAATGCAACTAAGGTGCCCTTCATTACTGAGGGCTACGATATTCGTTCAGCGCTAAAAGCTGTCATTTCCATTATACATGACTGATATTCTTAAAATTGCTGGCATTTTAGTTTTCTTCATATTTTAAAATGTTTAGCAATAAATTATTCCCGTTATTTTATTAATATTTATTATGTTAACTTGTAAGTGTGGTTCCAAGTTGGGCGCTCCATACGGAAATTTTGCTTGTAAGATACGGAATGTACGATACGGGATTACAGATTGAACATCAGTATTGAAAGCTAGACTAACTATGTAAGATTAAACGGGTATGTTATATTTGACAATAACGTTTCGATTACATATACACAAAAATATAGAAAGCTTGCCTGAAACTTCCGTCCCTACGTTAAGGACTGTATCAGCGTACTGATGTGACCTCCACTGACTGTCAACATCAAGCTTCAGGTTGACTTTCTGTTTTTATGTATTTGTAGTTGTAAAGTTAGATTCATTATCAAATATGAATGTTACTTCACAGTTAAACGTTCACCAAAGTATATGGAATATGAAGTAATTTATGTAAGAAAAACGATGGACACCGTTTATCTTAGAGTTTTAATTGGTATAAGGTAGGAAAGACCACACAATGTCATTGACAAGTTTGTATATCAACAAGTTCAACGAAAGGTGGTTAATTTTATTTTATTGGAAATATATCACACAATGGTGTGAAAATAATACCCTTTAAATTATTCATTATTCATGGGTATTACAGTTTAGTAATATTATCAGTCTGATACACTGATAACTGCTCTCAATGAAGATACAACGCAATGAAGACTGCTAGCGAGTAAGACCCATAGCAATGAAGACATAGCAATTAAGATACAAATTAACGATGTCTGCTTTCAATGAAGATATATCACTGAAGACCGCTGTCAGTGAAAACCTTTAGCAATGAAGATACACATAAAGACTGATATCAATGATGATACATATCAATGAAGACTAATATCAATTAAGATACATGTCAATGAAGACTGCTATCAATGACGATACATACAAATGAAGACTGATATCAATGAAGATACATATCAATGAAGACTGTTATCAATGAAGATACATATCAATGAAGACTGATATCAATGACGATACATATCAATGAAGACTGATATCAATGAAGACTGATATCAATGAAGATACATATCAATGAAGAATGTTATCAATGAAGATGCATATCAATGAAGACTGCTGTCAATGACGATACATATCAATGAAGACTAATATCAATTAAGATACATGTCAATGAAGACTGCTATCAATGACGATACATATCAATGAAGACTGATATCAATGAAGATACATATCAATGAAGACTGTTATCAATGAAGATACATATCAATGAAGACTGCTGTCAATGACGATACATATCAATGAAGACTAATATCAATTAACATACATGTCAATGAAGACTGCTATCAATGACGATACATATCAATGAAGACTGATATCAATGATGATACATATCAATGAAGACTGATATCAATGATGATACATATCAATGAAGACTGCTATAAATGAAGATACAAAGTATTGAAAACTACTGTCAATGAAGATACCAAGGAATGATGTTACAAACTTATGAAGATTGCCATACAATGAAGATAGATATCGGTGATGACTGCTATCAATGAAGATACAAATTAATAAAGACTCTTAACAATGAAGATACAAAATTAATAAAGATTTGTTATCACTGAAGATATATATCAAAAAAGACTGATATTAGTGAAGTTAAACATGAATGAAGACTGAAATCAATGAAAATACACATAAATTACGACTGCTATAAGTGAAGATACATATCACTGAAGACTGCTGTCAATGAAGAAACATGGCAATGTTGACACATATTAATAAAGATACATAACAATCCCTAACATTATATCTAAGCGAATTCAAAGTCATTCAGAATACGTTTGAGTGTAAGAGTAGTCGACAATTTCTAAGTGGACCCAATTTGTGATACAAGTGGGTTTTGGTAGCTGTACTTGCATTTAATAATGCGTACATCTCTTTTGAAAGGATTGCATGCCCGTTTACGAAGGATTATAGGCAAGAGATTTGCCCTATTACTGGATGGTTGCATCATCCGCAAATGCAATCGGAGTATTTAAAACATTGGTTTTGATCGTTAATAAAGAGTAGAAGAGAGAACGGACCCAAACAATGGAGTCTTGAGGAACAGTCATTTTGCTTGTTCAAATGATAAAAGGCGGTTTCAATTGCTAGCATCTTGAGTCCTGTTAGATTACGATTTAGCAAAGAGTGTGAAATAGGTCAAAATTATAACTGATTTCTTCATCAATAATAGCCTGGTCATCCTAAGCAAAGACCTAACATATAAAGACAACCACAGTGAGTGTACGTTACCTAATAACATATAACCATTCATCTATTAGTGTAGTCAGGGTAGATTTTACCGGAGTGAGATTGATATATAGTGTTATACATGTACTGAGACAGCGAAATGGATAGGTAAATACTAAGTTTCTCTATTATTATTTAAACGATATTCACACTAAAATAGGTTCATAGCTTGATGGGTCATTATTGGATTGATTTACGAAAAGAAAAAAATGGCCTATTCTAATGTGTCATAAAATGCATTAGCTTTTAAACCGTTATTGAAAAGATGGGTATGATGCATACATGCATCATACAAACATTCGTATGATCGCATTAGCTGAGATCAAACCTATCGTGCTGATGATGCTAACCATTTTATACGCATGTACTTTTTCCAATCCAATTCGAAAAATATCTATGCTACACATGACATGCACCTATAATAACAGATAAAGCAACAAGAACGCAATATATAAAATGTCGCTTTATCATTTCTTCTTGAAAAAACTGTTTCCAGTACATCGGTAATTATCTCTCTATACACCGCCTTCCACTGAGCTATGGTCTAGGCCGCTCTTGTGTCCTTGCCAGCTCTTTCTGACTTGAGTTATAATTTTGGCTCTGGAATAAGGTATGCTTTCAATATTGTAGATTAATTTTCTTTAGTGATAGGACATAATGTTCGCAATCATAAATCATGTTTAAGTCTTGGTGTAGATCTTAGGCGCTAGAAAGATTTAAACATACATACATACATACATACATACATACATACATACATACATACATACATACATACATACATACATACATACATACATACATACATACATACATACATGCATACACGCACGCCTATCTACCTACCTGCCTGCCAGCCTACCTACCTACCTACCTACCTACATACATGCTTAGTTGCACACACAATCATATATTCACAAAGTATAGAGATCGAGTGATATATGTATAGTATGCACACTGTATCAAAGATATACCACGAGATGTAGAGATGTATACAATTTTCATGAAAAGGAAGCGAAGCTTGCTGAGTTTCGTTTTAATGAAATTTATACTAAGAGTGGTATATCACTGATACAGCGTACATGCTGTATGCATATTTTATTTATACGACATACAAATATATATATATATATATATATATATATATATATATATATATATATATATATATATATATATATATATATATATATATATATATATATATTTGACGTTTGAACGGAGTTAGATTTAGTACAGGCAACCTTTAATTGACCAAGGGAATGAACTCCTCACATCCTCGAGTTTGCGACAAAATGTAGTTCTCTGCCGTAGTGACTATTTACAATCAACTCTGCATACTGGTAAGTTGATTGTTTCTTTTCTTAGTTTCTATTTTTTTTTTTACATTGCCTATATCAATATCATACAGACTTATGATTTAAACATAAATATTATTTTAATAATGAAAGTAAAGCAGAGCAGTAGCAACACTTGGATAGCTACACCATTCAAATGGACGCAATGTTTTTTACCTACAGGCGCATGGAAGTTCATGTGGAATATAAACTAAGCCAAATGACGAAGTACGTAAAGGTAATTATAATATTTTAGTTTATTTAGAGTTGATCTAAGTAATTAAAATAATTATTCTGCTTTATCAACAGTACAACCGACCCACAAACTCTCTCTCTCTCTCTCTCTCTCTCTCTCTCTCTCTCTCTCTCTCTCTCTCTCTCTCTCTCTCTCTCTCTCTCTCTCTCTCTCTCTCTCTCTCTCTCTCTCTCTCTCTCTCTCTCTCTCTCTCTCTCTCTCATCCTTTGGTCGGTTTGATTTCACTTTTGCCATCATTCATAAGTCCTGTGATATTGTTGGAAAGTCTTCTACGTTCTCCAGTTCATAGACTTTATCCCATATCCTGCTACAATGGTGACCTAAGTTAAGTCAAACCGACCAAAGGAGGAGGAGAAGCAGGAGGAGGAGGAGAGAGCTTTTTGAACATTTTCATGTTTAAATAACAATAATAATATATTTTAGAACAATATGGTATGTTTAAGAAAAAAACAAACTTGACATTAAATATATCAAAATTTGTGCACCACTGGTTTGCAACATTGTGTCATTGATAAACTCGTATCGTTCACAAACGAACCATATTCTTATAGGTTATTAAATCCATCCTAAATTCCTCTTCTCTCTCATTCTGTACAGTTTGTCCATTATGCTTGAGAGGATATGGGAGGACAGAAATCAGAAAGGATTGTGATGAAAATGTGTACCATATTAAATTAATTTAGGAAACGGGAATTGTTAATATTATTTCATCATAATCTTTCATACGTCACTAGTGACTAATTTGTGGAGATTGATCATTGATCTAGAATCAACTAACGACGCTAGAGAGAACGATTATTTGTATATATATATATATATATATATATATATATATATATATATATATATATATATATATATATATATATATATATATATATATATATATATATATATATATATATATATATATATATATATATATATATATATATATATATATATATATATCCGTATTACTGCGCCATGGGCGGATCCCATTTTGATATACCAATTGTATCCGTATATCAAATTGTTTTATATCAACATTTTAAATGCCCATTAATTTGTAATATATATATATATATATATATATATATATATATATATATATATATATATATATATATATATATATATATATATATATATATATATTCATTACCCTTAAGTTATAAATATGTTAAATAAGTGTGTACCTACATATAAACCACAATGCAGCAAGCAAAGTAAGAAAAATACGTAGATCCACGGGAAATCTTGCATGTGACCTGTAATAACGAAACAAATTTATTTATGTATTTTTCATTCACATTTTTATGATTTATTGATAGTCTTTTAGTAGAATTCACCAGCAACAAACCTGCATGCAATACGTTTAATCAACGAGATACATACTTTCTATCACCTTTTCTTTGCTTGATACCGTATAAATGAGATCCAGTGATTACCCATAAGCAAGATGTGTACAATGTAGAAAATTTTGTCTTCCAAAACTTTGAACAAAAACGAACAATACAGCAAAGTTTACTAACAGGTCACCAACAATAACCATATTTACTTTGGTGGAACACAACAGATACTCATTAATAATCGAAAATATTTTACTGATCCATAATGCCATAGATTAAGATTAGTGGATCTAGAAGGAAGGCAAGTTTGAAAAGTTGTTATCACTGTTACACAATAAAGAAAAGACAAAGAGAATAAATAATAAGCATATGGAATTCTAATGGATTTGCTGATGACAGCCGTGCAAAGAGTAGAGATGTTGATAGCAAGTTGTACCTCTTCCTCCAGATTTAGCGTCTGCAAAAAAAGAGTGATTGCATGTTATATATTGCACCATCTTTACAATATCATATTACTGAAAGGGTTAAGATAATGAGCTAAGTTTCGCGATTCCGTGTCGGCTAAAGGGAATTTACGGAATGATCCAATCTTTTTGCGATATTTTATTGTGGTCATGGAAAGTGTCATTTCTATTATAGTGCCAATTTGCAAACTACTTATTGTCAGTAATATTAATGTTATATATTTTACAAAGTTCGTTTGAAGAATGACATATTAAATATAAATTTGGTGATACTGTTTAAATAGATGATAGGATACATTCTATTACAGCGACCCATTCGTCTAAGGCGTTCTTACTGTTTTTGGGGGGTTTTTTTTGTTTTTTTATTTCAAGTTTAAGGATTTAATCTGGACAAACCTTATCATTCTGCGAAAGAGTATGAGTGATATATTGGTGGATGAAATTAGTCTAATGGCCTTGCTATTAAGGAAGTGATGAAGTGATGAAAATTACGGACTATTTGCTTTAAACGGTTATTACAAAGCTCACCCGTGATGTTGACAAACATTTTAGCACTATCATATTGAGGGAGTAGACTATGACTTGCTACACACTCGTATTCCCCCGTGTCGTTAAATTCCACAATGTAGATAAGCAGTCGTTCTTCTTTAGGATAAATTCGATTAGTCTGGTTCAAGGATTTGCCATCTTTTTTCCAGGTGATGTTGGGTCTTGGGAATCCCGATGCCGTGCATTGCAACTTCAAGATGTCTCCTGGAACCAAATTCTTGTTTATGTCGTGAGTTTCGATGTTTGGGTAAGCTGAAATGATAGATCGCTAATCAATATTTACAAGTAAATACATCATAACCACAAGAATGATCAATTAATGATTTTTGACCATGCTTGTCTTGCATCCATTTCACTGATTCAGAATTGTAGATTAATACAGAACCTGCTTACATTGTCACTCCTCCCATAGGAAAAGTATTATAAGAAATGTGCTGTTGAAGGAAGACCTCGGTAATCACAGCAATCTGATTAAGCCTTCCTTAAAATATTATCACTAGTTCCAGCGTTATTTATTTATTGGGTCGGGATTAGGTCTAACCAAATATTTGAAGACATCATTGATACACAAAAAGTTCAAACGAAAGCTGCTCACAAAAGCACTAACAATCAAAAATTGGGGATGAGTTCCATCCTCAGGCAACAATATCAAGACAGCCCAAGATGAATCACAGATGTTGCTTTTATAGGGTCTCTAGCACAAATGAAATCGACAGGACAAATATATGAAGGCAGTTAACAATGTTATTAGTTGTGCTGTGTGTAGAAATGCTTTTCTGAACAGAGTTCAAATTATCCCCACAATATTACCTAAATATCAACAAGTGCACCTCTAATTTCATTTTTCTTTCAAATTTATAAAGTTTAAGCCATTTGGGAGTAAGATAAACATTTGTGTAAACGTATAACTGATCACTAAAAGGTGTTTTCCATGCGACACTGTGATGCCTATTCTTCAATGTCAAGGTCAAGTCTCTAATTTGGTTTTCATCACGCTTTCATTTCCATCTATAATCTAAAAGTATTTAAAATTAAGGGAAGGGATGTTGTACGACATTGGAAGCTCTGTATCCAAGGTCAAGTGGTCAAGAACATGGCTGATATTTGCACTACATTTTAACAATTTCACATTTGCTTTTTGAAGCTAATCTTAAGGTCGTAGTTTATAATTTAGGTTTCAGTCACATTTGCCCTTTCGCCTTGTTACATTCTCTCTTGATTATATATATATATATATATATATATATATATATATATATATATATATATATATATATATATATATATATATATATATATATATATATATATAATTCTAATTTTTATGAATGTCACATTCTGCAATATGATTGGATGTAAACGGTCACGTGTGACTTCTCAGGAATTTTTTACACATCGATAAATTCTGAGGCTACTTTCTGTTTACAATATAAATAAACATTGCAGACACATTATTGTGAAACGATTGTTTCATGTTTTAAATTTTTAATTCAGCAAATAAATATAAGTAATACACTTTTTATACTTTTTCCAATATTCTTTGATTGACATGCATAGTTTACTGTACAATTTAGCGTTCATCTGCTACATAGTCGAGCAAAATGGCCAATTACGGTGATTTTGTTTTTCTTCTGTCTTTATTTACTTTGTGATTGATTAGATAAAATTTACACACCGATAAATACCCAACCATAATCATTTAATCCTATAATATATTTGTCTGTATGTGCATCTCTAGGTGATTGCCCGTATATTCACCATCGTTTCATAGCAATCCATTAGAAATAGATGACTGTAATATGATCTGCTTTAAGTTAGAAGACTTTATGCAAGAACAATTGTGGGAACAAATTGGTATGTCGGTAAGTGCAATATGGTAAATTTGCCATATTTCTGTTGGAACAAGCGAATTATATTATATTACAATTACACTGATATGTAAGTACCTTAATCTCCTTTTTCACAGTATGTCATTTGAAGAATATTTTGAATCTCTGCTCAAACAAAGATTCATTTCAAACAATTTTGGGGTTTTTTTAATGGGCATTCACTATTGTGATCTTATAGATTTGTATATACTTCTTTTAGCAATCATATTGGGCTAGACATTTTACAATCTTGCATTTGAATAGTGTCGTAATCACACTGCTAGACATTTGCAGCAACTGGTACATATTGAATGCTTTAACAAAACTAATTAATTCCAACATAAGCATTCTGGTGTTAATTTTAAGCAAGCGGAGTATGTAGGTCTAATATCTTTTACTTTGGTGTCTTATATAAGTTTTCAATTCATGTCTTGAAAATGTATAGTGGAAGGAAACAAAATACCATTTGGAGTATTTTATGCCATTATGTCCGCTAATCCTAAATATTGAAGTACACACCATTTTAAAAAAGAATTGGCATGACATAGTGCTTTAGATTTTATTGGTGTTTTATTCTCCATTTACCAAAGGCGAGTCATGGTTGTATGACCTAAAGCAACAAGAGTATTTCGACATCTCATGTTAATTGTACTCTATGGATATAACTGAAATTTTGCAGAGAAACCATTCGCCTTCGTCCAAAGTGACCGATCCCTACCTTTCACCCAATCTCAATGGGCTTCTTCCCTTCCCTAAGTGTTTAAATTTTCACTTTTTTTGCAATATATTCCTTAAATCAATTGTTGCAGATTAAGTCTACAACACGATGTTCTACAAGTTCCATGTTTGGCATATTAGTTGTATCTAAAAATCCATCTAAAATCCAAGATAATCAATTCAGTTGATAAAGAATCTAAGAATCTAAAAAATTAAGTAATAGCTGTATAGTTTGACTCAGCAACGAACGATTCAAAGTTACTTAGTTCTGAGAAAATGAGTGTTTTTTGCTGAAATTATGAATCCATGACCGGAGTGCCGGTTTGTATGCTGTTTCTAAAATGTATTATTTGAGTCTACATTTATTCTACACAGAAACTATTGTAGAATAAATACAGAAGTTTTGTGGTTGTCTTATTTGCCTATTCGTCTTTATATTTTCTTAATGATCATGATTACTAACTCTTTACTACTATCAAAGGTAAACCATTTCTGTAAAATATTCTGTCAACTAATGAAACTTAATATCTTATGCTTCAATAACATAAATTCAACAAGATTGTAATTCTCTTGATTCAGGCTATCATCAACCGAAATGATTTTACATCGACATTTCTTTGTTCATCTTTTATCTAAACTCACTATGGGAATCATAAAGGGAAATTTCTTTAAACTAAAATTCATTAACACAAAAGAGTTTCACAACTCTAACACTGCTAAACAGAATACTTAAGGTAGTGGGAACCGTAAACTGTAAAAAATAACTCACAAAAGGTATCATTGTTCTAACTGATAATCCATGTTTCTTGCTTAAGCAGGTATAGCAAGCGATTCAGTAAGGAACTCCGAGAACATCAGTGTATCAACTTTGGACATAGTAATATTAGCCAGATGTGTTAAATGAATGAAGCCTCTGATGTAAAAGATTCTGACTGTCAAAAATTCAACACATTCTTAACATTGTTCAGCATAGTGCTTAGAGAAAGCGCGACATGCAAGATATGAAGTCCGATCACATTAAAATAACGTAAACACTAACACTGTAGAGATATTATCAACGGGTACTATTAGAATTAGCCAGTGATTATGATGGTATGTGACTTTTGCGAATTTAAAGGCAACATTTTATTAGCCATATACAGGTACGATAAAAACTCAGCTTATGAGGTGCACAAAGCGAATATATTAATTAGAAAGGCATCTTACAAAATCGTAAAAAATTTTAATAGTTTTAAGAAAATGTAGCATTTCTCACCAAGTGTAAGGTTAACGACATATATGAAAACCAGTGTTAAATAGTCCTCTATTTAGTTAACTGCACACTGATCTTGACGTTTAATCCTGTGATTCTTCTTAATCCACAATACAGGCATACCACATAATTTGTGACATTTTTTTGGTATAGAGCTACTGTTATTTTGAAGAAATCATTTTTCATGTTTCATTGACCTTAAGCTTTGACTTTATAGTAACGTTCTTTCTGACTCCATGTGCAAGCCATCCACAAGGGATGCTTGATGTACGTCGTGTTAAACTAATGTTATTGTGTGGAGTCAAGTGCAAGCCACCAACTTAAATTGGTAACTGTAGATACTGGCGGACTCAAGACGGTTTAGACTGTGAACCAATAGCATTCTTCTACATTGAATGTACTTACCATATTATGTGGATTCTACAGAAAATCGTCCCTATCAGATCAGCGCAAAAGTGATATAATTAATGGTATCCAACAACCTGAAGGGCCCTCGATGAAAAGTAGTACCTAGGTGTTTTGAACCATAAAATATATATCTGAAATTGTGTTAAGTTATGTGTGGTTAATTTAATGACTAATATATGTATTCGACACCATTTCCTTGGGAAGTTATGATATTTCATACATAATTACCTTCCAGTTGTACACAAACATGACATGCAAATTTTGTCTAGTTTGATGTCAGTTCACTAAATACACTGTCAATCAGACTTGATTACCAAGGTATGATTTAACAGCACATATAGTTGACTGTGCCTATTGCAAATATTAGTAAGTGAACGTACAGCACGGGAAATGTGATAAAATTTTGTGTGCAACGATGAAGACATTCTGAATATTTTGCACTTTCTGCAGTATAATGTAAATTTTTAATTAAGAGCAATTTTATATGATAGGTTCTACAAACAAAACAAATTAATTTTATAAAATAATTAATCTTCTACTGTACTGCTATCAAGAATAAAGGCAGACATTTGGGCATACCCAGACGCAGACGATTGGAAGCATTGTGGAGAAAGAGGGTCGTATCACTTACCATATACATTGATTGGTGGGGAGTGCACCTTCTGTTCGGATAACTTGTTCCCCTTATTAAAAACCAATATACATCTGTACTCCCCTGCATCTTGCCTCACTGCAAGCAATCACAATATTCATGATCACACGGGATTTTCTCAATTAAACAAACCTAAAAAGAGAATCTGTCTTAGTGGACATGAGAGCGTTCTGTTCATTGATATCTGCCTAAATGCCCAAAAACAAGAGCAACTGGCAAAAATAGATATTGGTCAATACATTGTGATACTCTGTAATTGTATGTAATATTGTTGACTGAAAATAGCATGACAGCATCTACTTCTAGGATTCTTTAGCTTTTATACATTCATGCATATTTTGATCACATATCAGTGGCATTTGTAAACTATTAAAAAATATAAACGCCAGAATGACCTCTTGTAGAGTTAGTCAAATTTGCTACAGCGGTTTTCTTATAAAAAAGCATCGTTTCTATATTGTAATAAATGATTAAATTTGGTGAAATTATGTTTAACAGATATTTAGAAAAATGTATTAAAATTTCAATTTTCGCAGGAGCAAACAGATATGATGGCGACGACATTACTGACACAAACATGATCAATACACAAATGAAGATATTTTCCGTTTAATTTATACAAAGTTTGTATAGTAGATATTGAGAAATCATTGCAAAAGATTTCCTTTTTTTAGTAAATGACATCCATAACAGGTTCGACAACAATTTTACAAACTGTACCTTTAAATAAATTTAGTAGTTACACGATGCCATATTGCACTGGATAAAGTATTTAAAGAATTGTAGAAAAGAGCATAAACGAAAAACCAGAACGTGCCAGCTCTAATGTTACCTGGGTATGAAATTTCCAGTGTTCTATTCGCTGTAAAGATAGTGTACTTTGAACTGTTTTGCAGAAACCATTCTTTGCCATCCAAAACCAGTACCCACTCTGTGGTGACAGTAAAGCTTGTATCACTTTGATTCATTCCGCTAGCATTACAGCTAAGGATGAGTCTTTTTCGCTCTGATGGAATGAGGTCAACAAACTCCTTTTCACTTTCAGCAATGTCATACTCTGCATATTGAATTTTTAATAAATGCTTAACAATAAATGGCATTAAAAAAACCTGCAGCAAAGCATGAATATCCAAGAATTTCACAGCATTTCATTTCTTACCCAAATCCAAACATACACACACATGCACACACACATATATATATATATATATATATATATATATATATATATATATATATATATATATATATATATATATATATATATATATAGCGAGAGAGAGAGAGAGAGAGAGAGATGTCTCTACGTATATTAAACATGTAGATGCATTGTGTCTCAACCAGCCTATAGCCTATACGTAAAGTTTAACAAGCACAAGGTTTTTATGTTTATTTGATTTTTGTCTGTTTTTTTATATGCCATTGAAACAACTTATTAGGAGTCGAAAGCACTCAAGCTAGTTAGATACTAGTTCTGCAATGCTCGTTGTCAGTTATATATATATATATATATATATATATATATATATATATATATATATATATATATATATATGTGTGTGTGTGTGTGTGTGTGTATGTGTATGTGTGTATTAAGATCTCAAAAGTTCAATGATAACATGTTAAATGGTTTACAATCTCAGATTATTGATCTCAGATTATAGCCAATTGTGTCCTATCAGGAGAGTTACTTGTTATCTTTCATTTTCTGATTCAAATTTAAGTAATATGTTAAATGTTTTTCAGTAGTGTCATAATGGCACTTTGGCGTTTTTCCGCCCAACTTAACTGTGATGTTGGAAAGCAAGCGAAGCAAAATGTGCTGCGATTGGATGATTAATTATCTAGGAAAGTGAAGACCGTTTTACTCGACTTTCATTGCCTATATATTTGTCTGAAGAGTTGTGGATAATCTGTCACAACCGCAAGCACTCCCTCAAACTCGACCAATGGTAATAATTATATCATCGATTGTCACCGAATACGGTTGACTACTTGTACTGAAATCGTTTTGTGGCGCATCAAGCATTTTTAAATAAACACGTAATCATGAATCTAATTATATGGAAAGTGATCTTTACGGAAGGCTATTGCAACTTCGCATTACATGATCTCAGCAGCACAGTTGGATCCATAATAAAGACTAAGGTTTGGAGCAGATATAATCACATCTCGAACTGCTGGACTTCATTTTATATTAAGCAAGATTCGGCGAATATTGAATAATGACTATTGCATAAAATGGCAAAATATCAGATCGACTCACAAGCTAGTTTGACGGACTTTATTGAGATCTCTATTAAGAACATGAATTTACCCAAACGACTGGGATATTTGTTTGTTTGTTGTTTGTTGTTGGGCTTAACGTCATTTTTCAGCACACGATAGGCTATTCATGGCGGCCAGTATTAATGGTGGAGGAAGAAACCGGGAAATCACCGGAAAGAACCACAGACCCACGAGAAGCTACTGGCAAGCTTTCTCACATATCTACATTAGCCGAATCCTAGACTCGAACCCACGCAGACAGAGGTGAGATGGCAGTGATCCGTAACGGACAGCGCTTTGGACCACTCGGCCACTCGGGGCCCCTACTGGGATATTAAGAGTATGGCTGAGCAACTCCGATCGCAGTATTGTTTAAGAGCATCATTTTGATGTATCAAAAAGGCGCAATAGATGTTGTGTGCATTTTGAGAACAGAACAAACTAAGTCAAGCACACGAGAAAAACATAACTAAATATATATTTAATATGGTGCAAGAAATTTGAGTGTCAGACTAAATCGTCTTCTATGTCTGAAACTTCACAATCTTTTGATCATTCCATCGAATTGTTTAGCTGTTACTATGAATACAAGTAAATTATTATTTGGGTTTAATATATGATTGGGATCTGAAAGATTTATAAAATATCCTCTGATACAGAAGCGAAACAGAGAGCTCTAGGTAATTAGTCATGGATGTGCTAGAGAATAAACATATTAAAAGTATACACGAAATAAACAAACTATTTGTCATTATTGTGTGCGTTCCACAGTCTGACAAATTTGTGTTGTCATTATACTGAGCAAGTTGAGATTACTTACGCGAAAACACTTTCGGAAAGGTATTTTATCTATATATATATATATATATATATATATATATATATATATATATATATATATATATATATATATATATATATATATATATATATATATATATATATATATTACTGGTAAGAATAGAGGTGAAAAAAAAACTAACATACTTGAGATAGCAAACGGATTTGGACCAAACCTTCGTCGCACTGAGGATAAAATCCACCGTCGTTATATTATAGATTTAAAAAAAAAGTCTTGCATCCTTTATTGCTACAGAAGCTTCTGAGTATATTTGGCAAATGCAAGCATCTCAATTAAAATTTCACAGGCTAAGTCGTGCGTTGGAAAATCATGTGATGAGTGTCCCACTTACATTCAAGCCAGCAAAGAAGCCCAGAAAAATTGTAAAACTGATTCTAAGAATAGCTATTATGAAAGAAAAGTTAAATCAATCTGGAATTATACAGGATCTGTTCTTACTGTGCATCTAGTTATGGCGGTAAGTCACGAAAAAATGGATTTCAAACCGTTGCTGCGTAGTCAGAGAGTTCCTCCTACAGTTGTGAACAGTAGCTACAACACTGCCATCAATGACAAAAATGAGAAAGGTATTAAAATAATCTGAAACTTTGGATACATACATTAATGCAGCATCGGGATGGACTTTCGAAAGATGTGGCCAGGTCATGGCAGATATAGGAAGTTATAAACGATTTAGCTGATCCAGTAAAATACAAACACAAGAGTTGGTAACGCCGAGGTCGATTATAAACATAAAGAGTTTTGACAACCTAAGTTTTTAATTGGCGATAACATCAATTTTATATTTGGCTAGTGATAAATAAAAGCTGTCTAGAACATACAAGCAAGCCTTCGGCAAACGCTTTTTTCTTAATATCGAACACATTTGAAAGGTTCATCTCTGATATCGCTGTTAATGAGTTCACTTACGACAGAGGCTTTGATCCGCTTGTACTATTTTCATATTGATAACATGGACTAATGCAGATTTACTTATCGCTTCTGTGTGAAATGAAAGTGTCCGAGCTGTTATCGCACTAGGGATTAATAAATAATTTTGAACAGTCGTTTAACAAACACAGAAAGCACACTGGCAATAATATCGATGCATTTAATACACAAAAGTTCACCAACCATGACTTTCAGTGCGGTGGTATCGGTGTAAAACCGCAGTAGGCAATAATAACAGAACCAGACACAATTCTCAAATTCATTGCGGTACTTAGAAAGATGGACGTTCGTTATATAATCTAGGCTGACCTTGAATGTCTCAATGATGGAGTGGGAAAAGTTGCTTTCATAAGCTCAACATCAATAGACGCAAATGCATTCAGTCAAACAACAGAAGTCGTTGACCAACAACTATGCTGATTTTGCGACTAAAGCAGTTAAGTGTGACGTGCAGAGTTTCAATCATTGCATCATAGCAAGGACACTGCTGTGGTGTTTCATAAACCGCTACATATTTTAATAAATAGATTCGATAGCAGCTCTATTCGTCATGATTATGACTCGTTGGTGGATATGTGTGGTTCTCTTAACCTAAGGCAGATCTCTTCCTCTAGTAGCTCTGGTAAGTCTATCATCACTGTGACATAACTGGCGCACATAAATGATCCGCACACAACGTATGCAATCTATGGTCCATAATTTATCATAACAAAAAAGGTCCTGTAGCGTTTTTATAACGGGCCTGGGTATAATGTCACCTAATAATGCGATCAGTTGCCACGTTGTCAAAATCACCAACAGGCGTGTTTCCCAACAAGATAGAAAAAATGACTTTTAAGCTCGGATAGTTACAATTCATCGATTCAGATAAGTTACGAGGACATTATCGACTGGGAACAAATTTTCTGAATGTCATATGCAATTCGTTCCAGTGAAGTCATCTCAGGCAAAACTTTTTAGCACGCAAATTTTTATCCTAAGCGGCTATCCTAATCTATATCAGAGTACCGATGTTTGTTGCTAGTCGATTTGTTTGAGAAATTCCGTGATATGTACAAGCTTGATTCATATTTACAAGCTTGATCCTGTGCATCATTTCGCATAACCTTGAATTGCATGGAATGCACTGTTGTTGGGAAGCAAAACAGCTTGTACGTGCTCTTCCACATTAACCAGCATCTGTTTATTTCGAAATCACATCGCTTCTGGATTTCTAAGATGAGTCATATATATCATCGCACCAGCAATCAAAATATGAATGGGTATGACACTGTGGCCACGAACAGTTCAGTCATCTATATCAGAATATGCTATATATCTAAACAATGATGCCAATGGGGGTTGATTGATTCTCGAAATATTGACGTGTCTTCAGGTGTATCTGTGATTGGGTTACCAAGATCCATCGAGTTCTTGAACTGAGATGCATCGTATATCCTGGTGAATATGGATTTGAGAATAATGGCAACTATCCAGTTTACGATATTTTGAAGTTCATGAATTATTATTTGTTCGGAAATGCCAAGGATAATCTTAGCAAAAAGATTCGATTCAACCTTGTCCTTGATAGTGAAACAACGAATGTCGAAGGTTCGTCGCTGACCTGGCCGTTTAGTACAGAAAGGTCGTTGATGGTGGATTTGTTGCAGTCTTCAGTAAAACCAGAAAATAGCATAACTCAA
The DNA here is from genome assembly GCA_016746295.1 of Potamilus streckersoni. Taxonomy (NCBI): domain Eukaryota; kingdom Metazoa; phylum Mollusca; class Bivalvia; order Unionida; family Unionidae; genus Potamilus; species Potamilus streckersoni. The sequence continues at coordinate 1,964,343 of JAEAOA010001465.1, forward strand.
GATGACAGAACCGTCCGTGTTGAAATTGTCGTACCTATAAATGTACCAGTTTTATTACGACGACATCAAACAGTTTTACCATGATAGGGTCAAAATGACGAAGTGTAAATGGATATGGCACAACCATGTTTAGTCAATTAATGTGATGCTAAGGGTAATCTGAAAGAAAACAGGTGGTTTAATAGCATCAATACATATGATTTTAATAAGTTCAAAGATGAATGTTCTGTTGAACAAATGGAAGTGTATATCGTAATGCCACCTAAAATGTGTTAAATCGGGGTTGGACCACACGCCCCCAAAGTAAAATAGAACAAAAGGAGTCGCACGAGCTATTTTGCAGAAAAACTATCAAGCAGATAATGTGCATGGAATGTCTTCAACACCAACGTAACATAGCACACACGGCAATATAATACGGTGCCAGATACATCATTTGGTTGTTTACTGATGTATTAAATGAGTTTTTCCACTACCGAAGTCTAGCGAATGAAACTTTCCGATATAATCACTAGTTACTTGTTTGGCCATCGCGCTATTCCTGATGACCCGCCAACGTAATTAATGTTGGTGCCTTTCTGCGCTAAGGATATGTGCAGGAGAATGTATCCTTCAATAGGTATTATACGAAACTAACAATACATATACAATGACCCAGTTTAAAGATGTATCTGATCCTGTATTTGACATTGCCTCAAATGTGTTAGTGAAGCGAAGCAAACAAGATTTATTTTCATCATTGCTCATAATCAATTAATAGTAGAATTGCAACTGCAGAATGTGTCTAGGTTCTTAATTCCATGTCAGGCATTCTGAAAAGGTAATGGAATACATGTACAGGCTGTAATTCTCAATCATCCTGCCAATACCCATTTGGATTTGTTGACAACGTAGTTATGGTATTATTCATCGTCAGGTCTTGACAACGTTGACACTGCTATGGTTATTATTTTACTTGACAAAGACAACAATAATTACATCATATCAGCAGTTCCAACTATAATGTTTGACAAGGATGCATCTGATAATGTTAATTCTCAATGAACATAATTAGGTGACCTAGAAATATTGCAGGAAAAGCTGATGAAGATGTACCAACTGTAGTTATTGGCTTTAACGGCGCTTTGATGGTGGATTTGATCAACGAAATGGACAACTTCGTGGAACATCATTACGATTTTTTGTGCAATTCCTCTCATTCATTTATTTTTTTTTCTTTTTATATATGATCACCAGGATAATTTCGGTGCTAAACATAATTACAATAACGCCATAGAAACATCTTCATTTATGCACTTTACCGCTGTACAGCTCTAGAGTTTTCACAGAAACGTTAACATTGTGTATGCCTGTGTTATGAAGCACACTTTCTATGAATCGCACTTGTTGTCGTTTATGCAATATGGAACGCTAAAAACGCCGCATTTGCTTACATATAGCACAGTCCCACTCGTCCAATAACCAGTTTTGATGTAATAGAGATGTCAAAATCGGGAAAATGTTGTCACGGATCTATATGAGAAATGTACATGTCTCGATGGTGTCTCATACGTGAAATCGGTATTCTCAAACTGGATTTGAGAACAGGACCAGGCTTCCATTGGTATGCATAAGTGTTGAAAGGTCGGTATGATATGTAAGCAACCACGGTTTTATTCGAACATACCCCTTATGCAGTCATCTTGATAATAAAGAGTTTTATGCACTTCCCGATCTCACAAGAACTGATTTTGTTAACAATAAAGTATGTCTAAATGCCAATTAACATTTAAATGCGTTATTGATCCCGACGTGGTGCTGATGTGACTCTGGGCAGATCTGGCACCAAAGATGATTGAATGCGTTTACCAGCAAGACTGTTGGACTGTTGTTTGTTGATCCAAGTGAGATTGGTGACTCAAGCTGAAAAACGTAAATCATCTGTAGTTGAGAGTCACGATGTTATTATCATATGCAAAGGCGCTGTCGCAAAACACATAGTTGAAGTCATTGATAACGTAGGAATCAGAAATGGGGGTGTCTCGGTTGCATTTCACAGTGACTACATTGATGATGCTATTGCTAAAACGAAACACTGCGTAGATCAATTAATTGTAAACAATCCTCTTTCACCAAGCGTAATAATTTCGTAGACGTGATGAGACTGTAGTAGGTCAGGGTCTGCCAGTTCAGCAATAATACTAATCTATTGTATTATCATTATAATAACTAGGAGGAACCCTCAATGGTACACGAGAAAAATATATTACATCCGAAACTAAAGCTGCGAGATAAAATCACTCAGAGAACCGCATAGATTGTATTATACAAACGCACATTTGGTTGTAGAAGCTAGTTATTGGATTGCCGCAGAACACTCTTTTGGTCTTAGAATGGCCGGAATCACAACCTCGATAGTCATGGCAGGCGCAATCGGAATTATTGTCTGTCTGTGTCGATGGTAGCCTGTGTCTACGGCAGTGCTAGAAAATTAATTTCGGTACAATTACGCTCACGATAACGTATTTTTTTCAGAGCTGCTTGTATCGAGACAATGTAGCCTCAACACATTTAGTAGACTGTATTCGGTATCAATCGAGGATATCATATGTCTGAGTTTGAGAGAGTGCTGAAGGTAATCAAAAATCATTCACAATTCCGAGCGCAAAAAAGGAAGCCTGCAGATGTCGATTCACAGACATACAAGTCGTGTAAAATAATCTTCACGTCATTGGTTAATCATATATTGGGTTTCGCTTTTTGTTTCGCTTATTTGAGAAAAGCATGATGGACAGAGGCTTCGGTGATGAGTCCCGCTCGTGAGGAAAAATTGGCAATAGCTCTAAGATAACACTTTACCATATTGGCAAAGCTTGCTTAAAAGAACAGTTATTCATAGTATTGGATCTGCGCGAGACAATGCGAGAAAAACACTTGTATTGATAAAGTGAAGTGTCATCTTTTGACAGTGTATCATGCATTTATCTGCAAGTGATCCACGCAAAGGTTCAGCTGAAAATGTCCAGTTTACCAATGACTTGGATTAATTTTGGAAAAATGCGACGATTTTTACTTTCTGTAACAAATCTTTTCTTATTGGTTTTTACATTTTCCTAAATTCTTTGGAACTGTGTATCAACAACCAAAAGAAAGCATCTGTCAAAGACACTTTCACCGATGACAATTAAACCGACACAATATGTAATAGTATATTTCTGTTAGATTGTGACTTGGACCCATCATTTTTCTTCTTTGCAATTTGTCTCAGGATCACAATTAAACATAACGAATTTTATATAATCTAACACGTGCAATCGAATGTGTTGCTGTTTATGATGGATACAATCATAAACGCGTGTCTGACGTCCTGCATTCGGCATATCAAGAACATAACCACTATTGTTTACCTCTCTTACCCCAGACCTCTAATGTAAACATATCACTAGGAAGCATTAAAATACATCATATAACTAACCCCAATTATTTTACATTTTTGCCATGTTGGTGAATAGTTGCTTTTAAAGTATGAAATTTTATATTTCTTTATCCATTAAAATGTATCCCCAAGGCACAATAATATCTCGTATTTAAAATTATTGTTCCCCTGTCCTAAAATGTTCCCCTATTTTCCCAAACCCTGGAGAAATTCAGAGTGGAACACCATTCTGTGGTGTTTGGATATATTTGCACAACATATTATAGTAGAGACATCTGGCATTATCTTACTTTGTAATACTCGCACTTCAATTACTGCTTCCGCCAGAATGTTGGATAGATTGTGACCTAAGATGCATTTGTATGTTACACCATCGTTGAATTGGACATCCGATTTGGTTAGGACCAACCTGCGGATGACTCGGGTTGCATCTTGAGTATCAGCAACTGTAATATTATGAATTGTGACACCATTGCCTGACACAAGTTTTGAGTTGCTCTTCCAAAAACTCAAGGCATAATGTTGCGATGATTGTGTTCCATTGTGTATGCATGTAATGTTTATTGTGCTGCCCTTGATCACCCAATGCTGCTTCAAATTTGGCAGTATCATCAGATCTGAAAATGAAAATCAAGATAGTTTCGTGATCAAGGATCATTTTATAATGTGATTGAAAAATAATCACTTAAAATGTTGATTAAAAAAAACCAAGAATGACGATTACAACTATAATGATAATGACTCAACAAATGGTTCAAATTTCAGTTTTGTGTTTTATTCCCTCCCTCGTTTTTACATCAGTGGCAGTCAGCTGGAACATTTTATTGCATATTCAATAGCTAACACTTTCTCTGCGTAAAATTAGATGTATGCCTTTACGAAATATGTTTATCGCGACTGGTTTATTCAAATTTGCCCTGGTAAATATCATTCGCTTTTGTCGATTGGTTTGCTTAAATTGCTTTTCATAAGAATATATTTATGTCCAAAAACATCGAAAATTTATTAAAAAGTTGATATATCTCAAATATACCTAAACCCATAGCATGATAAAATTAATATGTGTACGATTATTGCAAAAACAAAGTAATGTATCAATTTAGAGTAGCAAAGATTTTCTAGGAACTAGTTTGAATCCCGAAAATTGCAAAAGTCATTTAAAATTTGGAACAAACATAATCTTCAAACCATTCCTGCTTAATTTCATTTGTTTGCAATCATTACGTTTGTCCAATCAGGCACAGCGGTTTCATAGGATCAGCGTTACAACTTAGAGACCGACGGATTGACATAATTAATCCCGTCACGCTGCTCTTGTTGCACTAGCAGTTATGCCCTGAAAACAAAACAGAGAGAGAGAGAGAGAGAGACAGAGAGAGAGAGACAGAGAGAGAGACAGAGAGACAGAGACAGAGAGAGATCCATCTAAAGGAAGCAGGCGAATGGCTCAAATGTGATTGCTTTAATTGGTGGCCTAGTGGTTAGAGCATCCGCCTAGGATGTGGGAGGTCGTGGGTTCGATCCCCGTTTGAGTCATACCAAAGATTTACAAAAATGGTACTAACAGCTGCCTCGATTGACGCTAAAAATTTAGAGATTATTGTTAGGACTGGTCAGCCTGGTGTCAGGATAATGTGACTGGGTGGGACATCATGCTACATGTCTGCGGCATGATGCCCCAGTACTAGACATCATTATAAACTGCCACACTACAGACATCGTAGCGATATGACTGAAAAATTGTTAAAAGCTACGTTAAAAATTATGAATACCACACACCAACACCTCAAAAATTGGTTGGTGTTCCGGTCTTTAGATCGAACGTGTGTAGGACTGAATACATCCCATCACTAAATAAGTTATGGTCAGCTATAGTATTGTGTAAGACACTTTAATTGCTGCTGTGCCGTAAAACTCAAAAACAAAAACTACAATTATTTCGCTCTGGAATATTTGTATTAATATTTTATTATTAAAAAAATTAGTAACAGATTTTATCTCCCCTCCTTAAACGCTGTCTCCTTATTGGTGTAAATATAATGTTCTTTGTAGCACCTTTTGCGACAGCCATTTTGTCGCAGTAACGTTTAAAAGATCATGTTTTTAGCAAGAAATATAGTCCTTGTTTGGCTGTTGGCAAATTAATTTCAAGTCCGTAATATAACTCTAATATGTACTATATATTTGATATCGTGATTAGTTTGGAAATTTTATGCACATATTACTACATATTAAGCTCATTTTCCCTCAATGGCATATCTATATGTGATTCTTTTAATATTCCAGGTAAAAATTTAATAAGAAGAAATAACCATGTCGTTATTACAAAAATATTTAACTAATATTCGTGCTTGTTACAGAGAAATTGCAGGAGAAATATGTATAATTTCGTGATCAATACCATCAAACAGGACATTGAGAGTAATATAAATTCTTTAACCCAACTGGAATATTCTATTGTAATATTTTTTCTTTATTCATAATTGACAGCATAATTTATCATTTGCCAAATATCTGAGCAAAGATAATTCGTTGTTTTATTATTATCATTTGGTTTGGTTCTCCGGATATATTTGAATGAATCAATATAGCTATTGCTTATAAACTTGATATAAAAATATTTTCAATTAATCAATACAGCTTAGCTTAAAACTGATGAAATTAATTTGTGCTGGTTCCTTGACGTCAGTTTAACATTTGAGAAAATATGAAATTTATTATATCGCATCTGATACTATTCCATCGAATCAACCATTTAACAGTATTGCTAGCTATGTTTCAATTTCTTACAGTGTTAGGGAGTTGGCTGGCACGCCTGTATCCAAATTCATGACATAGTCATCGAGAGACATTAACTATTCTTTATAACTCATCAAATGTCCGCCTACTACCGTACGCAACAAATTCAAAAAAGATTTGATTAAAGATAACACATATGCGATGTCTAATTTTGTATAGCATATAAAATTCTTTTCATATCCATTTTATGGAACTGAAGGCTTCATTCCTGGTCATCGCTCAACTACACTGATCACAACTCTGCAGCAAATTGAAGTCATCGAAGTAGAGAAGTAGAAAAACTGATTTGTTCTAAGAAAGAACTCACTGGCTTGTCATGATAGGACATCATTATTAGCACAGAGGCTCACCCATATTTGTTGATGGTACAGTTGAATTGAAGTAAGAAAATAATCTATCCAGGAAATGATTTTTACTTTAATTTTAATTTTGTCAAGACGTTTATCATTATCAACAAGAAAGCGTATTACATTCTTTAGATCTTAAATGACCATTCACCTTATGTAACCTTCAGCAATGTCTTGAAGACCGTTCTCAGTGATCCTAACCTTCGCCTTATTACATAAACTATTAGAACGAATGTATGATCGGGGTTGAGGTAAGCGGTCAATTAGGTTTTAAAATGTACCAAATTGTTATACAACATATTACTCAGTGACTGACATGAGCATGTTATTATCTAGATCTCTCTGATGGCCTTATGCTATTATTTTATTTATGTTCTCATTAAATAGCATGAGAATTTGTCACCTTTAAGCTTAAGATTTGAATATGTGTTATTGACTTATTTATTATATTATCACGTAGTATTAACAATTATAGAATATATCATCTCCACTTTTTTTGACTATTATGGTGGTTGATGTAGACATTTCATTATCTATTTATAGTACTTCTAGTTCAGTTTTAACGTTTTTTTCTAATTTTGGAATCCATATATTCTTTTAATTTTGAATAGCTTGTGTTCGCCTATCTATATTGACATCAGTGGCATAATCCATACCATATACCTCTTAACTCCTTCCTCATATTGCGCCGTTTAAGACTTTTCGATGTTATCATCATTAAATGGATTCTTTATATTTGTTACATATTGTAAACCTGAATCATATATTTAATAAAATTTTATATCAAACAATTAACACTTTTCTTTTCTCATATGTTATTCTTGAACATAACTGTCGCTACTCTCATCTGCTGAAACGCCTACACAAAGCTGCATTATCTTTACATTGCTTTTATATCGTGTCATTAAGTATTATATGTGAAGAAAATTTAAATTATGTTGCATTATCTTTACATTGCTTTTATATCGTGTCATTAAGTATTATATGTGAAGAAAATTTAAATTATGCTGCATTAACTTTACATTGCTTTTATATCGTGTCATTAAGTATTATGTGTGAAGAAAATTTAATTTATGCTGCATTATCTTTACATTGCTTTTATATCATGTCATTAAGTATTATGTGTGAAGAAAATTTAAATTATGCTGCATTATCTTTACATTGCTTTTATATCGTGTCATTAAGTATTATGTGTGAAGAAAATTTAAATTATGCTGCATTATCTTTACATTGCTTTTATATCGTGTCATTAAGTATTATGTGTGAAGAAAATTTAAATTATGCTGCATTATCTTTACATTGCTTTTATATCGTGTCATTAAGTATTATATGTGAAGAAAATTTAAATTATGCTGCATTATCTTTACATTGCTTTTATATCGTGTCATTAAGTATTATGTGTGAAGAAAATTTAAATTATGCTGCATTATCTTTACATTGCTTTTATATCGTGTCATTAAGTATTATGTGTGAAGAAAATTTAAATTATGCTGCATTATCTTTACATTGCTTTTATATCGTGTCATTAAGTATTATGTGTGAAGAAAATTTAAAATATGCTGCATTATCTTTACATTGCTTTTATATCGTGTCATTAAGTATTATGTGTGAAGAAAATTTAAAATATGCTGCATTATCTTTACATTGCTTTTATATCGTGTCATTAAGTATTATGTGTGAAGAAAATTTAAATTATGCTGCATTATCTTTACATTGCTTTTATATCGTGTCATTAAGTATTATGTGTGAAGAAAATTTAAATTATGCTGCATTATCTTTACATTGCTTTTATATCGTGTCATTAAGTATTATGTGTGAAGAAAATTTAAATTATGCTGCATTATCTTTACATTGCTTTTATATCGTGTCATTAAGTATTATGTGTGAAGAAAATTTAAATTATGCTGCATTATCTTTACATTGCTTTTATATCGTGTCATTAAGTATTATGTGTGAAGAAAATTTAAATTATGCTGCATTATCTTTACATTGCTTTTATATCGTGTCATTATGTATTATGTGTGAAGAAAATTTAAATTATGCTGCATTATCTTTACATTGCTTTTATATCGTGTCATTAAGTATTATGTGTGAAGAAAATTTAAATTATGCTGCATTATCTTTACATTGCTTTTATATCGTGTCATTAAGTATTATGTGTGAAGAAAATTTAAATTATGCTGCATTATCTTTACATTGCTTTTATATCGTGTCATTAAGTATTATGTGTGAAGAAAATTTAAATTATGCTGCATTATCTTTACATTTCTTTTATATCGTGTCATTAAGTATTATGTGTGAAGAAAATTTAAATTATGCTGCATTATCTTTACATTGCTTTTATATCGTGTCATTAAGTATTATGTGTGAAGAAAATTTAAATTATGCTGCATTATCTTTACATTGCTTTTATATCGTGTCATTAAGTATTATGTGTGAAGAAAATTTAAATTATGCTGCATTATCTTTACATTGCTTTTTTTCGTGTCATTAAGTATTATGTGTGAAGAAAATTTAAATTATGCTGCATTATCTTTACATTGCTTTTATATCGTGTCATTAAGTATTATGTGTGAAGAAAATTTAAATTATGCTGCATTATCTTTACATTGCTTTTATATCGTGTCATTAAGTATTATGTGTGAAGAAAATTTAAATTATGCTCACTTGCGCCGTTTTTGCTTGTCAAGGTCAAGATTATCCTGTTTCGCACAGGAAAAAGGTTTAATGATAGTATTGCTGCACTCCATATGAGTGGATTGTTGTAGTATCCCTAAAGGAAAGCGCTAGAAAGGTTTGATTTCTCATTTTACTGTTGAAATATCCTAAAAGGGATGGTTTATATACAATATACCATTCTGTAACTCTGTCACAATGCATTCAGTCAATATCGCCAATCTGTGTGCCAGAAAATATCAATCAAGTGTCTGATATTAAGTGCGATGATAGAGGGACATTTTATACATACAATGTTTTGTTTTACTATTAAACAACCCAAGTCCACTATTACAGCTCGGGGTGTAATTGTCCGTTTTCTTCAATGAAAAAGAGCAGCGATTATCACAGTTACAGAAAATACATCTTTGCTTTAACGCCAACCAAGATATATCTAACATATATTTATGTTTTCTAGAATAATATTATATCAAAAATGTTTGTAAGAGAGATGAAATGAAATAAATAATAAAAAAAGCTTGTAAGAGAATGAATATAATTTTGCTATTGTGAGCTGCACAATTATGTAATCAAGAAATAGTTAATATGTTATACATTATATTTGGTTAAATTGATTTTTTATCAATATTCGAATGTTACCCAATGTTTTTTAATTATAGTTTAATATTTTATATTCATACATTTGTATCTGGAATATAAACTATGAATATTAATATAAACAGATAAATGATAAACGATTGGAACTAAACTTGATTACCTATATTGGACATCTTCATGACGATATACAAATTTTAAATCAGGTGAATATTTTGAAGATGATAATAAAGTTTGATTACAAATACAATTGGCATTTATCCAAACAAATATAAAACATATAGCTTAATAACAGAAGAGATCCCAAATGATGCAAGAAAAAAGAAAGACAATTGAAGGAGAAACTGATAACTATATATGTAAAAAAAACTGTGATTATAGTTTCTAAATTAGGAAAATACAAGGGGATGGGGAGAACAATAGGAAGAAAGATGAAGGAGAGCGAAAGCGAACAATGCTTCCTAGTTGTTGTAGAAGCGATGGCTAATCAATTTGGAGAAATGAACTTGCCGTTTACGACTGTTAACTTTCCATGGAAGCCCACATACATAACAAAAATGAGCGCGCCTAATTTGTTTTGAATTATTAGAACTTTTATCAAAATCATACCAAATCACCATGTTTGAACCTTTTATGAGCATCAAAGAGGCAAGGGGTCTGATATGTCTCCTAGGAAAGCAGGACATTTAATACAGTTCCACGTTAAATCTACTCCAAGAATTATCACTCATTCCGTCCCATGTCTCATGTGGCGAGAACCGCGTAGCAAAAGGTCCTAATGTGATGCAGGTGTGTTTACATTTATGGAATTTTTTTTGTCACAAAATATGGAAAGTTTTAATCTGTTGCAACACAGCTCTTTAGTTCGCAAAATGTATCACGGAGACATGCTAATATATTAACCTTAATATCACCCAAAATCAATACAGATTGGAAAGCTATACAACTATATATTACGAAAAATAATTATATTTGTATTTATAAATGAGAGTTTCAAAATCTATCTCTACATGACAGAGAACATATCTTGGTCTGTAATTAGATATTATGGAAAGCTCGTCTATCTTTAAAAGTGGCCAAACATTGGTCAAAAGTCAAGACAGGTGACTTCTCTAAAAAAATTGAATAGAAAGTAAGAAAAAGAGATGATAATGTGCCTTATAAGATAGGGGAGAATTTACTTTTGTTTTGCACCATTAGGACATGGGGCCTTATCACAGAAGAGAAAACGCTGTATTACTTAAATCATTGATTCTAAAGAACCACAAATTACATCCATATATAAATTTATAATCGAAAGAATAATATTGAGTTTCATATAGTTTGCTATGATACAGTTAAATGGTTCAGTTTTATCAAATGTTCGTTGATTATCAACCATTGTGTTGAAGGTATGGGACACAATATATGCACTGCAGACTGATTGAACCCCAAGGCTTAAAATCAATCCTTACAATCATAAAGACTGTTTTGCTCTGCAGAGATCTAGAATTAGTAAATGAGAGAGCGTGTTAGATACGTTTGTATATTGGCCTTTATTTGCTGTCACTATCTATGCCAACGTTATACTGTGATCGTAAGGCCGATGTTGGGATTTAAGGGTTGACCTAATGTTAGTCTAAGTGTTTCTATAAAATTTTGAAATAAATAAATAACAGTTAGTTATTAAATTTAATAATTTGTAGATTTTATTGATTTTTGATTTCCGCAAAAATTGTATCTGTTGATCTAGTATGTAAGACATTGATTTGTTTGAACTCATCATTAAAATATTTTTATTTGTAATACGAGCATCGTGGGTGTACTACCTGGATGGAATGTCATAAAACTGCAGGTCATCGAAGTTGGTCTGACCTAGTCTCTGCAGTAAATTCCTTTACCTGCAAGATTTGTACGCTAAGTAGCCACATCATATCCTCTACAGAAAAGTGCTTGACGTATAGTATTAAAAAGTGCTACTACTCTATTCTGTGCAAGGTTGATTGGAAGTGTAAATGTTTGTCAATGGAGCATGCTTTGACATGTGGTACACATATAAATTAAGACAAAGTAGATATATGAAAATATATTTCCTCCTTTATGAAAGCAATTAGAGTTTGTTTAAGCGGGCTAAAAGAATAATTTGATGCTGCAAAATGTAAGCGGGTTCTCGAAAAATAGTCTGTTAAAATGTAGATTAATGTAATCATGCAAAACAAACTTACCCTCTCCAAACGAAACCGCCAAATATGAGACGATAATGGAGACTATGAATCCATTCATCTTCAGACGCTTGTATGCCAGTAACAATATCAAGGATGCAGAGAAGATTTAGTCGATGATACATGTATACAACTTTAACATCTTAACGCATCCTAATAGTGAAACCCAAGGATTAATGCATTATTCTACTTTGTATTAACCTTCGTACATATATTTCCTTTGTTAGGTTTTGATATTGCACGTGAAATGTATTTGTTAATTATATAAAATAAGTTTTTAAAATTATTTTAATTCACATATATTTAAACCATGGTATGTGTATATGAAAATAAAATTTTATCTTAAATATAACATAAACGCAAATGACAAACCATCATCCTAAATATGAACTGTTCCTTTTGACCTTAAAATCAGCAGGATATCCTTCGTGTAAAGAGTATTCAGTAAGTCAGGTTTAAGGAAGTGTGGCTCTTATATGCATCTTAAAAACTACCGTATTGATAATACTTTTATTCAACAAAGACTGTATTTGTTGAGTAAACGGAATCTGTGTTGGGCAAAAAGTTTTTAACTCTAGTAATTAAGCAAATGTAGAAGCAGACCTCTTAATATGTGGCATTATGGAGACTTAATATTGATTACGTTTCTACAATATGTCGTTTCTACTTCTTAGCATAAGGAAATTTTCTGGATATTTTAGGTACACGTGTTTACTAATCTTTAAGCTACACTTTGTATTTCATGTATAAAGTTATAATCCTCAGCTTGAAATCGTTTTGCAAAAGTGAAACAAGAGAAAAACTTTTAAGTGTTAAATGAAAGTTTTGTGATAAGTTGTCATTGGCTGAATGAAATAATCTTTGTAATATTCGCGCTTTTAGAATTATTCAGTTGATAGCGAATATTACTTTGAGGCCTTTAGAAAGAAAGGTGGAGAATCGGCCTCAAATTAACTTCAAGCAAGTGCTTCGTTCGCTAGGTATGAAAACTCTTACGTTTAACAATAATGATTCATTGGTGGCAGCTGTGTCGACTTTGACGGGTGGTTGGATGAAGTTTATTTTTTATTACAAAGCCAGGTAAATAGGCATTGGAACTGGAAAGAAAATACGTCGTCTAGGAGGTTCGCTTTTTTACTCCAATATTTTATGCATGAAAGAATATATATATATATATATATATATATATATAGATATAGATATATATATATATATATATATATATATATATATATATATATATATATATATATATATATATATATATATATATATATATATATATATATATATAACATGTAAGTTGATTGTATGCTGGTCATTGTAATATGCGAACAATAGGCTAAAAATCATTGTATGCTGATTGTATTCTGGCATTTGATGCATTGCATAACCCAGAACGGAGATTTTGAAATGCACGCTTGTTGATCGGTTCTCTAGAAGTGACAGTCCAACAATATAGTCATGTACATTTTGATGATAATGGGTAACTGATAGGCGTTATGAAACAAAGTCAAAGTAACACGCATCAAATTCACGAAAATATAGGTTCCAGTTTACAGAAAAGGTACGTTAGCAGCATGTGTGAGTCCTCTTGTGTTCCGTCAAATTGTCTTAAATTGTGCCTCAGTTGCTAAGTTCCTCGCGATCAGGCGTGTACAGATGAGCCAATGTTGAATGAAAATTGTGATCTGCAAATATATACGCTTTGGATTTCCATCGTTTAAGACCTCATGCTCTATGGTCATAATCCTGTTGAGTATGGTATCGTTCTACATTAAGTTCTTCTTTTCATTTAAAACAAATGTATATATATATATATATATATATATATATATATATATATATATATATATATATATATATATATATATATATATATAGATATACATATACATATATATATATATATATATATATATATATATATATATATATATATATGTATATGTGTATATATATATATATATATATATATATATATATATATATATATATATTATTTATATTTATATATATATATTCTTTATATATATATATATATATATATATATATATATATATATATATATTTATATATATATATATATATATATATATATATATATATATATATATATAATGAGATCTTAAGGATTCGATGCTGACACGAAAGGTTTTCATTTGCGTGCAACTTAGAGTTTGATTTTCAATAAATTACCAAAACTCGTGCGCGAGTATGTGTGTGCGCATATGTGTGATTTAGATTTTAACGTATCTTTAACAATTCTTCAAATTTTCACCTACCTTGATCCTACTGAGTGGAAAGGCCATCTCACAGAGGTTGTACTGGAGCAGAATCCTATTAAAATCATTGGATAGAGAGGTCTATAAGATTAGAACAGATACGATTTAGAAAACATAAGATGGGAACATTTATCGATGGGAAATATTGATGGTTTTCCTGCTTACATTTTTATCACATCAAATTTTGTCTATATCTTTCTAAATCCCTCGTGCTAGTCTGTGATATGACAAAACCATTGACAATGTGAAATTTACTATGCATCCAGATGGACTTAAAGTCTCCAAAAATAATTTGCTATATGATCTGGGGATATTGAAACCAATAAGTAAATAATACAAACGATTGCACATTTTGGACTTTCACATGAGAGAGCACTTTCACATGAGAGAACACTATGCACATTTCACATGCACAAGATTATTTTTGCATTGCCTCGGTCTAAGATGCTACAAAATTATAATTAGAGAGAATTCCGGTTTGAAAATATGTTCAAATAACAAACATTACACATGTTATAAATTTACCTACGTAAACCAGTGAAATAGGGCTACTACATGTACAATATCTTTGTCAAAGAAATCTTAGGGCATTTGGGGAAACGAAACTTCTTAATTTCTAGAAGGTTTAAAAATTACGTATGCCTTTGTTTCATAAGACCACCGGTATACGACTCTAAATAATAATGTGGATTTAGTACAGCATCCAACCTTTAGAAGCTCTACGATCTTTAAAGTATTACAAAAGATTAAAACATGCACAACGCCAAGACTTCAAAAACCATGCATCATATATAATGATAAAGTAAAAACATGCTGCCAATAAAAATTAAAGTGAGTACTATTTAGTCTTCCTTTGTCTTTTTATAGTTGAAATAGGTGAGTTTTTTGAGCACTCTTGACTGATATCACAGTGTATCTACGATCTGTTGGCAATTAATTCCACATAGCTGGTCCCTTGTACGCAAAGAAGTTGTCCTTATGATTTGGTTTTAACAGCGGAAACATTGCAAATACTAATGTCTGAAGGCTATCGTAATTTTCTAGACATGGTGAACAAACTGGTAAGGTGCGTTATATGTACTGGATCGGAACCAGTCAACACAATGTAGAATAGTAAATGGATGTTTTGGTTAATTCTGGATCCAACGGGTGGACAGTGAAGTTTAGAGTACAGAGGTAGTTGTGCTCAGTCTTCATAGTCCAAGAGTGATCGGAATAGACGCTTTTTGAAGTTTCCGCAGTGGATACAGATGCCAACAGATAAGAGTGAATTACAATAGTTCATTCTTGAAATTAGTAAGGAATGTAAATGTGGTCTAATGGCATCATCCGAAATGAAATGGCGATTGTAGCTTATGCGGCTTAGCTCAAAACTTGCACCTTGTTTATATTGCTTTCATTTTGGTGCAATGAGAGCATACTGTCAAGAGTGAAACCTAGATTTAAATTTCTTGTGGTTATTGAAGTTAAAGGTTGTAAATAAGAAAGTCTTTTTTATGATAGTCATGGAGGCTTCATCTAATCCCGTTGGTCATTCTAAGCATAGAATAAATGTAACAGTCAAAATAATGCTGTACATGTTAGGCCATGTTTCATCAAACAATAAGTGTCACTGGAGAGGTGGGTTGAACCTCTGTACATTCCTGCACATAACGTTTAATCAGAATGGTTCAACGTAATTAAAAGAAAACCGTTATATCTTAATTAAAACCTACGCCATTCTCACAGCTTGAATCAGCCACCATCTCGTGTTTCCAGTGTCTCAAAAATTTGAGATTGATGTCGATACCAGGTTGGCTTGAAATCTATTTTAATTGTAAAATGAAATACATTTAATTTGATAGTGAAAGAAAATGAGAATTGATCATATATCTCATTCTCACTCCATTTGTTTGCCTCAGATGTCCATTCTTGTTTCAATGATGGATTTACTGCAGTAGGTATAAAAATGAATAACATTAATGAGTCCAGCTCAGCAATTCAAAATAATCACAAGATGTAAAACAGTCCTTCTGCCAAGTAACAAATCATACACCGGAGTTAATACGTTGCATATGAGAAATAATTTGGACATGATATCAATAAGTGTCGGCATTTTTGTTGATGTACTTAGAGGAAGAAACAGTCTTACTATTAGAAGTCCAAACTATACCATGTGAACCTATGATGCGGCCTAGGGAGATTCTTCGCTGACTCAAATTGTTGATGACCAGCTACTCTAGGACTGCGTCTGGTGTTGCTCTATCCACTAACATCAACTCTGCTCTACCATGAAAAAACCCACCCAATACACCTTATAAATGTTGTTGGTTTTCCTGGTCTCTCGCGACTTAAAGCTATTATAAAAGTTTGCTATAAAATATGCTACTGCATTAATAATGACAACATAGCATCTGTTCCTTTTGTGTATGGCGCAGGCAGCTCAGGGAGCATGACAAGCTATAGCTTGTATCAAATCCCGACTGTGTCCTGTTTCCAACTGCGTTTGCTTGAAGGACACTTTACCTAAGTGCCTCAGCATCATATACCTGTTCATTTGATAATTTGCCAATATATATCTAATTAATAATTATATATTGCTGTATTTGGATGGGAAAATATGAACGAGTTTTTCAGATGAATATACTACAGGACCACCCAACAAAACGAGTTCATAAATTTCCATCCAAATGCAGTATTCTTTTTATGATATGCTCGTTGTCTTAGCCTGCCCAATGCTTAAGTATATAACAAACAAAAAATAGAATAAACAATGTAACTGAGTGCATGCCAAATTCCAAACTAAATACAATAGATTCATCATAACCCAACAACATTATTAATGCTCACATAACACCGCCCATATAAATTTGAACTTTGTCGCGCGCTAGACATAAGTTTTGAAAGAAAAATTACATTTATTTCTGTTTAAATTGAAATTTGGAGTCATGTTGTGAATGAATGCGCGTTGCAAAATCTTTTCCATTTGATATAGAATGAATAGATTTTGGTATGTTTGTGTATTCGACGAAATTTCATGATTATGGACTGGTTTTACCTACATGAAGTACATCAGCTATCAGTCAGTAGGGTCTGCGCCAATTCTGCATGAAATATACATTAGATTCAAGCACCGAGGTTTTCTCTTCTCGCGTGTTGACATTTGCAAGGGTGCTCTTTTCTGTCACCGAATGTTTGAAATCATAATGTGGGGAAAATATGAAGTCTTTCGTTTGCAATTATCAAAAAGACGCAATGTAATTTAATGTTTGTTTCATTTTGAGTGCGGTATAGATAATGTAATTGTACTTGGAATATACTCGAAATTAAAAAACAATTTCAAAATTTGCAATCTTGCTTGAAAACCCATGGCATGGTTCATCTAATTCGAATTTAAGGAACTAAAAAAGTATATTTTGAGGAAATTCAGAATGTAAAACTAAGTATATTTTTGCCATTCATAGCACCAGCTGAGAAAAGACAGTATATGCTTTGTCACTTACATGTTATTTGTAAGGACCCTGTCTGGCGTCTAATGCTAGCCTAAATTTGGAACACCGTATCAAAAATGTTAATGCGAAATGTACTAAAGAAGATGGAATTAGTCAGTCCACGAAACATCTGCTTTAGTTCCTTCCGAAACAAATTGCTTGTTTAAAATATAAAGTAGTTCCTTTTTTCACGTGAATGCAATATGAATTGATCACACGAGTTTTATATAGCAAAGTGTTGCACGATTCTGCCAATGAAAGGTTAACGGAGATAAAAGTAGCATATAGCAAATCAACTTATCTTTATCCTGCAGAAAATCTGTTAAATAATATTGATTCTGACCTTGGTTTTGTCCAATTCAAATTCTTTTGCGATTCCTTACAGTCGATAGAAATCCTATTTGCAAAGGCCATCGTTCTATATTTGTTCCTGATACTTCGGAATCTTAAGTAAAATCATTTTGGGACGTATTGTTCAATTATGTATAGAAAGAAGCACAACAAGCAATTTGTTTAAAATCAACTAATAATTTAATTCCATAGAATACAAAGTGACAATTCAAAAGAAACAATCGGTAATGTGAATTACGTATGTTATAAACATAGCAATGTTCTGTCTCAGGTCAAAAGTACAGAACATTCCAAATAAATTCCAAGTCTTGAATATGTTGATACACCAATAATCTTCAATAGTTTCATTTATCCAAACAACGTGATGAACTACAATGATGCAATTCAAAATGTTTTTGAATGAGTTTACAATAATCACAATTTATTAAGTCAAGGAGGAAATAAAGATTTAAAATTCCAATTAATAAATTTAAAAAAGATTCCCATCATGCTATACCTGCATAAAATTAATAATGATTCTGCGAGCTGACTTTAAAGTAGTAATGAATAATTCTGTTTACCTCAGACCTTATATAAAACCTAAGACACAAAAAAACCCCAGCAAACTGAAAACAAGTTTACATTTAGATCATTTCAATTATTTTGTACATAAGGCTTGGGATTGAATCGAAATGTCAATGAACATCTTGCTAATAATTTACAAATATGGACAAAAGCTAGCTATAGAAATATATTGTTTGCAATGGATCATTAACGTAAAGTACAACCTACAACCATCGATAACAGTTATATTGATTTGCTGTATTTGATAGGTTTAGTCCTTTGATAAGGTTTCCCAAGCATGGAAGGAAACAAATCGCACCTGGATTTAGAATCTTGGTCTTTTCACTAATGAGATACAACTTATTGTTTTACTTATTTATTGATATATCTGATTTAAACAACGCGCAGTTTCAATTGTATAGATTACATGAACGTTACAATTTGTTCGTTGCTGTGAACATGTATCTTATTTTACTTTCACTTCATTTCTTTAAATTACTTTGTATTCGATCGCTTGATGATTTCCATCAATCGTCATATCACATGTTGTAATTCCATTTTATACCATGATGGTATATTTTTAGTTCTTCACTAAATGTATCTGATGACTTTGTAAATTGCAATTTTAACCTAATATGCTGCCTATTTGTATACTCATGTCACTTATCAACAACGTTATATCATTATCTGCAAAGACATATCCTTGCGAAACGTTTGAATCTGAAATATATTGCTGTATTCCTATTGAAATAACTTCCTCTAAATCATATACTTGCCGACACCAAATTAAAATTTTACTCAATATTTTTCCAGCGTCTTGTATAGTTGAAAATCATTCCTTAAGACAAATTACAAACAACTTAAAATGTGTATCATATAAAAACCTATGTATAGGTCAAATGTATATATTCAAATCCAGTTAGTCCTTTGGTATGTGTAAAATATATAATTCCATCCTATAATGTTTGTCACCGATTAGCAATGAATTTTTTCAGCGAGCATTTTCCGGCATTATTTACATCTTGTAGTTCATAATTATATGTAACTTTGTTATTATCCTTTACTCGATTGGCGTAATGTTGGCGTCTATTACATGACTCGTGTAATTATATGTACGTTGGCATGCATATTTTATATGATAGAAGTAAATACCTACTGATGTAAGCATCCTTTTAATGATTAGTGTAATTATATATATATATATATATATATATATATATATATATATATATATATATATATATATATATATATATATATATATATATATATATATATATATATATATATATATATATACGTTTGTATGCATCTTTTTTGTGATTGGTGTAATTATATATACATTTGTATACATCTTTTACGTGATTTACGTGATTGGTGTAATTATATATACGTTTGTATTTATCTTTTACGTGATTAGTGTAATTATAAACACGGTTTTAAACATCCCTTACATAATTATGCTAATTATATTTCACTATGTTGGAAATGTGCATTTTGTCTTAGGTTCTGACATTGGGTTTTGTCTTGCATGGTCCACTTTTATTCTAGCTTGCAATCACTGACGTGCAGCGAAAAAATCACCATCTGTCTGTTGTTACGTATCGGTTCGTTCAAAGTAACACAAGAAAAGAGTGAAGACAAAAGACTTAGTAAATTTTAACAAAAATAACTTATTTCTCTAGAAAACATGGAGAAAAGGTAAATATATAAAACAAGACATACGATTTTAAAAGGCGATCCAAACATTTGTTCTAAAGCTACGAAAACACATATATCCAGTGATCAAACAGTTCTAAATAAATATAGTCTGAATCTCAGTTGCAGTCCAAGATGGCGGATGATGACGTCAGACGAAGGATAATACAAAAGGTCCAGAATTTTCAGTGAACCACAATTTGTATCGTTCTATTTCAGCAAATGTCTTTGTTCTAAGCAAGTAGTGTTGTTATCCAGGAAAGTACTTATTTAGAAAATAGATGAATTACTGCTACCTCCACTAACAATGCACAGGTTGTTCAACATACGTATGAAAAAACGACACGTTTCAGCACAGAACTACTTTTTAAGGGCATTAAAAGTCTATAAGATGTTAGTGATGACCACGACTATTACAATTACGACCACAACTGACCACTCTACTCAAGCTAATACGTCATTTCATTTACACATGCACGAAGGGGAAGTGTGATTTCGAAATCAGATCTGGGTATTACAAAAGGGTAAACAAGGAACGTGACGTTGTCACAGCCAATTGCATAGCTTCCCATATTGTTTATTTGCAACGAAAAATTATCATACAAAAGTCGTGTTTACACGAGTCAGAATTAGGTTTTAAATAAATATTATGTTTCTAACATAATCTTCATCAAAACAATACAATAATTACATTTACTGATAAAAGTAAATAAAAAAGAAACAAAGAATTAGAAAATATTAAATTATGACACACATGTAACCTGTCTACAGGGTAGTAACACTATCTGTGAGTCCTACATAGTGTACCTTTCCTTAGTAACTTATTGATGGAGGACACTATTGAAAAGATTCTATTTATTCGTATAGTTGAGAGTATTGAGCAATCATGGGTAGAAAACGAATTTACATGTTAAAATGCATGCATATAATGTTAACTAAAATTAGTGGTACGTCAATACATCAGGAGAGACAATTTGCCGTGTGACTGTTTTAAATACGGAAATGAGTTGCTTGCCTTATGCGATGCCATACTCGAGTCCTGCTTGAACTTATGTGTGCTATCCAAAGGAAAATTGAAATTTCTGACCAACGAACCTTCTTACCATCATCAAATTGAGACTCTCAATTTAGGAAAGTGTGATATCTGAAGAAAAATCGATACATTCAATGATCACGTGTACATTTATAAAATTGAATACGTGCGATATGAGAAAGGAATTATTTTTATTCAATGATCACATAAACTGTACTATTAAATGCGTGGTATGTTTAGTGACTGACATCACGTAATTAATATTCTTAATGCATGTTATGTGAAGAGAAAATAGGCCCATTCAACGATCACAAGCTACTTTATAACAAAGAGAAGATATGTCGTGAGAAAATATCAACAAATGATCAACTAACAGAACAGATTTATAGGCATTGTATATTGCTGTAAGAAGTACTATGCAAATGGGAGATACAATCCCTTGATGAACTATGGAAGTAAAGATCCTACTTATCCTAGAACAATTCAAGAAATTGTAGTTACACATTTACGAACTACGATTACAGTATTAGCTATTTCTATAATGAAGTTCGTTAATTAGTGAAATTGCTAATGTGATACAAATAAGTAACTGATATCTAGAATTAAAGCAGATACCTACGTTTTGTTATACTGATTCTTGAACTTGGTCTTCACACGCTCTTGAAACTTTTCTGGTTCATCATGTCGAAACCCTTAGCCAGTTGAGGCTCTTCATCTAGCATTCCTTGTTTATATTAATCGATTTTCTCTCGTTGTGGTGCCAGCTCTATTCATGATTGTTTGTTGTGAGACTTCACTAACTTCTATTGTGTACTTTGTGTATATTTCATTTGCGTTGTTTGTTAGGTTTTTTTTCTCCATCATTATATGTTTTATAAAATTTATTGGGAGCCTGACCTTGTCCAAACTCAAGTTACCGTATATTTTCGCGTATAAAACAGTTCTCGTATAAGCCGTCCCCCCCCCACAGGACTGGGTAAAAATAGGAAAAATTGCATGACCCGCGCATAAGCCGACCCATACGTTCACAAAATGCACAAAGTGAGTTGTAAATAACGGTACATCTATTTAGGCAAATCACGTTACTAAAATAAATATTGTCTTTAGGCTTAACGAAAAAGAAACTAAAAATCTAATTTATAAGTCGAAATAATAATGTCCTCACACTAAAATCCTGAATTATAAAAAAGGTTATCACATTCAGAATCCTTCAAACTCTGGCTCAGTATCGGAATTGCCAAACTGTAGATATAACTCAGCTCCTGTTATGGGCGTGTTGTCATCGTATACATCGTCATTGTCATCAGTCTCATCCGATAACGTGTAGTTCTGCATCTCATTCTTCTCGTCACTGTCTGATTCAAATATGGCATCATCTTCATTTCCATCCATGGCATTGCTGATACAGTGCTTTTGAAATGATTTGGCAATCATGTCCGATGGAATTCAGTCCCATGCGTCTTTGACCTGCTTTGCGAACAAATCGAGGTCCAGACTCGTGATATTTCCGCCTTTTGTCATCTTCGCATGATCCATGATGCATCATAGGCATGTGATCTCATCTTTGACTATCGACAGTAACAATAAATACCGGTAATCGAGAAGAAAAGCGCTAACATTTTCAGACATAGACCTTGGCCCGCACATAAGTCGACCCCACTTCTTCATGGCTTTATTTTTTCATAAATAGTTCGGCTTATATGAGAGTATATAAGATAACTGTTCATAATTTCAGACACTGATAATTTTATTTTGGTAAACAAATTATAAAATTAACCAACTGTGGGTTAAATAATATGATCATTATAAATGGAAGTAGACATATTTATTAGGGTATTGGTAATGGTTATTGGAATTCCCAACCTAGCCTACCTGATGTTTACAATATTCTTTATTATAATTGTAGTAATAGATTGTTGTAGAAATGAACTTTTCTCCTACATATTGGCTCCTCTTTGGTGTCTTAGTATTTATATAAATATGTTAAAAATAAGAGGAATAAGAGATAGAAATATTACTTAAGAAAATAGGTGTAAAGTTTTGATGTCTATATTATCTGCTGTGCACATGAGTGTATATTGATATTGAGGGAAACAATCAGCCCCATTCATTGAAGAAATTAAGAAACACCGCTTGAGCCATGAGTGCATATGCCCACGTCTCCAACTAATCAAGTTGTTTATTATGGTAAGATATATAGCCTTGTTCGATTTTTCAGACATTTTAGTTTTGATCAAATGTTTTGAGTTAGGAAACCATTGAGTCGTTAGTTCTGATGGGTCATTTACATTACCTTTGCCGTTGCAACGTAGAGTAAAATGGAAACTGCTTCATATTTTACTTCATAAGTAATATCCCTGCAAACTAATTGACTTTACAATCCCACGCACTAGACTATTAATAATCCTTCTCGCAAACAAATGCAGGTGTATAGAGACAACACAAGGGAATTCATATTTTCACCTCTATGAATTGTATTGGATGTTAAAATATATTTGTCTTTTTCGGATTTTTCTTCTATGTTGATCACCAGTAGAGTTAAATAGAGGTAATTAAGAGTCGTAGATCTCATCTCATAAGAAGATATTGCCATGCTATTACACGTCCTTTAAACACTTCTGTAACATTATTCTTGTGACCAACTGAATTTTCATTTTGGTGACATTTTTTAATCTAAGAGCTTCACATTCTGTTTCCTAAATAATAACAATGCAAATTACACCTGCTCCTGATAAACCTGATACTAACGAACCAGTATTACGCATCCACTCAAGTCTTCTTCTCGCATCAAAATGACATTTACACAGATAGTACAACACTTAACACAACTGCACGAATACCTCAAAAACAAAATTAACGTACAGAATATCGTGTGCGTGCATGTGAAGATACTAAGCTAATATTAATAGTGTCGTCATACTGATTTTGGATTTCATTTGTCATCTAATATGGTTCTAAGAGGTGCACATAGTTTCATTTATTTGATATAATGTTCAATAATTAGGTTTCTCAAATGGAACGGTCTATAATAGGTTATAGTTTATGATCATCTCTTACGGATGGCTTTGTTTTCTGTAAGATAATACTGTATTATTATATGCTCATTTCTTTCTCCGTTAACTTTACATTGCAATAATCTTTCAGTATTTCCCAATATTTCACGCATCGTGTCACATTCGTACGCAAAAAAGGAACTATTTTCTAACGTGAACACTTTTTATGAATGAACTAAAGCATATATTTCATGGACTGCCAAATACAAGCAAATGTTTCATAGACTGACACATAAATTGCTTTGGCACATTTCGCGTTAACGTTTGATATAATTTTTCAGATTTAGCCTTGGACTCCATACACGGTCCTCACAAAAACACGAAACTAATAAGACATAAACTGTATTCTTTAGGTGGTAATAAAAATGGCAAAAATATACTTACAATCTTACATTCTGAATTTCCTCAAAATAAACATTTGTAGTTCTGTAAATCCGAATTACATGAGACATGTCATGGGTTTTCAAGATTGATTAAACATTTCGAAATTGTGCTGTAATCTCGAATATATTCCTTGTGCAGTTACATCATCCTTACGGCTCTCAAAATGAAATAAACATTAAATTCCACAGCGTACTTTCTAAAATTGCAATTGAACGTCTTGATAATTACCCCACATTATGATCGGAATCATTCAATGACAGAGCAGGAGCACGCATGTCAATGTCAACACACTTCAATACTATTAAATTGCTATACGCTGATGGAATCTGAGGTAGTTCATGTAGATAAATCCAGATCATAATCACAAAATTGCGTGGAATCTACAGAAATACCAAAATGTATTCATTCCAGATATATGGAAATGTTGTCGCAATGCGGATTCATTAATAGCATTACTCAAAATTTCAATTTTTAGCAGACCAAATGCCATTTACTTTCGAAACTTACGTCTAGCGCGACCAACTTCAAATTTTCTGGGCTGAGTTACATGCGCATTAATACTATTGTGTAATAATGCAGCTACGCTTGTATATTTAGTTTGGAAAACAGCTTACATTCTATTACTTTGTTTACTGTAGTGTATTTTTGTTATTTGTATAGGAAAATATGGATATACTGCTCTCCCAAGGGCATGCATTATAACCATCTGAAAAACTCGTTCATATGTTCCCATACAAATGCAGTAAGCTATAATTACAAGCTTAACTGAACTTTCTCACCAACATTTTGATGTCTTCTGGCCGTGTTAGAAACGGTAAAGTTAATATTTCTTGAAATAGTTTGAGATCATTACACAGTCAAAGCAGTCGCAAATGTGTAGTTGTATATTGTATGTACGTTATTTTAAACAGTAATGTAATTATTTCACGAAATATAAAATAAATGGTGAAAGAGAATGGAAAATTGTGACGGGCGAAAATTTACCTCAGATGTGTTTAGATAATCCATTTTCTAGTAAACATTCTGATACGGCAGAAAGTAAACACTTTGGTGACACACTTAAGGCTACAATAAAAACTATCATTTATTCAACATCAATCATTGCCCGCCCTTTTTCGTGTCCAACACCCACAGTTCCACCTCGTCAGTCTTCCTAGCCTACTCACAAAACTGTGAATGAATATCAGACTTTAATATTGTGTATATGGCCTTTAAGTTAAGCAAACCAAACCAAAATAAGTTTTTCATTTCCTGGTTCAAAAAATGTTTTTATACAGAGAACTAACTACAAACTTCCTATATGTTGACAAGCGTATCTTGTCCCTATGACACAATTAATTCTATTAATTGGAATGTAAGCTGGAATTATGCTTAAATGAACATGTTTTAACTATCTGAAATTAAAATTGTGTTCTTAAATTATCATCATATGTGTACAGACAAGCTACCGCAAATAGATGAGTTTTCTCCATTTGCATGAGACACATAATAATCCAGGTAAAGTTCATTATTGGCAATCATATACAATAGTTGAAACGTGTTTTTAATATGCAGTCACGCTATATAAAATGAAAGAACAGTCCTTCTGAGTTAATATTTATAAATAAATAAATATAATATGATGATCACTCTAATTAAGCAAGATCAGAAATATAAACAAAGAAATTGACCAACAATAAAATTTGGTATCCCCTAATTGTTCGACGTTACAGTTCGACAATAACATATCAATGTATATCTTTGTGCCGTAAACGTTATAATCTAACTTAATTGGGAGACATGTCGAGCAATGCTCAACTTTAATATAAACAACTTAATTTTACATAATTGTCAGCAGAGCAGAGTAGCTATGGGTACTTCTTTGGCATTATTGCAAAAATAACCAAGGCTAGACTGACTCCTTGTTATGCACCTTCCCACGGTTATAGTTTACAGCTATATGGCTAAAGGTTACAGCTATATGGCTAAAGGTTACAGCTATATGGCTAAAGGTTACAGCTATATGGTTATATGTTACAGCTATATGGCTATAGGTTACAGCTATATGGCTATAGGTTACAGCTATATGGCTATAGGTTACAGCTATATGGCTCTAGGTTACAGCTATATGGCTATAGGTTACAGCTATATGGCTATAGGTTACAGCTATATGGCTATAGGTTACAGCTATATGGCTCTAGGTTACAGCTATATGGCTATAGGTTACAGCTATATGGCTAAGGATTATAGTAAGCCATAATGGTATTATGTAGCGTTTCCTTAATAAATTGCAAACATTTATATTAATAAGCGTTGATGTTGTCATTTCGTTTATTATTTGCGGTAAACATATTAAATTTGGTCATTTGGTCATTATATACTCAAGTTTTGACATTATATGCGTTCTTTTGGTTATCATATCTAGTAGTTTTGTTTTCATATGAGGACATATTATTATTATATGGTGTTGTATTTTTATTATATGCAGTGGTTTTCTTATCATGTATGGTGCTTTCATAATTATATTTGAATAACGTCTTCTTTTATTTTGTGTTCATCTAATTCTTTCTATTTGTTAGTTATATCGTTATATTCGGTAGATGGATGCATCTTTATGTTCGGTGGATTAATCAGTATACACGATGCTTACTTTATAATACGATATTAATATGACGATGATGGTCGGAAGAATTCATTAATCAGCTGAATTATAAAATCAGCTCATGCCAAATTAAGGCAATCGTGTTCTTTCATAATTTGGGTTAGCAAAGTGATTGGAATATAAAAATGTCGTAATGAGAATGCATTGAGTTGTTTACTGATTTAATGGTTTTAGCAAGCGTAATATGTTTCAGTTATTTTTCATACGCATTACCATAGAAGGTAGGTATTTGCAATCTTCTTAGAAAAATTGTTTATGTTTGTAATAATTGCGCTTTTAATAATTACCAAAAATCGGCCTGTTCAATGCTTACATACATTCACATTCCCATGTCTACTATTTGTTTTATATTCATTCTCTAATTATAATCTCCACTTGTTTTGTTGATGAAAAATACAATATGCAATTAAAATATGATTTGAAAAACGGTTTTTCGACTTACATTCTCTTTTGCGTTGTACAATTTACATACCATCATATAATGCACGATGAACAAAGACACAGTCAAATAACACTTCAGGTGTGTCTGTGCACATGTGTCAGTGAGAGAGAGAGAGAGAGAGAGAGAGAGAGAGAGAGAGAGAGAGAGAGAGAGGTGCAACCTAGAGAAATGAACACTAGCTATTGTGGCAGAGGCTAAATGGCATTATAAAACTGAATATATGCTTGTATGTATTCTGCACTAAAAGAACGATTATCATTCTCAATGGAAAATTCACAAGATATGCAAGAATCGTAAGTAAAGTTTAGTTTTAAACGTTATAATTGAGTAACACATATTTGTATCATATAGGGGACAATAATGCAGACAAGCACCGGTCGACATTGCTTAGAAGAGATATAGTGGCGTGGACGTGTTATGTTGAATTATTTCACGTTTCAGGTGTCAGATAGGTCTAGCATTGCTAGAGACAGTTAGATGATCATAGTTGACATGAGAGAATTTATGAGACAGCTGAACAAGATCGACATGAGATAAATTTTTCATTACGTTCTCTTGGGAATCTGGTGGAAGTAAATCAGTTAAATAGCAATTCTTTGCTAATGATTTTGAAAAAGGTACATTTTTCTCACTCATTACTAATAACCGGTTACAAGACTCTCAAGCAATCATAAATGCCTACCATGAAGGAATACCGATTTAACAAGAAGCGATTAAGAGAGAGAAGGAGTGATAAGTACATAAGATAGAATAATCATATGTTATTTTCAAACTCAATTAGATCGCGCGATAGATACGTAATTATATGGATCAAATACATTATATGAAGTCGATTAAAATGCTAGTAATGAATTGGACTTTTAGACGTGTATCGTTAGTTGAAAATGTACATGCAAACAAAACAATAGTTAACCCTACTCTTTTTCACGTGGAAGCTGCATGTTTAAACCTCCTGAATAATTTGTCTTTTATTTTTGTATCAAATGTGCATAATAGTGAATGAGCAGGTACAATTCCTATTTAAATTCCCTTTAATGCTATAAAGGATATCTGCTGGATTTGAATATATATGAGAGAACTATTTGGCAAATGAAGCAAAAATTTTGTATAGTTGCAAAGTGCAATGCAAAATGCTCCCATGGCATGTAATAATTCGGCATGCTTACTGAAAATACTGAAAATAGTTTTAAAAAACTTTTATATTTTTCATAGGAACAAAAATCTCCACACTGTATATTTGGTTACCGCCAGCACAACAACATCGATAACAAGAACATCCAAAGTTCCACATTAGTTTACAGCAGATAATTTTTACATACAGTTAATCGGATTGTACATTTAATAGTTTAGATTGTCTAGTTTGTGGTAAAGAACTTTAAGAGGTTAGTGTTAGGTCTGGTCGATCTGTTGTCAGGGTAATGTGACTGGGTGAGACATCATATTACATATTTGCTAAATGGTGTCTAGACATCACTATAACCTTTGATGTAGTATATAGTATTCATGCTATTCTAGCTAGACTGGTATTTACACTCAAGCGTAGCCCTGAGGAAAATATAACTTTGACCTTAGAATAATGTTTTTAAACAGATTAGCAGACCGGGCAATTAGACGGATTTGGGCGATTTATAAGGATTTCTTTGCTTTTATAATCAAAATATATTGAAACTTCTTAGGTCCTTTAGAACATATTGTGTTTATTCACTTTGCTTCCTGCTTTATTTTGTGACATTAAAAAATCTATGGTAAATTGGGATACTAAACAAGGAATGACTAAGTTTTGAAATTTTCAATATCAGTCGTTATCGTACAATAATGATCGGTGCTAAGGTTATTTCTATGTCACCAATTACATAAGACGATGGTATTGATGCATTGATGCATTTGTAAACTGGGTTGCCCTAAATGTCTTTAACTAGAAGTGTGTCACTTTTAGTTGTTCCAAATATTCGTTGCTTGTCATCATCGTTGTAATAAAACAAATGTACCTGAAAATATTAACATGTAGATGACATATCGACAACCAAACCTGATTTTTTTCAAGATTTTCCTGTTACAGTATGCTGTGGTCATATAGCCATCATAATCATAATGACCTGGTTGATAAAGAATTTTAGAACTTGATATCACTCTTAAGAAAAAAGAGATATTGCATACACATAAATATAATCGTTCCTTAAAATATTTGCATTAACGTGATATTTTTTTTACTTGACTTTAAAAGCGTAATTGGTGACAGGAAGAGATTAGTAAATTAATTTAGAATTTGGAATCAGATGCTATGCTGGTATTTATGTTCATTTTGGTAGAGTTAGAATGAAGAGGTTGGTCAGCAAAGTAATATAGACTCATCATTTGATAGCTAGTATGATTCTGTGGATGGCAAAAATAATATAAATATGCATATTTTTTTCTGACAAGTGATAGCGACGGGTTAGAGAGTGTAGATTAGTCCAGTCTTATGTACGAATATTTTGTCACTGGTTCATCACAGTCGCAAACAAAAGTCACAAAGTGACAAATGCTGGTGACTGTAATATTTCCTACGTATTATAGCCGGTAAATAAATCAAATTGTATTTGCAACCCTTAATGAATATCTCATGTAAAATTAAAAATTTAAATTTTGTGTGACATTTAATGATGATATCGCAGGTGAAAAAAGAAC
This sequence comes from Potamilus streckersoni, assembly GCA_016746295.1. Lineage (NCBI taxonomy): Eukaryota > Metazoa > Mollusca > Bivalvia > Unionida > Unionidae > Potamilus > Potamilus streckersoni. The sequence continues at coordinate 1,994,943 of JAEAOA010001465.1, forward strand.
ATTGTTGCAAATACTGTTTTGAACATGGTATCGCACAAATCCTTATTCATAAACACACACACACACACACACATATGTATGTATGTATGTATGTATGTATGTATGTATGTATGTATGTATGTATGTATGTATGTATGTATGTATGTATGTATGTATGTATATATATATATATATATCAGACAGAGATACATTTTATATATATATATATATATATATATATATATATATATATATATATATCAGACAGATTTCATTTTCTTGCAAGCAACAATATGAGTCTCTGTGCGTATGTCTTGCTTTTTATAGTCCCATGTCACAAATATTTCTCGTTGATGTAGTAAGTGGATTAAAGAAGTGGATCTCTCTCTCTCTCTCTCTCTCTCTCTCTCTCTCTCTCTCTCTCTCTCTCTCTCTCTCTCTCTCTCTCTCTCTCTCTCTCTCTCTCTCTCTCTCTCTCTCTCTCTCTCGTCAATTTCCTTTTCAGCTTCATTTTTGAGAGAAGCACACCAAAATGAACTCCATAGTGCAAGAAGAATATTGTGCTATCTCTTGTTTTTTTAATTTTTAATTTAAAAAGCGAAAAAGAAAAGGAAAATTAAAAAAAAAACAAATAAGCAAGACAAGGAAAATGGAATACATCTGTGTCAGGACATGACACCCTCGAAAAATTAAAAGTTGGTCCCTTTCAAGCTAGTACAGTTCTCAATCTTGATATATACATCCCATAATATAAGATAAGGAATTATACATGTTTGGCGATTTGATAAACAAACTTTTAAATCTCTTCCCACACATGAATATGGAAATTACACCGTTTGTTAAATCCACGAAAAAGTCAGTTTTGTAGTTGTCATTTTTTTTCTTTTGCTTTCATTAGACATTGCAAATATCGGAAGCATATAACTTTCTATGTGCATACATGTATAGTCTTTAATGTACCCCTTGACTATAAATATACTTGTTCAGGAACCAAAAATGACTAACAAGCATGGTAATTTGATAACTTCGTTTAAAGTGAAACCAACCGATGATAACAATGTTAGCCCCCACCCTTCCGGGCATAGTCACTTTTAAAATTATAAATCTTTAAATGAACTAATTACGTTCTGAGCATCTTTGATCCCATCTGTGCTTTTTTACATTAGAAGGGGAAAACAAACGGATATATATTTAGACTACGGTTTAAGATAGATTTAGTTAAACTAGATGTTACTGAATGTGATGGCGATGTAATGTGTTATATGTCAGAGCTCTTTCAAATCAAAAAGTTAATTCCTGCTGAAAATTTATCCTCAGATTTGGAAAACTCCGCATATTTCTTTCTATAACTCTACTCTTCCACAAAAAGTCTTGACAAACTTTGTTTTATTAGGACTAGTTCATGTATAAATATGGATGTCAGTGGCAACTGGGCATCAGTCGGATATGAGACTGCAACTATAATTAGCAGCCACCATATTGCTTACATCAACATACAGTATTAACAACAACATTCTTGGGCAAATATGTCTGTTGTAATATTTGTTTCACCGTTATGTTGTTACATTTATACAGAGATATGGACTACTATATTTGATATCTCCCTGCTATTGTTAATACACAGTTAATAATTGGTCTAGATGGTAATATCTTGGTAAAGTCATCCATAAAGATAAGTCTTCCAAACTACCAGAGTTAGGATTTGTCTCACTCCGCCCCTTCGCACAAGTCTACTTCTCGTTGTGCCACCGTTGCAATGTATGCTCCATTATAAAGCATTGGTTTAGCGTAACAACAACAGTACACAGAAAACTCAGATTTATAGGGAAAATGATACAAAGAACCTCGCTTTAGTATTCATAGAGGTCTTCTTATATTTATTATGATGATTTTGTTGGGGGGGATTTTGTCTTGAAAGCAAAATTCATCAGAATTGGGGAACATTATGGTATTATAATAAAATGGCTGATTTGTTAGTACAAAATATAGATTATTAGATTTACCCTTTGACCTTATTTTAAAAAAGCACTGAACAAATTTATAATATCAACAAAATCGCCTTCGGTGGCTTAGTTTGATAAAAGTCTATCTTCTTTCTTCTTAGCGGATCAGAGTATTAATATAAAATTAACATATCAACCATTATATGACTATCAATTATTTAATGTATATTCGTGTACAGCTTTATGAGGTGGATACATTAATTTGAAAAGTACCTCCTTGCTTTGGCTTATATTAGTAATGATAAATTAAGGCTTATGTCATTTCTGTCATTTTAATTAGCTTCGTTACATTTTATTTAAACTCATCAAAATCACCAGTTTTTTACTTCTTCCATATTTCTAGAAACGAGTGTGATGTGATTATGATTTTTATTGTAGCGTTAACAATTTTTCAGTCATATTGATACGATGTCTCCAGTGTGGCAGTTTATAGTGATGTCTAGCACTGGGGCATCATGCCGCAGAGATGTAGTACTAACATTTTAATGCTGAATGCCAAGAGAGGCAGCTGTTAGTACCATTTATGTAAGTCTTTGATTTGACTCGACCGGAGATACAATTCTACTATGGATTGCATTACTTTCTTTACATTATCATTAAACTCATCAAAATCACAAAAGTCTTGTACTTCTTCGATATTTCAAGAAACGAGATATATAAAGGTAATCCAATTATCAAGTTCAAATTTTCAACATATTCAGGTCTTAAATATTTATCACGTTCTTCATATTTTGATGCAATAAGTATTGTACGGGATAGATTTTAGATAGTGTCAACACTTTTGAGTTTGAAATATTAATTTACTGATCTTTATGTTTGTTGTTGTTCCTGAAAAGTCAGTCGCTTTTGTTTACAACTTTATCGTAAGCAACATAACTATTGTCATCAAATCGAGCTTTTTCCACATTAAAACATAAACAAAAAAGCCATTTGTACCATTTCTCGTGACCTATAAAACTATCAATATGTTCGGATTTTGGAAATTTGTGTCGTTTATCATAGGATAAAAAGTAGTTTCAGCTAAATTTTCTATGCTAAACTTTAAAATACTGTCAATGAATACCTCATCGTATATTTTATTCTTAGCTTGAGTTTCTACTGATTCTTGGATAGTGTCTTCGCGTTTTTAAATTTGCTGAGCGGTAATTATTTTAGGGAGAAGTTCTCGTATAAATTACTGTTTTGATTTTAGTTCTCTTCGCTATTTCTCAGAATGTTTCGCTTTTAATACAGGAAGAATACCTTCAGTAGTTGTTATGATAGGTTTGACGTTGTTCAGCGGATTCTGTAAACTCTTCTTGTGTTTGACTTTTGTCTGGTCATTTTACCATTGCTTTAAACTATATAACAGAACATGCGTCAATGATTTGAAGTGTAGAATGTGCACATGCAATCCCACTCGGCTAACAACTATGATAAAAACGGAAACAGCCACCTCTGTCTCCTATGATAAATGTCATTTATTTTTTATTTTCATGTTTCACGCTTTCTAAAGCAACATCTAAACTATAAAAATAAAATGAATAATCACCGTACATCGATATATGTCCATTTCTTGTAAAATGTTAGATCAGTAACACCATAATATATTTCGTGATATGTTTGAATAATTCTTCTGCGGATACTTAAAATTATTTTTGTGTTTGATAACGCTCTTGTAATTTTTGTCTGACAGAATCACGGACAGGTAGATATTTCCTAATTGCTTCTAGTCGCTCTTGAGCTTGTCTAACATTTACAAGAAATATCAACGAACGAGTAAAAAAACGAACTAACCGCGCGATTTTGATTATTAAAGTATATTCGTTTACATGATTTGGTTTAGAGTTATTGACCTTATTTTCTCCCTTTGCAGGAACCTTTATTTTTGCTAACGGACCCTCGGAGAAAGTTGTAGGCTATACCATCTCTGCTGGTTTACTTCAAGTGAGTGAGAGAAAGAAAGAGAAAAAGAGAGAAAGAAGTTCGCTGTAGCATGTAACAATAAAACAATTTCATACAAATGTTAAGTAAAGTTTGTGGTCTTTTCCGACAGATTGTTTGAATACTACTTTAGATTTTGTAATTGTAATCTCATTACATACCCACGCTTAAAAGTCATCCACCAGAAATGACATATACATACATTTATCATTAATGATATAAACCAATGAAATAAAGCATCTTCCATACAAAAAATCCCATACATATAATATATGCATCTGGTTAGTCAGTTTATTACAATAAACGTATCAGTCTAAATATTTCAACATATGGTGAAGGCTTCCTGACCCATTTCTTGCTCAAAGACAGCGAAATGTTGTAAATTATATAATCTTTTTCGGCGGTGCTCTTATATTATGAACAAGAGACATGAGGAATTCGTAGCAAGACATTCTTCCATCTCTTCCTAAAACAGGAAAGAAAGATGAAGACAGGCTGTAGAAGTGTAAAATTAAAGGCACATTAGTTTCCATTGTCCGTGGATTAGGATAAGATATATCCTGCTGGAACAAAATCTAGGAATTCAGATCCTGTCTGCGGTAGATGGCACCATTTTGCTTAGACCGATTTTATATGTCACTCTTTTTAATGTTGCCATATCATTACTAATCATTATTGGAGATTGTAGTCTAGAACATGTATATATATATATATATATATATATATATATATATATATATATATATATATATATATATATATATATATATATATATATATATATATATATATATATATATATAGTAACATCTTTCTTTTTTGATTTTATATGAAGATTTAAAACACATTTCCATAGATCATTCTAACATATTTATCCTATCCAGCATAAAATAAAATAACAAAATTAAAATCGTTATGTAGAAAACATTTGTGTTACTCTCTTTTTATCTTCCGTGTTAATCGGATAATTAACCTTAATAGTGTTCTCTTTTGCAATTATTTGTATGGAATATTTGAAGCATATAAAAAAAATTCTTAGATGAGATGACTCTATGAAGTATGAAATGCAATTGTGAGATTCTGCTTGGTTTTATGAATCTCGTCGACGCAAATTAACATTAAGTTTCAAAACTGAGGAATCTATATAAGATTCAGTTGATGTCTATCTGTTAATTATAGTATTAATTAGTTTTATTTAATATGAAATTGTTATGAACAGGAAAGCTTTTGAATTGAATGTTGCGGACTTAATATCAACACATTCTCCCTTGTTGAAATAAGACCATTTTTAAATCTGAAAATTTCTATTTTATTCTTGTCATTTATGCAATTCTATCTATTGTTATTGGTTTATTTTAATACTGTAATAAGAGAAAACAAAACATATTCTCCGTAATGGAATTAATATCTTGACTTCTATTGATTAGATTTCGAAGGTACTTGTCTCTCTCAGGTTGTCCATCTATGATGGTCGTCATTCTTTAAAGTAGTGGAAACTAACAGCTGTAGGAACCGTCTCACCTCAATATATTGCCATGATATGCTCTTGGTTTACGCTTCCTTATAATACATCTGGAACTTTCGACTTTTGTTCTTAACTATGTTTTAATTTTTGGAGACCGTTTGTAATTTCATTTGATCTGGGTAGTAGTGTTGATAAAATAATGACTTGATATATGTTTGCACCTTTATCTATCAAAATAAGATAGGTATGGTTTTGCATCGTGTTTACATAAAGAAGAGCATAGAGGGCAGTTATATGGGTATATACGTCATTTCTTGCATTTGTTGATTTCGTTTTTCAAATTGAAATATATTCAAACAACTTACATATATTAGTATTAGTGAGTCAAACTTGAAATACTTCCTTCATTATTTAGCCTGGTTGTATGATTTATAATAATCAAGATGATTTTGATGACGTTCACCAATATACAATACAAGCAGAAAATTCTGAGGAATTTTGAAACTTTTTGACAAACCCCTGGTACAATAGAAATTTTTTGAACAACAAAAAGGCATACATCCCCATGATAAAAATCATAGATGAAACTCAATACAAATCGAATTAATTTGCACTCAAGACTAAAATTAAGATTAGTATTATCATTCTGAGGACTTAAAACAAATTTCTGAAAAAACCAAACCAGAAAGGATTATGTCATCAAACCTTGAAGCTATGTTAATAGGAAACTAGTGTCAAAAGTATAGTTGGTTAGTGTTCTATTTCATTACAGCGACATGCATTTTGACTTTGATTATAAGACTTATTATTTTTAGCAACGTATTTATGTTCTCTTCATTTCTATCAGATGCTGGATAATATATATTTTAAAGAACAGATTTAACCTGCATATCAGTTGTTGGAATTCTTAAATGTTTGGTTTTTATAATATTATTTATTATTTTAGTAAATGTTTCAGACGACGTCTATGAATTCAAATTTTGACCTAATAAGCTAGCTATTGTTAGGACCATATCACTTTGGAACAGACGTATACCAATACTGGCAACAAAAACGTAGTTGGCAAAATGTTTTAAGTCTGAAACATATTAAAGAAATTATATTGAAAGGCTACTAAATCATATAATTGTTAGTTTGCTTTCAGTCAAAGATTTTGATTGTCTTGTATAGCTAAATCAGACTGTATAATATCCACCAGATCAGATATTATGTATTTGAGGTGGCATTATGTCATGTTATTTAAATTTACAGGATTTGGATGGTAAATTCAGTTTAAGTCATGAGCCTTGTGGAAGCGCATTTACGGATGAAAAGGATACTAGTAATTTATTAACCTTTTGGATTTACTTACTGATTGCTGCATCAAAATTATGGAACGAGGCTATGATATCAAAAATGGTATAAACGCCATTTTTGTCGGCGTCAAATCCGTCAAATATCCTGCTTGCAGTCGCTGCATCAAAAAGGTCGATACCGACATTGACGTCGATCCACTCTTGTCTTGAGATGCAGTTATCACCTGACATGTAAAATATATTTGTTAAGAAATATAAGGAAGAGCATACAATAATAATAACAACAATGATAAAAATAACATATACAATTTGCTTAAGACTATAGGTTAAAACTGATATGTAATACAATTGCCAGAAAATGGACAAATGATTAAATGTGATTTAACTTAGCACTTTTAAGTTGCCTTTTAATATTAAAAATGCCTTCTACCTCCGCTCTAAAAGAAACCATAAAAGCAAATTAGAAAAGAAACAAAATAAAACAAGCACATATATGTATATATTATATATTTTGAATATTTCCCTCTTGCTGTTTAAGCGTCTCTTTCCAAATGAACTGACTAAGCTAGAAAAGTTTAGCAGCTCTTAAAACATGGCACTGATTTATTAAGCTTGATAACTTCAGTCATTGACTTGCACGAATGGAAGGTCTGACCAACCTGAAGAGTATTTCGAATTGTATGCTATCGCATGCTAATAAGGTAATTTGTACAACAACTCTCATTTCTTTATTCAGTCTTCAAAATGTGTTGGTTCATCAGATTGGTTGATAGCTGCTTAAACACCAGCCAATTAGATTACCTTTCATTCTGGCAACTGAATACGGATATTTATCTACACCCTCACCTCCTTAATGAAGTCTTGGCGTGTAAGACGTCACTTTTGGGCTTTGTTTTCGCTTGATGTCTCGAGTGTTTATATTTAGCATTAGTTACTCAACTGTGCCCATTACCGTTAAATGGCGTAAAACGTCTCATAATGATAATATGTTGGTTACAATATGTATGAACGTATTATAATTTAGTCCAAATAATAACGCATTTGTTGAACATATGTCTTCTTTGTGGCAGAGTTTGACGGTTTCGCTTGATAACAATATTGTCACTGATAACATTGTTTTCTATTTCAATAGAAAGTTACTAATGAAAAGAATATAATTCTATCTACCATTGAAATCTGTTTCCATCATGACGCGGACGAATTCGTCGATACTGATATAACCATCCCTTGGAGTCTGATCCGTCAGAGTAAACATCCCTAATAACCTCGGATGTAGATCAACTCCAACCGTGCTGAAATATTGCAGTTCATGAAACACCTAAGCTTTGATACAAATGAAACTGAATGTTTATTTTATTTATGTCCCTATATCTTAAAATTTGGAAAGCATAATCCAAAATCACATATGGAGTTAGCTAATAGCACCGGTTAATGTAACCCATGTTAACTGAATGATTATATTACATGTTATATGTAAAACACATTCCCCTTAATTTGCCTAATTATCAGTGGGTTGTGGGTACGAATTATGCCAATTATTTGCCAATGTTGGGTGTCAGACGTGTTTCTAACTGCGGTCATTTTCTCCATAGCATCGTTCCTATATATCATTTTATGTTCTGATATATCTTAAACACCCGCCCACCCAACAACCAACTAATTATCATCAACAGCTTGAACACAAATTCTTTACTGCCGAAACAAAACTTCAAATTTGAGGAGTCTGAAATTCCCATTGGCTGATTGGTATCGGCATTATAAGTGTTGATACTTGCATCCACTTTGCACATGATTTTCCATCGATAATGAAAGGACTAACCAGTCTCACTCAGTCAAGTAAATAAAGAAAAACAACGTTAGAAAACAGGAGTGCTGTATCCGCGTGTCTAACTAACCCAAGTGTTCTTAACCAGGATTTATAGACTGGTCACTCGTTTTAGAATTGTTTTCTTCATTTTGAGTAACATCCTTGGAATAGGCAACCAAAGAACCATTTGTAAACATGCATTATTTACACTGTATTGTCGATTTTGCGTACGTACCACAGAATGGAAACTACTTCATATTCTGGTTCTTAACTATCATCAGTGCAAACAACACCTGATATTGACAAACCACTCTCACGCTTTATTCTGGCAAATTTCTTTCTAGCAACAAATAACACTGTACACAGATAGCACAATGGTTAACATGGATGTTCGAATATCTTAAAAGTAATTCACAGAATGTAATTATTAAACTTGAACATACTCGAATATTTTAAAGTGTTGTCATGCTGACGCTGTATAGCATGTTTGATTTGCATGTTCCTAAAAAGTGTAAGTACCTCTCAGCACATTGATTTCATATCTTCTTATTTTTATCAGATTGGTTAGGCCTAACAGACTGTGTTCTACAATGCATAATTTAAGTGTTTATTGTTTCTGGTTGGCTCATTAGCGGCCTGAGTTCTCCTTTCTGAAAACGTGCTAGCTCCACTACACTTTTATCATTTGAAGAAACCCACTCTGTAAAGCAAGAACCTAAAAAGAGTTGCCTGTAGCTATTAGGTGAAAGGTCTCTTCTGTAATATAATATTTTATGTCACTGTGAAACCACAGGCATGAATAAACTATTTTATAAATACAGTTATTACGTCTATTACGTTTATGCTAGAAAGGGTAACGTTAAAACTTGGTGAAATAATTTGACATCTTAACACAATCAAATATTTCAGCCACAAATATGTTTTATTGGGATTATTACATTGTCTTACACAATATGATTGTTATTTAACAAAAGATAAGATGAAAGGAATGATAGAAGGAATGTTGAAATTATTAATATAAAATTTACCTCAGTTGTCCGTAAGCAATCCCTTGTGGTATATATAGTCTGAAATGGCAGAAACAAAAAAGAATTTAGTAACGCGCTTAAAGCTAAAATGAAAACTAGTCTTTTCGAAATTTACTTATTCAATTCATAAGAGCATCCAATCATTATCTTTGCTCTCTGCCCCACAGTTCCACCTCTCCACTCTTCACAGTTTTTTCCAAAACCAATGATGGAGATAAAATTTTAAAAGCTGTATCTGGCATGTGTATGAAGAAAACATACCCCATCCAAACACAATTGCAGAATATTAAGCTGCTCTTCATAATTTAAAAATCCTTGCAAGCGGGCAGCTATCTACATTACCATTAAATGTTATAAGCATCTACATTGTCCATACGATACGCTAAACATTTATTCCCACGATGCAAGCAGTAATTACGCTGAAAATAATATTTTTAAATAAAATGAATCTAAATGTTTGCTCTCTGCACACTCAACGTACGTGCATAGGAACAGCACACAAAACAGACAGAATTTCTTCTTCATTTGTCTGTAACAAGTAATGCAAACACGTGAAGGCAATTAAGCACAGTCTGCTGATACTGGAGCTCGATTTATATAAATGTTCTATACTAATGATTAATGAGAAAAACAGATAGAAAATATAAAATATGTTCGTTAAGTCATGTCCTCTAACATTTTGTAATGCATCAGATCTTTCTAAGATTGATATTGATTAATCAAGATGCCAAATATCAAATAGAATCGAAGCAAAAAAAATAGATTATGTTTGTTGTAATTGGTGATCTCAGCTGGTATTATGTACTTGTCTTAACCTTGTTGTTAACGTTGTAAAGATAAGTACTTGGGAACACACTGAAACAACAGTCTGTTTTATTATGAACAACTTACTTTTACATAACTCGAAATAATGCAGCATAGATGCTATTACTTTTTGGGTATTATTTAAAATAAAACGATTCTGTCTCATCTTTCTATGTACTTATGAGTATAAAAGCAGCATATGTCGTGTGTTGCATTTCTCCATTTTATTGCTAGCATTTATATTCATTCTTGGTGATTTTATCATTGTTATCTGTGGTTTGCTTATTATATGTCATAGTTGTGACATTATATGCGGTCGTTGCTTTATTTTGTTTGGTAGTTCTGTAATCAAATGTGATTGTATTGTTATTGCATTCTACGGATATCTCACAACGTATGATAATTTGTCGATAATTAGATTATTGCACGTGCCCGTACATTTGGTGTTCATTGCATTATTCTTTATATTCGGTTCTTATATCTTAATATTTCGTACATGCATCTTGATTTAGTCAGTATATATGGTGCTTGTTAGGGTAGGAAACGATATACGTGTGCCACGTATCGATCAGATTCACGATACAAAGCCTCCTATGATACATATCGATAAACTTGATGGTCCTTCCATCTTTGAAAGGTGGTTGGTGCCAATTTATATATGTTGTATTTGATGTATTTTCAGTATGCAGATTACATATAGAGAATTACGTATCATATATTTATATACAATGCTCCTCAGTCGCATAATAAACAAGAATACGTTCAAAAAGACTACCTTATTAGTTGTCGATGAGTTTTATTCAGCGTTTAAGCCTATTTATTATTTGCACCATATAACTAACTTTAGCCACAAGGCCCTCTGTTTCGCACGGCATTCGAATGCTTTGAACAGATCTTATTACCAATTTTATGTCTAACTTAAACTTAGAAGACATTGCTACGTTATCTTCAAAACAAAAGAAATAAAGCAAATCATCATGCAAAGTAAAGCTCATTTAGAACAAATATGGGTATGGGAATGAGGATAAATACCAACAAATTATATCACATTGTACTTCCATCTTATGCAAAAGTCTTTTGTTGCCACAGGTAAATTTATGTTTTAATGAAGAAGGAAAGCTAATGACAATACCCAGTTAAAACTTATTTTAAAGAAATATTCACAAGGTGATAAACTATTGAATCTGCTACCTTGCTGATTCTATGGTAATTTTATTTATTCCATCCGCACTTTCAATAAATGGTTAAATATATGTGCATTAGAAAGCAATTCAAAGTTTGTTCCTCTTGTACAAGTTTTGGAGAATTGCCGTCAAGAGTTGAGCTTAGAAGGGACTTCACTTTTCACCGAAAGAGTAGGAGAGTAGAAAAGAAGGAGGGAGAGAAAGAAACAGTCATGGTTCATTATTTATATAACATTTCATTACTCCATTTTTTAGAGCTCTACTGAAATCAAAATCTTAACATGTCATTTCTAGTTATATAAGTATTAATTTATTAAGTATTTCTGAGAATGCTGTACTGTATGGATATGGTATGTGCTTCCTTCTGAAACTGCATATGAATAGCTTTATATCAGATTCATGATGTTATGAAACTGATATTCGTGGCTGTTATTTAGAATTTACTAGAGCTCTCAGATATTGCTTTTGCACACATCTCCTCTAAAATAATATTTTACAAAAAGAAAATTACTTTTTGAATCAGTCGTTTACTGACTCCTCTGACAGAATTACTATATGTTCCATACTGCTATATTAGGGTTTTTAGTCAGTGTCATCGCCTGTTTGTGCAGAGGTATTCAAAATAAATACATTTTCTTTTTAGTTTCATTTACTTATCCTTTTTTTATTGAGTTTATCTTAACCCTGATTTGTAGCATATGACTTACAGGGCTGCATTGATTCATACAAGGAGGAAAATTGCATTCAACTTTTACATTGTCTGCATATAATTAGGCTCAGTATTCTGACCTTTCTACATTTAATCTCGAAAGATGCTTAAATGATGACTGACTGTCATACCCTCTATTTGTGTCCTGCCAGCGTATTCATCTAACTGATATTTGACACCACTTTTGAGCTCGAAATCACTCACTGGTCTCAGTAAACAATTTCCCAGCTGCAATAATATAATATACGTCATAACTTTAATAATTAGTGTCATCATCGCTATCACTAGCAATAATCTGGCGAATGAAAATGTAATGAATTACTCCTGGTTTCCGACATTTTGTTTTATTTTAGGTTGCACGTATTTTATACGCTCATGTGTAAAACATCAGTCATAGAGGGTTCAAAAAGTACGCCATAACACTTGTTCCAAAGCTCGATGTACCTATCAAATTTAGTTTTAGAAAAGCATTTTTGTCATGCCTGAAGACACCAGATGTGTAAATATTTGCCTACCCGAAAAACAGATGTCGCGACAAGAATATTAAAAAAATGGTATACTTCGTCGAATACATTTTCATATGCGAGATGGAATCTCATCTTTCTTGCGTGATTTCCCGCGTATTACCGTTCTCCAAGTGTCCAAATTCGTACATAATTTGCCAGATTCACGCAATCGCACATTCTGACAGCATCTCCGTTTAAGTACTTTGTATATCAATGACCTTAGAGCCAAGAATAAAATGTATTTTAATGTATCTCTAATAACATAAATGTGCTTGAATTGTATATATATATATATATATATATATATATATATATATATATATATATATATATATATATATATATATATATATATATATATATATATATATATATAGCAGCGATTTGTAATATATTTTAAGACTTCATTACATTGGATAATGGATATTGTTATATTCATACTGAATAAGGAGTGAAATATGTATTACCGTTTAATACAACATATGTTAGTACAACATTCAATGTTATATTGTTTACATACATTGACAAACGCATGAAGAACCTCAATTCATGATGATATTTCTAAATTTAAAATAATAAACAGTAACCGATTCCGGCAAATCTTAATTTTAACACGTTAATTTTCTGTACAAAATTATAAATTCAAAATCATCTACAATATGAAGTCTTCCTTTTATCGGCTTAGGTGATATTTGAAAACGTATGCAAACAATTTTGTATAAGGAACAACTGAAGAATAAATTTAACTTTTGTTTGTCAACAGGATCGACCATAAAGAGTAAACAACAAACAATGCTTCATCAAATATTTTACATTTGATTACAAATGGAATATTTACGATTCGACAATACTTTAATGTAAATGTACATATTTCGATATACAACTGATTCACGAAACATGGTTTAGATACATATCAATATCAATATCTAAACATGGTTTAGATACATATCAAGATCAATATCAATATCATTTTCATCACAGTATGAAAATGTGATGTAAAGGAATAGTATTACAACGCGATATATCTAATCAATATGATGAGGGTAATTTTCTAAATGTTTATGTCGGAGAACCACCAAACAAAGTAAGAATCATTAGAATATAGAGATATAAACCGTTTAAGAAAATGTAACCAATACTTACACATTGGCAACATATTAGCATCTATTTCTTCTAGGTATACAGATGGACCCAGAAAGAGGTTTTGATTTCCACAGTCCATTAATGCATGCTGCATCGTTCAATGTGATATCTTATTGTCCTCAAACTTCATTTCGCCAGGAATACACATTTAAAATCATTTGCCTTTTTACGTGCACACTTCTCTTCCATATCGATATGTCTGTGATCTTGGTAATGATCCAGAATGCATTTACTCACACAAGCATAGATATAGTGACTGCTACTGTAGAACATACAGTGTTTTGTCTACCGAGGAGGATGCATTCAAATTAATTATGTTGTGTCTGCAACAATATTTGCTTACGTCGGCAGCACTCGTTTGATTATTACCTTTGGTAATTGTTTTCAAAGTAAAACAAAACGAAGAATTCGACAAATATTTTGCGATGGCAGAAAGAAGTAGAGGACAAAAGAAAACTAAAAGATTGACAAAACAAATTGAAGAAAAACATGCCACGACATCCACATTCAGAGCCACTGATTTACCAGCATATGCAGTTGTTATAGCTACCATTTTAGCAACAGCGTCATGAGAAACAAGTAGGACATAGAAAGAAGGAGATATTCCAGGATGTCAGAAGGAGAGCAGTAGTGACATGTAGCAAGTGGTTGACACATTACACTCTTATGGTTATTATTAAGTGTTTTGTCATAAAGTAAAGAAAAGCAAAAATATCAACCTCTTTCTGGCCTTCTCATTCATAGAAAAGCGATACTTCCAAATCAAGCAAAACGTAATTCAGTGTTCGTGTGAACGTGTGCTAACCTATCTTATCAATACACAAAGTTTAAAAATTATATATATATATATATATATATATATATATATATATATATATATATATATATATATATATATATATATATATATATATATATATATATATATATATAGATAGATAGATAGATAGATAGATAGATAGATAGATAGATAGATAGATAGATAGATAGATAGATATAAACATTCATGTTTCTTTTTTGCTACATTATCATTGAATTATTCCTACAATGAATTTTACGAAATTCCAATTTGTTCTTTCTTGTTCTTTCTTTAATTTCTTCACTGTTAGTTATTTTCACACCTCAATGACCTCCATTTGTCTTGACTTCTTAACGTTCTGGATTAATATAGGTATGTCTTTTGTTTTTGAAGAGGTCTCCTTCCTCTTTTTTGCCGTGGTTTATTTTATAGTTTTCTTCAGACACTCCAGCGATCATCTCCCTCTTTCCTGACAATGATATCATGTATATTTAAATCTCTCTCTCTCTCTCTCTCTCTCTCTCTCTCTCTCTCTCTCTCTCTCTCTCTCTCTCTCTCTCTCTCTCTCTCTCTCTCTCTCTCTCTCTTCTTCTTCTTCTTCTTCTTCTTCTTCTTCTTCTTCTTCTTCTTCTTCTTCTCCTCCTCCTTCTTCTTCTTCTTCTTCTTCTTCTTCTTCTTCTTCTTCTTCTTCTTCTTCTTCTTCTTCTTCTTCTTCTTCTTCTTCTTCTGCTTCTACGTGTTTCTTTTCTTTGAAGTTTTAAACATTATATTATGGGCCACGGTGTTCTATTGACCTACACAGCAATTTAACTCTTTAGTCTTGTTGGAAATGTACTTTCAATTTCCTCATAATAAATTTCTGATGATGTGTTTTCTGTTTTGACTCTTCAATTTTCTTCTGCATTAAATTTTAAGATATTTTTAGTTGAGAATATATCTCTATATAAGCTGAGAGTTTGTATAGCTATTTATAACCTATTGTGTCAAATAAGATTTTTGAAAGGAGATGAGAAGCAATGATTTATCTAGTTTAAATTTGGATTACCGCAGGAATTTAAAATTGCACCACAAGCATTTATTTACATCATTCTATGTGTTTTTCTACTTATGGTTGCTTGAACTCCTAAACTATCAGCCCTATATCTTTAGATTTAATGACTGATGATGACGAAATCGATAATAATAATAATAATAATAATAATAATAATAATAATAATAATAATAATAATAAATAATAATAATAAATAATAATAATGATAATAATAGACGATGTATTTCTATATAAGGAGAGAGTGTGTAAAGCTATTTAGAAGCTATTTTGTAAAGTAAGTTTTTTGAAAGGAGATAAGAAGAAACATGTAGAAGAAACCAGGATACGAGAAGTTTCGATGTCGCCTCATACGCTAGTTGAAGCGTTTGCACAAGTGCATGAAAGTAGTTTCTGTGATGACTAGTTAATCTGAACAAAACGATCCACCTCTAGCACAATACCGCAAGAGTCCAGATCCAAGAATAAGAAAGTCCTTATGCTGCTTCAGAAGATTAGACCCATAAAAAACAATCTGAAAATTATGATCCACTAGATACTCTTCCAGACTGAAGTGTAAAAAGTTTAAGCTTTCCAACGTTTGCCCGACGTTCGGAATACGACCTAGATATAATACACCATGAATCAAGTCCTTTGGTCATGTGCGAATATTCAACATATCTACCAAACTGCTTTGAACTTGTGGTCAATATAGGAAATTATACAACAATCTTAGAGATCTTACGCTAAGATCTATTCTTTGTAAATTACACAGAAGTGAGAAAGTTTGCCACTGACCAAATCCTGGTGAGTTTGGAAATGTCGTCATTGCAACATACGTGAAACCCAATGCCCATTTAAACGTTTTTACTGACTTGGAACTCGGCAGATTATGAACATATACCAATTATGAGTTAAAATATACATACGTATGCTTTGATTTAAAGATAACAGATACCATTACAAATACCGATAGGACTGACACTGACGTATATTTCAATCAACTAGTCAACTTTGAACCTTTGATATAAACAAATTTATACATTTGCAAACCTATAAAATTAAGAAGACAATTGTTACACAATAACAATAACCATTTGGTCTCCTGTTTTGCTATTGATGTGGCTGAAAGTATTGCAAACCTTACCATAGAACATTTCTTTGGATTTCGAATCAATCGTCGTAAAGAAAAACACGACAAAATGCAAAATTTATGCAGAACAAAATATGAAACAGGATGCTGAAGCGGCATGATGTCTGATCTCAGAAGAGAATATATTTGAGATCGTGGTTATAAAGAATTGCGTTGTTTACTTACGCTGCTCATAATTAGCATCGAATCTCTATTCCAACGTTGTTCATGATCTACCTAATGTTCATCAACTTACTTGAATTTATATTTAAAGGAAACAGCCAGGTATGAACTGATGAGAAATACCAGAAAATTCATTACCTCCACGTTCACACGTACACAACTTCTCATAATCTTCTGATGTGTGTTCAAGATGAACTTTCCAATTGAGAACCGAACTGACCGATGTTCAAGTTTATGTTACCAACACAGATGGCGGTCGTTGTCCAGGAATATACTTGCAGACCTCGTTTCTTCAAATGATAATAGTTTGCAATAGGTTGAATCTTAGTGGCTACCACCTTTGAAAGACAAGATGCTGTATCTTCATAATTCAATAACGTGTGCAAACAAGGATCATGCCTTTTGTGGGTTTGTTCCATCATATAAAGCAATGTGGTAATCTGATTTCTCAACCATGTAAGTAACCTATGAAATTACTAGATTGCGTTGCAGAATTTTATATTATTTCGCCTTGCGCGACTGCGTGTCCCACTGACCTAATACCAAGTCCTGTCATAACGACCGTGTGACACATATTCGATTTACCATTGTGAACCAGATCGATCCCAGCTTAGACCTCCAGAGAAGAGACCTTAAAGGCACATACGTGCAGTGTATGTAACTTTATGAATTTAAAGATCATGAAAATAACGCAATTGTCAACCTACAAAATGAAACAACGAAAACCTAGAACTTGTTTGCAAAGATTCAATTAGATAATTGATAAATAAATGAGAAAACATTATCTCTGTGGAGAATTACTTTAATTGAAACTTCTAGGTCGCGAAATGTTATGGAAACCCCTCATGATCACAACAACAGATAATGGGTCTTCGTCAAGTGTACGAGTTATGAGTCACCTAATTATAATTTAAATATCTATTATAAACCGGAATGGCGAACGTAAATAATTTAAAGGTGGCCATACCTGTACCTTTCAGAGAAGAAGTGTCGAAAATCTGTGAGAGAAACCGAACGGGTCCTATCAAGAAATCGTGTTGGGGATCAGCTAATTCGATGGAGAGCATTAATGGAGGAGTTAGGATTGACATCAGTTACTGAAATTGCAAAATTGTTGGACAGGTAGGCTATTTGTTGTTACATGGGAAGGCCAATGTCTAAGTATAAAGTGTTTCCGAATTGTGAACATCTTGTTCCTATGTTTCAAAGCACACTGTTTTATTATTACTATCTTTGCAAAAGTACTCGACTTGCTTTGTAAGATTCCCAACATAAATATGATAGTTTCATAGATATTTCACCCGGTGTTTTGCATTGTGTGTATTGTATATGCTGAGGCGGAATTCGATTATTAATTATTTATTTGTTAAAACTGAGTGCTTATAAAGGTAATTTGTATACATGTCCATTACTATTGTGAGACAGCTACATTAAGTTCCGTTCGGGAATGTAGACAAATATTCAAGCGTTTTATATATATATATATATATATATATATATATATATATATATATATATATATATATATATATATATATATATATATATATATATATATATATATATATATATACCCTCTCTTTCTCTCTCTCTCTCTCTTACACGCAAACACACACAATTTTGTTAATGTGACAAGCATATTACTTGTATAAAAGCTTAATAACATTATTTAAATATGTATAACAAAAACACATGTTTAATGTTGAAATCGTCTGAATGTTATCTGATCCAATACAATTTTTATCTCTTGCTTACTTATAGGAGGATGCCAAGATTGTATTGTAAATGTTTCTGCTACTAGTAAATTTATATTATAGCATTGAATTGACTACCATTACAAAAGTATATATAGTTATGGTAGGAAAAGATGTTGTGCTAACAGACTATATGGCTGTCATGTTGATATGTTATCAGTTACAGTTTTGAGCTGCAATCAAGTTAGTTTTATTGATGTGAAATGTTTTAAATCTATTAATATGTATTCTTGGTACAATTAAGTATTTGAGTTCTACGAGTATAATACAAAGCACAAGGATAAAGATTTCAAATATAAATCATATCCCAAATAAATATTTAATACATATTTTCAGTTACGAAATTCAACGAATGTAGCAAATTATGAACCCAAGCATACAGAACCGATGGTCAATACATCTTCATGCTTCATGCCAACACCTGGCCGAGTGCGTTTGTAATATACAGAGAGAATGAAGACACCTTCAGTATATGCCTGCATTTGCCTGTGAAAACAATGATGAAATAAATACACTGCTGATAAAGGACATTATTAAGACTGTACCAGCAGTTTGATTTCCCACTTCGTACTTTTCTTAGTTTAAGATATAAAAAATACCATGACTGGTCTGGGTAACTCAACATTGCCACATGATGCATGGATAAAGACATAATTGGAACCTTCATTGTTTGCACAGGCAACAAAGTTTCAGTTTACTGTGCTGGCTAACCCAATAATCACAGCTTTTTCTCCCCACTCCATACCTAGAGGACCAGTGATTGTATATTTTTAAATTTTATCTGCATAAACCATATGCTTTCTTTATGCAGTTTCCCATTTATAGGTAGGTCCCACATGTAGATCATGCTAACACCCTCTTCCCATCTATCCACTTAGGTCATGACTATTGCACATAGGACAACTTTAATTTAAAAACAAAAGAAAGGGCTAAAAGAGCTGAAGTATTTTGGACACCGCTGAAATTTAATGAAAACTTTATTTATTAGGACTTGTGATAGACCTTACATGTGATCTAATTCACACCACTTCATCTACTTTTTAAACTTTCATTTTTAATCAAAGGAACTAAATGATTGCTTGCATTTCACAAAATTGGCTGTGTTTGCTCTCTTTTTTATTAAAAAGGTTTGGAATTGGAAAGCTGTTTGCTGTGATAATTGCTCTTCATTCACTTTTAACTTTATTGTATCTGCCGTCTTTTCAAAGTTGCCAAACAAAATAACAATATGGCTTTTTTACAATCATTACCAAATCTTCTAGTTATATAGCCTATAAAATGAATGTATTTGAAATATCTGAGTAATAGGGAATATTGAAGAAAAAAAAACATTAATCTGAGGACAACTGCAATCATACTACATTATTTATTAGCCACATCTATATTGTAGCTTTCGCTTGATGATATAAATCAAGTGGTCTTGTAATCAATCAACATTGAGTCTCCGTGACAAAAGAGAACAGTTTTATGTGCTATAAGTATTGATTGTGACGTTCTTCAGAGTACTTGAAGGAGTGTCCTATAGCACATCACCAATTCACATTAGTGGATCCTCTCACATGGCCAAGACATTAATAAATGTCTATATGAACCTTTATTGGAGAATGAAGAGAAGACAAAACCTTGGATTGATTCCTCGAAGGGACGTCAAAGTGCTATTTACCTTGGCAAAGGTACTCTTGGACCAAAGATTCCTGAACAGATTGGATTATTAATAAAACTTCAGGAATTATGTTTTCAGGATTGCAACAATTAAATGGTATTTAAAGGAAACAATTTAAGTCTGCTTTAAATGTTTTTATTCTATACTGACGAATAATTCACTGTGTTTATTTACCATTTCAAGATCTCCATAAGTTAGCATTACTAAGATGTGAGCACATGATACATGTCCAGTGACTCTCCTTCTCATGTCTTTGGTACGTTTGGGTATAATACATGCATGTCCGGTATAAATAATTTCATGACACTCTATCAATAAGGTTGCATGACAAGGGCTCGTACTCAGTAACAAAGAAAAGAGTGAAAGTCAACAAGCTTTGTATATTTAAAAAAAAAATATTTTTTTCCCGAAGACAACAATATACAAATTTGTAACTTTGACTTACAGGTCGTAAATATAATCCAAACTTTGATCCCGAGAATGAAAACGCAAGTCCTATCACTAAATATTCCTCTCAGAATCCAGGTTCAAGTCCAAATGACCTACAAATGTGGAAGGCGATGACGCATGATGTGGTCCAATAATCGAATAACAACAACTCCTCAGTTTAATGTCAGTCTTTGTTTCCGAATAAGTCCAGAATAAATTTCCATGAATATCTTTCACAATATAAAAAGTCAACATGTTGAGTTTCCAGTGGAATAAATTATTAAATCCAAAAATCAGGCGAAGAATAAACAATCTTGGCAACAAATAATAAATACACCTTGTTCCTTCAAGATGTTGAATGACTCTGCCAAACATTTATTAAGAATGCGTATTTTAAACCCCTAAAGTTCGTTCCCACTTAAGACCCAATCATGAAAGGATTGTTTACACATATTAATCTTGCAAAGAAAGTATGCCCGTGATAGTGATCAATAATTTTTAACTTCTATTTGACACTTTTACCAGCGCAAGACGAACTAAATGATAATTCTCACGTAATACTTCGTCTTAAAAAGACAAACTTTGTTATAAGAATATATCTCATTACTGAAGGGAATCCCGAATCCGACAAAAATATTCATTGCAATAAAATTCAAAAAAATGAAATATAAAGAATTTTAAAACTTACACACAAGCAATCTATTCACATATACGTGATGTGATGTGATTATGAATTTTAACGTAGCATTCAAACATTTTCAGTCATAGTGCTACGATGTCTGCAGTGTGGCAATTTATAGTGATGAATAACACTAGGGCATCATGTCGCAGACATGTAGCATGATGACCCACCCAGTAGCATTATCCTGACACCAGGCAAACCAGTCCTAACACATATACGTAACAACAACCACTTCAGTAAAGATTTTATGCATGACAAATTTATCGTCAGTAATAATTATTTGAAAATTGTATTAATCTGTTAACATATTACGAATGACACATGTTATATATATATATATATATATATATATATATATATATATATATATATATATATATATATATATATATATATATATATATATATATATATATATATGTGTGTGTGTGTGTGTGTGTGTGTGTGTGTGTGTTATTGAAAATTGCAGAAGCACTGATGAGCTTGAAGGTTTTCATCAGCAGATCCTGATATATTGCGCCAAACTATTTTCATAATCCCTCAATTGTACATGATTAGGAATGAGGTAGCTGCTTAGAATGAAATATCCACAGTAACAGAGGTGTAATGAGAAATAAATAAGGGGAGATAGTGTAAGTGTGTTTCAATACAGCAAATTAGAAATAATTTATATATTGATTGAAAATCATGGTCCCTGTTTGGACATCGAACCGATGAAATATTATTTACATGAACAAGTCATGAAAATTTTGTATCAGATAGAAGTCAAGTTTAAAAGTCTTCAAAAGGATTTCATGATTCGCTATGCTTGGGCAGTGGGCAAGTCCTCCAGACTTGCACATAAAGGTAGATGCTAAGCGGAATTGCTACCAACAGCTCAACGGCTACATGTTCGTGACCAAGGCGAGAGGAAATCAGCTGCTCCGGCATGGAGAGGATTGGGCTCCGCCAGTCGTCAGCTGCCCTTAGACACACCCCATGATCAATAACAATCGCTACTCAACCCATCGGTCGCTGCACGGGTCATGACATTCAGGCTACATTTAAAGAAGGACATAAAAGATCACCAAACAATATTAAAGTTCGGTCTTGAAAACCTGAGCGATTCAGATGGATTAGAAGACTTCCAAGTAAATGTTGGTGGGAAATGTGCACGGCTCACCATCCTCGACGCTGCCAATACAGACATGGACACGTTAATCACCAACTTTAATACAGCAACGACCAAAACAGCCAGCCGCAATATCCTTTGTATACATCGCCCAGTCAATAAGCCCTGGGTGACATCTGAGGTTCTGAACTTGTATGACCAAAAGAGAGAGCTGAAGAAACGGAACGATACGGAATGGGCAGAGCAGTTCAAGGCTGGCAACGGGAAATCAAGAAAAGCATGAAAAATCAAAAGAGAACTGGATAGAAGAACAGTCCAAAGATATTTATGGAAACTTGAACAGAAAGAACAGCAGTTGGTCAAAGATCTAACAAGCAAAAAAAAAAACAACATCAATTTACCTTACCTACAGGAGAAAACATGAAACTGCCTCACAGAGAAAAAGACATTCTGAAAAGATGGACACAGAGTACTGTACAGCTCAGAACTTAACAACCACCAACCCAAAATAGATGCAGAGGTACTGAACATCACTCCGGCAACCAACAACGAAAACCACCCTATCCTACGAGAAGATGTAGAAGCAGCAGTGAGATCGTTGAAAGAGAGGAAGGCAGCAGGAGTGGAAAACATCCCAGCAGACTTGGTCCAAGCAGGGGGAGAAGCAAAGGTTAGCGCCCTCTCAAACATCTGCAGCAAGATCTGGATAACGGGAAAATGGCCATCGCCGTTGACACAATCACTGATCATTACAACAGTGTCAAAACCACCGTACTGTCAGTTTTATAAGCACTTCATGCATAGTCGTGTTGAGGATACTGCTAAAAAGACAAAAGCCACAGGCTATAAAGATCATTGCCGAGGTGCATGCAGTTTTATGAGCAGGGCGCAGCAAGATATCAGATCTTCAACCTCAGGACATTGTGTAAGGAGTACACCCAACATCAGCAAGATCTGTACACCGTCTTCGTGGATTTCAAAAAGGCATTTGACAAGGTAGGGCATGCAGCCTTGTGGGCCACCATGAGACTGTACAATATTAATGCCAACCCCATCACAGTAATAGAGCACATGTATGAAAAGGCCATAAGTGCAGTATACATCAACAGCAGCATAGGGGACTGGTTCAGAGCAACAAGGATGTCTGTTCTCTCACTATTTAACATCTTTCTCGAGAGACGCATTGCTAACACGCTTGAAAATCATAAAGGGACAGAATCGAAGGCAGAAGAGTTAGAAATCTACATTTTGCCGACGACATTGATGAAGTATCAGGAAATGAGCAAGAAATAGCAAGAAGAGAGCCATGCCAAAACCTTCGCAGCCTACAGCATGGAAATCAGTACAGAGAAGACCAAACAACAACACCAAGGGCATCAGTACTGACATCAGGGTCCAATATACAAAGCTAGAAACAGTCCTTATCTTGAAGTATTTGGGAGAATTGTAACAGGTGAAGTTTCGAAGCCTGAAGTACTCTCCAGATTTGCGTAGACATCAGCAGCGCTGACAAAACTGAAGCCCATCTAGAACGACGAGAACATCGCACTAAGTTCAAAAATCAGACTGATTCACTTACCTGATATCTATATTTATTTACGCTTATTAGGAGCTATAACAGCTGACATAGAGAAATGGATACAAGCCACAGAGATGAGATGCTTCCGAAAACTCCTCTGCTTCTCATACAAATAACCGTGTCATCAAAGTAGAAATACGCAAAGAATCAGACACTCTATTGGACCTCACGAAAAACTCCTGAGCAAGGTGGAAAAAACCTAAACTGCAGTGGTATGGGCATGTCTCACGATCAATTAGGACCTGCCAAGATAATCTTGCAAGTCATTGTAAAAGGGGGAGGAAAGAAAGGCGTGCAGAGAAATATGCGGGAAGACAACATTCGAGAGTAGACAGGCTTGAGATTGAGCGACTCACTGAGAAAGACGGACCAGTGAGTTGAATGGAGGAAAATGGTTGTTTGATCTTTTGTGGTGTCCTAACGGTCTACCAGACTACGGGACTGATGATGATGATGATGATGATGATGATGATGATGATGATGATGATGATGATGATGATGATGATGTCCAAAACATTCATGAAATCAACAAATACAGATCAGACTATTCAACGTGCTTCTAAGGTGTCCTAACGGTCTACAAGACTACGGGACTGATGATTTTGATGATGATGATGATGATGATGATGATGACGATGATGATGATGTCCAAAACATTCATGAAATCAACAAATACAGATCAGACTATTCAAGCTGGTTCAAGCTATTTCTCAATTAAAGAGATCAATGCAATTCTAACGTGAATGTTTCTGCCTAAAGCTTGATTAATTAATGTTTGACAGCAAGCGTTTCATATTTAAAATACATGAATGAGTCATGGACATTTTTTCAATTAATTTTGACGCGTTTTGTAGTACTGAATTGGCAGGTAGTTATCAACATCATTCTTAGAACCAGATTTGCACATAGGCATTGCTTTCGCAGTTTTCAATGTTTTGGGAACAAATGAAGTTGCGATAAATAAATTGTTGATGAATCTAATGCAATATAACACAGCTGAGGCAAACCTTTTGATGCGCAAAGGATTGATTTGTGATTTGATGAAGTTTTGTAGTTTTCTTGGTATTAAGATTTCTGAAACATGTTTTGACAAAAGATTTTGCTTATACTGGTGAGAGAGAAAAACATAAGTCCTTAATGATATTTCTGACTAAAAACGTTTTCAGTTCATGAAAGTTGTTTTCTGTCACTGGTTCTTTAAACGTAGTCGTAATGTTGATGAGAAAATCATTGAAAACATTTGCAATGTCAGTGTCATCAATTACTTTGGTGTCATTTACCAGAAGTGAGTGCACTTTATTTTATCTTTGTGTGTTACCCCAACAAGTTCAATAAAGACTTTTTAGATGGAACTTTTGTTGCCATTTTTGTTTTCAAGCATTTATTGATAAAAAAATGTAAAGCCCTTTAAATCATACTTGTTATTTGTATTTTTTCATACTTAATATTTCACATGGTTTCCCACAGCCTTCAATTGGTCTCATGTCTTCATAGTATTGTAACAAAATTAAGGAGATGCTCATTTAGTTTAAGCAATTTGTACGTTTGTGTGATTACATGTTTGATTATTGGAATTCGGTGCAATGGGAAATAATCTTTAGCACGAAATAATTAATTATTATTATTAGCAAATGTCACGGAGAGAAAGTGTTAGTGATATTCTAAGATGCCATGGTCAATGAGTAGCGAACTCAGACGCAGTCCGCATGGCTGTCCCTGTCGTAATGTAGTACTTTATAAAATTTAGTGGTGTACATCGGTGTTGTGACTGTAGCGGCAGTATTTATGGTAGGAAATCGGTAAATTACACTATGGAATAAATGAGAAAGGACTCGGTAGATACCATTTATGTTGCCATATTGGCAAATGTGATGTAGGTTTGATGTGCCTTGAAACGGTAGATCGACTGTCCTAGGGATGGCGCAATTAAAATAGTCCAATCGTGTTAGGGATAGTTGTAAAGTTTCTACGGTGTGAACTACTGCGGAACGGAAAGTCAATGTAGAGAAACTATGCGGATATGCGGTTGATGGTTATTTGACAAGTTGTAACTAATATGGTCTTACATTTATTAGGGTAAAATTTATGTATAGAATGGATACGTCGTGTTTTCCAACTTACAACTGAAGTTGTATAGAAGTCTTTGGAAATTTGGGGTAAAGGCTTCTAACGGGATTCGCACCAGGGTTTTGACACCGCTCGGTCAAGCAAAAGACCCCTGGCTTGTAACAGTATTTAGGATTTCATTAGTAAATCAGTTAGGTTGGATTTCGTAAGATGTACTTTCAGTGGTGCATGCTTATAGACAATATCCATACATATCCAAATATACATAAGTCGATCCACTCTCTCAGGGCTTGATCTATGCCATCAAAATTTTGGATTATATTCATTGCAACTTTGCACAGGTCATCGATAAATTGTTGTTTGCTACAATTTTGGAATGATCTGTAAGTGATAGTTTTGTGTGTATTTTCCTATTTCTCTTGCACTTAACCCTTCTTGTCAAAAAGGTAAGGTTGTGGTTACTAAGACAAATATTTGCTATATTAACATAAGCTGTCTGGTAGGTTGTAATCAATGCGAGTGCTTGATATTTTTGATACTATTGCGGTCTCATTTACCAGCTGGACTAGGCCAAATAATTCCAAAATGATATCCATATACTCCTTATTTGAGTAGTGAATAGGTTGTTCTTTGCATTTTCAAGTATATATGTTCCTTCTTCCTGTGCAACAACATTATCTATTTGTTTCAAAATGATTTAATTCCAAATTGCTTAAGGCCTATAAATGAAACCATCTCTGAATGATTTTGCATTATTTTGAGACATTTCCATCTAAGTACTCTCAATTTCATGTGAATCCAAGTAATGTCACCTTACTTCATTTACAACTTTTCTAATAAAGTAATGTATACAAAACCACCCTATGCGCTCTCTCTCTCTCTCTCTCTCTCTCTCTCTCTCTCTCTCTCTCTCTCTCTCTCTCTCTCTCTCTCTCTCTCTCTCTCTCTCTCTCTCTCTCTCTCTCTCTCTCTCTCTCTCTCTCTCTCTCTCTCTCTCTCTCTGTAATAGTTTATTGTAGCCCTGACAGTGAAACATATAATCATTATGGCTAGCATTTAATTCGGTTTCAGGGAAACAATGTATATGATTTTCCTTGGAAGACAACATTAGCTTATATTTTCCGTCTTTACCTTGTACATTTAAGAGTCCTATGTTAAAACCTTTTGTATCTAGTTTCAAATCAATTATATGAATGTTGTCATGAAATGGGTACTCACTGAGATTGTCTCCATACAACTTTTATCATTTGATATAACATAAGGTGGCCACATAGATTAGGTGATGTCTATATTTTCTACGGTATTTGTGCATGATCTTTTCTTTCAAATGATATTGAAGTAGGGTGGTGAGTAGCAACAAAGAGTAAAGCAGACTAACATACATTGGTTGGTAAAACTAATACTACTGCATTACAAGTATGTATTTTATAAGTTGTTCAAAACACTACTGACTTATAAATTTTAGTCTCTACCAGGTACCAAATATTTTTCAAAATGTATAAATACTTGCTTTGCAAGATATAAATAAACAATTACCCTCATTCTTGTCTGCCTTGTTTGTGTAGGGCTTGGTCAGCTGTTTTCAGGCTGCGAAGCATATCTTCGTCTTCTTCCCCTCTGGTTGTTGCTCCTCGTTCTTCATCTTCCTCTCCCTCTTAAAGATCTCTCTGGACCTTGAGCTTGAAATTGATCCGATTTCAGTCTCGGTAATATCAAAGTTTCTACATCTGAGTCTTTCATTCGGTGTGTATCTTCTCTATTACACATTAAAATTGTTACTGTGGCACAGTTGTCTCGCTGATTAATTTTAATATGTAAAAGAATTTTACAATTTGACAAGTAATGCATTCATGAATACTTATTAAACAAATAGAAATATAGTGCTAATTGAGAATCAGAATTTAATATATGCAAGGTGGTCATTTGATGGAAGTTTTCTCGCCTGTATCAGGTGAAGTGATGGGTGGGGGTTGTGTCCAAAATTTTGAAAGGCCCCTTACTTTCCTCGAATAGACACCAAAGCAAAGACACAAGAAGACACAGAGGGAGAGGAAAAGAGAGAGGGGGAGGAAGAGAGAGATGGAGGTAGATAGAGTAGTATAAGGAAACCAGGGTTTCAACTCAAAGACTTTTTTTTAGATCTCCTGAGACCCCCAAATCCACCCACCACTACCCCGTTAATAATGTAAAGTAATGTCAGTATAAGGAAACCAGGGTTTCAACTCAAGGACATTTTTCTAGATCTCCTGAGACCCCAAACCCACCCACCACTACCCCGTTATACTGACATTACCTTACCTTATTAATGGGGTAGTGGTGGGTGGGGTTGGGGTTCTCAGGAGATCTAAAAAAAAAAAGTCCTTTAGTTGAAATCCTGGTTTCCTTATACTACTGATAGAGGAAGATACAGTGAGAGGGAGGAAAGAGAGATAGGAAGAGAGAGAGGCAGAAAGAGAGAGCAAGAGAGGAGAGAGGAAGAAAGAGAGAGGGGGAGGGAGAGAGAAAAGGGGGAGGAAAAGAGAGGAAGAGAGAGGAAGAGATTTAGAGAAAGAGAGTGAGAAGGAAGACAGAGAGTGGGAGGAATACTAAGAGAGAGTCACAGAGAGAGAGTGTGTGTGAGAGAGAGAGAGAGGGATAAAGAGAGGGAGAAAGAGAGTTGGGAAGAAAAAGAAAGAGAGTAACAAAGAGAGAAAGATGAAGAAAAGATAGAAGTAGAGAGAAAGGAAGAGAGAGAAGAAGAGAGAGACACTGAGAGAGAGAGAGAGAGTAAGAGGGAGAGAGCAAGAGAGAGAGGAAGACATAAGATAGTGAGAAGAAGAGGGAGAGATGATGCCAGAGAGGTAAGAAAAAAAGGGATGAAGAGAAAGAGAGAGAGAGAGATGGAGAGAGCGAGAGAGAAAAGAGACAGATGAGGAAAGAGAGGAATAGAAAAACAGGTACGAGATAAAGTCAGAATGAGACAGGAAGTTAGGAAGAGAGAGATGGAGAAGAGATATCGAGGAAGAGAGAGAGAGGAAGGGAGAGAGGAAGAGAGCGAAAAAGACAGAGAGATGAAGAGACAGAAGGAGAGAAAGATGAAGAGAGAGTAAAGTAGAAGGCGAGAGAGAGAGAAAGAGAGAGAGAGGAAATGAGAGAGAGGAACATGAAGAGAGAGAGAGAGGAAGAGTGAGGGAGAGAGAGGGAGGGAGGAATAAATAGCGATGAGGTGAGAGAGAGGGGAGGGGTGAAACCTAGAGAGAGAGAGGAACATGAAGAGAGAGAGAGGAAGAGTGAGGGAGAGAGAGGGAGGGAGGAATAAATAGCGATGAGGTGAAAGAGAGAGGAGGGGTGAGACCTGGAAAAAGGGAGAGAGCGAGGAAGATGAAATAGGGAAGAAGAGAGAGATGGAGATAAAGAAAGAGAGAGGAATAGACAGATGAAAGAGAGTAGGAGACAGAGGAGAAGAGAGAGATAGAGAGAGATAGTGAGAGAATGGAATAGAGAGAGATGAAGAGAGAGATAGTAGAGGAGAGAGAAATAGAGAGGGAAAGGAGATAGACGAAGAAGAAAAAGGAAGAGAGAGAGGGGAGGGAGACAGAAAAAGAGAGAAAAAGATGGAGGGAAAGAGAGAAAGGAAGAGAAAGAGGGAAAGGAAGAGGGCAAGATTGGGAGTTATGAATAGAGAGAGAGGTAGAAGAGAGAGGAAGGAAGAGAGAGAGAGAGGAAGGGAGATTGGAAGAAAGAGGGAGAGGGAGATGAGGAGAGAGAGCAAGAGAGAAGACGATATAGAGGAAAAGAGGGAGAGGAATAGACAGAGACAAAGAGAGAGAGCAAGAGAGGAAGAGAGAGAGAGACGAATAGAGAGAGATGAGGAAGAGAGAGCTATTGGAAATTATAGAGTGGAGGAGAAATGGGAATGTAGAGAGAGGAAGTAAGAGAAATGAAGATAGAGAGACAGTGGAAGAGAGAGGGAGAGACAGAGACAGAAAGAGAGAGAGAGAGAGAGGGGGGGAGAGGGAGTGGAAGAGAACGATATAGATCGAGAGTGTGTGTGTGAGAGAAAGATTAAGAGAGATAAATGGAGAGAAGTAGAGAGAGAGCGAGAGAGAAAGAGGAAAAGAAAAAGGATAATTAAGAGGGGGAGAGAGGAAGAGATTGAGACGAACAAAGATAGATAGAGGAAGAGAGAGAGAGAGAGAGAGAGAGAGAGAGAGAGAGAGAGAGAGAGAGAGAGGGGAGAGAGAGAGAGATAGTGGGGAAAGAATAAGAGAGGAAGGGGAGATAGTGAGAGAGAGACAGATAGAGCGAAAGAGAGAAATGAAGATTGAGATAAGGAGAAAGTAGAAAGTAGTAGATGAAAGTAGAGAGAGAGATAAAGGAGAGAGGGAGAGAAAAAGAGAGAAGAAAAGAGGGAGGAAGAAAGAGGAATAGAGAGAGGGAGAGGAGAGAGAGTAAGAGATAAAAGTATAAAGAGATACTCCTAGAAGAAGAGGGAAAGAAAAGAGAGATGAAGGAAAGAGAATTAGGAAGAGAGAGGGAGAAAGAGAGAGTGAGAGAGTAAGACAAAGAGAGTTAGGAAGGGAGAGGGTGAGAGGGAAGAAGAGAGAGAAATGGAGGGAGGAAGCAAGATGGAGAGAGAGTTGAAGATAGATGGAGAGAGAAAGAGGAAGATAAAAAGGGAATAGAAGAGGGAGGATGACAAACAAAGAGAAAGAGAAAAAGAGAGAGGAGAATAAAAAGAAAGACAGAAAGTGAGAGTGAGAGAAAAAAATGGAAGTAGAGAGATGAGGATATAGTGAATGGAAGAGAGAGGATAAGAGAGATATAGAGAGGGAGAGGAAGAGAAAGAGGGAGAGAGATGGGAAGGAGAAAGAAAAAGAAGATAGAGAGACGAAGAGAGAAAGAGGAAGAAAGAGAGGGAGGCAGATTGAAAGAGAGGGATTAGCAACAGAAAGAGGGACAGAGAGAAAAAGATTGCGGGAAAGAGAAAGAGGAAGAGAGAGAATGAGAGGAATAGGGAGATAGAGAGGGAGAGATAGGACAGGAGGAGAGAAAGCGAGAGTGAGAGAGAGAGAGAGAGGAAACGAAAGAGAGTAAGAGAGAGGAGGGAGTGAGAGAGAGGGAGAGAGAAAGACAGAGAGAGAGGAAGTGAGAGAAAAAAAGAGGAAGAGAGAGAGAGGATGTTCGAGAAGAATAGAGAGAGAGGAAGAGAGAGAAAGATAGAGATGGACAGATAGAGAGGAAAAAAGAGAGGAAGAGATATGTAGGAAGATTGAGAGGTAGGGACTTAGCAAGATAGAAAGAGAGAGGGAGTACGAGAGATGAAGGGAGAGAGAAGGAGAGAAAGAGAGAGGAAGAGAGTGGTAAATAGATAGAGACGGGAAAAGAGAGAGAGGGAGAAACAGAAAGAGAGATGGAGTAAAAGAGAGAGGGGGAGGAGAGAGAGGAAGAAAGTGAGGGTGTATGGGAGAGAGAGGAAAAAAAGAGATGGAAAGAAAGAAAGGGGTAAAAGGAGAGAAAGTGATAGTAAGAGAGTGAGGGGAAGACCGAGAGTGGGAAGAATACTGAGAGTCAAAGAGAGAGAGAGAGAGAGAGAGAGAGAGAGAGAGAGAGAGAGAGAGAGAGAGAGAGAGAGAGAGAGAGAGAGAGAGAGAGAGAGAGGAATAGAGAGAAGAAGAATAAGAAGGAGAGAGAGAGAGAGAGATTACTTGCAAGTAGGAGTGCATTTCTCCAGAAAACGCATGCAAGCACTGATTGTTGATTGATTCAATTGTTGTGCAAAAGCAGCGGAATTTAATAACTTATATAATCTTCTTACTCGGTGCTGTTTTATGATTTGAGTAAAACAGAAGAGGAATTTGAAGGAAGGGATTAGTTCGTCTCTTCCTAAAACTGTTTGGGTTACTTCCGTCTTATCCATAATGCTTTGTAAAGTTACAATATCATTACTACCAAATCTTGGAAACGGAAATCCTGAACGTGTAGTTTTAACGTGGAAAACATTTGCGTTCCTATCTTCTACTTTAATCATTGATATATATTTACTGATGATTTCTCATTTGATCTCCTCTGCATTGACTATTTGCATATATCAATTCATTTAAATGCTATTGAACTCTCACTAAGTACACAAGTATATATTATAATCTAAATGAGAGTAACCCTGAAACAATTATTGTTCTGTTTGCTGTTATACGACATTCCGTTCCTAATTTGAATGCAATTATCAATCGGTAGAAATATTCTCATTGGATACGTCACGCCCTGTAAAGATACAGCTTACAGTGTCATTAGTATGTACTCTTCAATTTGTGTCCTTCTGTCTCGATATAGAACACAATATTTGATATGCCCTCTATTTAATTGTCATTCACTGTCACGATCTATCAAACAATGTCTTTGATATATGCTAACCACATGTGTCCCTCCCTGTAATGACAAATCAAGCAATGACTGATACGCTCACCTGTCAAACATTTTTAAACAAATCATTTGGTTTTGATCAAGCTTATCTAACCCATTAATATTATTTAAATTTTACAGTTATTTCAAGGTGTGTTCCAGTGAATATATTTTTTGAGGATTCTTGTATTTACTTTCTTGATAATGCGTATGATTTCGATGAAATTTACAGACACACACACACACACACACACACACACACACACACACACACACACACACACACACATACTGTGTCATAGGTGACTACTTAATTGCCTAGAAGTTAGAGCGTGCGCCTCGAATGCGGGAGGTCTCGGCTTCACACGCCAGAGTCACGCCAAAGACTTAAGAATTGTACTAACAGCTGCATTGCTAGGCAATTAGCATTAAGGGGTTAGTGTTAAGACTGGTCAGTCTGGTGTCAAGATAGTGTGACTGGGTGAGACATGATGCTACATGTATGCGGCATGATGGCCTAGTGCTATATATCTGTATAAACTGAAACACAGCAGACATCGTAGCGATAGGACTGAATAATAGTTAAAAATAACGTTATAAACCACACTTTATCATGAATATCCCGAGATGTATGCATTTTTCCTTGTCACAAAAAATAATACAACGAATGATATATCGAAGTTTCATCTTTATATATATATATATATATATATATATATATATATATATATATATATATATATATATATATATATATATATATATATATATATATATATACCAGACAAAACAGACTGTGCTATCCCTTGATTCTGTAGTAGAATCTTGATAATAGTTGGCAGAAATAATAGTTTAATACAAGCAATACTATCATACAGGTTAGAGAAATTAAATTCGTACTCGTATTCGTATTCGTACTTAATTTCTCTAACCTGTATGATAGTATTGTTTGTATTAAACTATTATATCTGCCCACTATTATCAAGATTCTACTACAGAATCCAGGGATAGCACTGTCTGTTTTGTCTGGTATATATTTATAATTATTTGTAATACAAAAATCCTATATACCTTGATTTCTGTCATAGGAATCTGGAACGACTGTGTAAATATATGAGAATTAATTACTAGGTCGTCATGCGAGTATGTCTGCTACGCACGAGCTTATATAACACCGATTCAGTGACATCATTTTTTTTTTTTTGGTAATGCGTGCTTAGTCGTGACGGTATATGGGTTGGTGCTTGCAGGCAAGGCGATGGGTGCCATTTACTCGCGAACAAGGTTTCGAAACTCGGTAGAGTACGAATTTAATTTTTCTAACCTGTATGATAGTATTGTTTGTATTAAACTATATATATATATATATATATATATATATATATATATATATATATATATATATATATATATATATATATATATATAAAATTTTTTGTCACATACAAATACGCAAACTTGCATATCCATTGCAGCTGAGATTAATTAGAAGCGACTGTGTATCGACGGAATGAATTAACCCTGCACATCCCTGCCCAATGTGTCCGTTAAAAATATATTTCTGAAACGTTTTGCAAATTTCGCAATCTTTTTTGCAAGTCGGCGAGTTGCTTCTTTTTTTCTGACCATATATTTTCATTTATTAGATAAATATAAGAAACTTATGATTTAAACACGATGAGATGCATAGACGAGGAAAGTTGAGCACTAAAGACACAGCATGGTTAACTACTTGAACATTGAATTAGATGGCTTTCACATATTGGCTAGCATATTTAATCAAATTGGAAAGTAAACTAAGTGAAATTATGATCATGCAAGAGGTATTTCAAACATTTAAACATAAACTGTATACAGAAAACCCTCGTTAATCCGGACTTCATTTATAAGGAAAACTCGCTAGCGGGATATAATTCAACAGAAACGGAATTCCTAGATATTAATTTGCTCCGCTAATCAAGAAATCATCGTTCCAGATACGTAAATCAAATGTGGGGACAAAAGTGTAAAATTACTACAAGACTTGTTTTGATAATCTGAAAATAATCTGTCGAAAAATTACAAAATTAGAAAAATCGTATATGAAAATACAGTAAGACGGATAACACAAATTCACCTACTCATATGTTTGGAGGTAAGTCAGTCTATCAACCTCTGATTGGTTAAATTCTAGTAGTATATTAAAGTTATATTTGATCACGTGATCATGTGTGGGGGTGTTGGGTGTGCGTGTGTGTGTGATTTTGTGTATGTGTGTGTATGTGTGTGTGTTTGTGTGTGTATGTGTGTCTGTGTCTGTGTGTGTGTGTTAAAAAGAAATAGGTAGCGTGTCCATATTGTGACCAGCCATTTTATAAACAATATATGTTATAGTAGTCTCCGATGGGGTGTTAATAGTTTTAAAAAAAATCACACTGCAATCGAGTCGTCTACGCTTTTAGCATAACATTTTGTTAATAAATTAAGTGTGTCGTTAATCTTCTTTGTTGTTTACCAATATAATGTAACAGTCACAGCTTATTGATGGCTGCAAAAATATAGTAGATTGATTTTAAGTGGAAGTATAGGGCTTAATTTCGTAATAAAACGGGGACGTCAACTATCATCTCATCGGCAGTTATAGCAGCTGTAAAAAAAAACAACTTATAAGAACGAACGTATTTTATTAGTTTACGATAATGCATTTATCTGCAAGATATCAGTTTGTATTCGTTGTACTTTTACAAAGGCCATATCTTTCTCTAGGAAATATACATAATAAATGCAGGTACAGTAGATACATGTACATAGGGTGATGTTTTCGATGTGTAATTGTTTAACCTTAATTTAATGTATGTGTATGTTATATATAATGTACATGTATTTAAAAGCGCATGTTATAAGA
Source organism: Potamilus streckersoni (assembly GCA_016746295.1). Lineage (NCBI taxonomy): Eukaryota > Metazoa > Mollusca > Bivalvia > Unionida > Unionidae > Potamilus > Potamilus streckersoni. The sequence goes on from JAEAOA010001465.1 coordinate 2,030,480, forward strand.
ATGTAAAATAAATACAAGTCAACAGATGTATTCAATTATTTATTTCAACCATTATTGAATTTACAGTACATTTACAGCTATCATATACAATTACATGTAGATGGTATGATCACATCATAAAATAAAAATGTGCATGATTCAATCCGGAAAACTCGTTAATACGGACATATTCACAGGGAACGAAGGTGGCCGGATTAACTAGGCTCCTCTATATACATTTCACCTTGGTTATTATCATGACTGAATTAACATTGCTACCAACCATACAATGGTTGATATTGTCCATTTATAACTTTCCTTTTCAGTTGAATCGTGTGACTACAATTTTTTCCATAAAAAAAAAACTACTCAAGAGCAGTGCCGTTTAAAGACTTCTCAGCGCCTTAGGCACAAACTCTAAACTTAAAAGTAACCAGAATTACGCCCATACTCTGTGTCTTTGATATAGAGTATTGCATTGCATTTCTATGTGCATGTTTGCCATTTTTTTAAATTTATTAATATAGTACTAAATTACGACGGTCCAGAGATTGAGAGAGAGACAGAGACAGACAGACAGACAGACAGACAGACAGACTGTGGTGGGATTGGGGTGACTTACTATAAAGGAATTCATTTATAGCCTATGTTTGTTTTATTTTTCGATCAGCTTGTTGCCTCCTAAAGCATAGCTTACACTTCATTTTGTCAAAGATACCTTATTCAGTATACCAGATTAAAAGCATGACCGAGTCAGATCTTTGCATCCATAACATGCGCATTTATTTAAGAGGCAAAATTCAAATAAATTATACAGCAAGAAGTTGAATAATGAGTAATCACATAGATTCATGGAATTACTTGGCAGTTGTTGAGGTGGTAACATTGACATAGGGTCTGACATTTCTCTTTTCTCTTGTTTGTAATCACTATAGGAAGCAACAGTCATCATCATCTGTCTGTATCTGTGAGACTTGATTCCACCTGTCTGTATCTGTGTGACTTGAGTCCAACTCAGTTTATTATTTCTTAATGAATCTGTGGTGGGGGATACTGTTGAGATGATTCTTATTATTCGTATATTTAGTAATAATGTTCCGCAAAAGTGGAGTGACTTTACCACTTATAATTGTTGCAAATAATATTAACTGGAGGTATGCAAAACTAACAGTGATCATGGGAGACAATTTGTCATGCGAATGTTTTCAATACAGAAAAGAGTTGTGTCCCATGGGAGTCATCCTCAATGACTACTACATGAAATTTGATCTTTTGTCTAGAGGGAAATCATGTTCGCTAAACAGTTGGATTATAAGGAGACAATTTTTGTCATACAATATTCACGAAATCTATAGAGGCGTCGTTTGTGAAGAGAAAATGGGCTCATTCAGTGATCACGCGTAATTAATACTAATAAAAGGGGGGTATGTGAAGAGAAGAAAGTTCCATCCAATGACAGTATACAACTTAACAAATTAACAAGAAAGTGGTGGCGAATATGCGGTAGGAAAACGTAAGCATTGATCAACCAAATTATTTTTTGATCACAGGGATGTATCCAGACGTCAAGGCGAATACGATTACCTTCCTACAACTGGGAGCTGCAAACAAATCCTTTCCTACGACAGGATTTAGATGTCAAAAACATAAATGTCTCATGCTCTTAAGAGTGGGTCCTAGGTGAAATATAAAAGTATATAAATTACTTATGGTCGAATAATATGATAAATTGATGTTCTAAATTTAAATACCAAAATTAAAGTAATAACATTTGTAAGAGCAATTTCGTTCACAAGCAATAAAAAACAATTCCAGAATAAATACTGCGTAAATGATATAAGTAACTGAAATTAAATTAATTGATGTAAAGACCCATGTCGTTTTATATTGACTCTTACACTTGATTGTTACATGCTGCAATACATACCTAAGGAAGTTGGGCCTCAGACACTCTGTTTCCTGACCCATACGACAGAGAAATCTAGCTGTTTTGCTAGATTAACCGTACTTTTCTTGTCTCAGTCTAGTCATCTCAGATCAGTCGTCTCAGTCAAGATAACCACGTGCTCGAAAGAAAAAAACATTTTTAAAACGTTAATCTTGTTGTCTTCTGCTGCGCCTGACGTAGTTGTTCTAATGTCAAACAGCAATAACAAATATATAACAAAACATAGTAACTTAAGGTAAATCCATCTTTGAGAACACAAATACAAAACCATTTCGAGAGAGACAAAGACTTACACGCACACGATGTCCTGCTTTTTTGGTATTTTGTTAGTTCGTTCCACAGAGCATGGTACAAGTTATTCTATACGCAGGCCTAATTCAGTATATTTTAATGTCACTATCATTAAATGTAGTTAAAGCTACCTAACTAGTTTTAAATACTCCGTGTGGAAAAAAAACTATAAACTGTTAGCTAAATTTAATGACACTGACCTAAAATTTGACAGTCACTAAGGATAAGATAAAATTCTCATTCCTGTGTGAAAAGGACTATGATAGAACACAGTGATCTATCCACATAGACTATAGACCTATACACTTCATAGCCTCCCAACTCTCATAACAACTACAGAAAATTTGGTAACAGCCAGAATTGTCAAACATGCTTTATTCTAATTTTGCTAAGCATCCCCATTGTGTCCCAGTTAAATTAAAAATATACCTACAAAATTTAATTACAAATAATGCATTTACCAGCCAGAAAGAATCATTTATCCATTAACACATTAATCGATAAGAAAATTTCACTGTAGCACCTGCTATATATTTAAGACAGAAAAAAGAATGTTTTACAAATCCGTGAGTTTGGAAGTTTAGCACATGGTTATCCGCTAGGTTTCGTATTTGGAGGGTCCTTCTATACACTGGGTAATTTTGCAATCAATATTAAGGACAACACAGGTATGTCACAAATATATCACAAAACGTTTCTCCTTCTCCAAATATAAAATGAGTATTATAAGATAGTGACAGGGATGCTCAATTACCCATAAATAATCTAATTCAACATGTCACTCTTCGCTACAGTTTGTACTAAGTATAATTACAGTCGTGCTGAGTACCCAACATCTTTTAGTTATTTACAATAGAACATTTCAAAATTGTAAGTAATGAAAATGAAACATTTTTGGGGGTAAAAATATTCATCGTTTGTGGTTGATTTCATACATCATGCATATATTAAATGTGACAATACCTGAAAACTATGCAGAGTTTTATGTTGGTTTTTTTGGATCACGCATAAAACTGTGTACTTCGGATGATACATCACGCAACAGTTCTCATTAACATATTTGTATTATTGCACGGCATGAAAACATTTGATCGTGAAATATACTACATATGTAATGGTATTATTTCTTACTTTAGATGATAATATTGAGAGAGCCAGCTTCATGGGGAGACAAATAATGTAACCCCTTGTTTGGGATTTCCTTGTCTAGGTCCATATCCCAACATAGATTATATATGTCTCGTTTCTTGTATTCTGGATTGTCTCGTTATCTCGTTGCTTGTGCACCAGATTCTGATTTCCGACTCTTACTTTCCCATGCCTTTAATACCCCATAGTTGGATTTGTGCTGGAAGACCGTTGAAGTTAAAAGAATGTGGGCAAAAAGCGTTACATGTTGGAAAGTAGAAAAAAAATAATAATTATTTGCAACTAAGAACATACATTTTGACAGGGTTAAGGTATCTGATACAAATGTATCAACGTTAACTCGACTAAAAATAGAAAAAGACCTTTCCGAACAAAACAGTCCACACTCCCTCTGCTCTAACTACTCCTGATATATCAGCATCAGCAGCCGTGTCCAATTCCAAACAAGCTTTTCCTCCATTAATTCACTTTTTTCTAGTCTTTTTTTTTTCTTTATCTCTTTGGACGGATATGGTTCTTCTTTATATTCGAAAGTCCTATCCTTCTCTTGTTTCTCTGATCGGTCCTCCATTTTGCTACTGCCGTGAGTTTTTATTATGGCTCATTTAATTGTTATATAAATTAATAATATTTATGAGAGGAACTGAACTTTGAGATTTTCAGTAAATATGTTATTCTACCATTATATATGTCTAACTTAAAACAGAATAATACGATCCAAAATTTACTTATTGCTGAAACAAATTGCCTCATCAATCCAAATGGGCGAACATTCTAAAACATGTACATTAATTTGGAGAAATTTACATTCCTTCTTCAATGTAAATGCAATCTGCATATCTACTTAGATGTTAAGGTATTCCTCTTTAAGTTTGTTAAATGTGTGTATCACCATTCTCAAAAAAGTCATTAATTTAATATTTGCTAAAAATGAAACTGGGCAAAACTTTAAACCAACTTGTTAGTTATATTGAAAATTTAGTGATTTATTTGGCATAGTGGTGATTTGAACACATACTAAGTCATACGAAAGATTTATAGCAAAGGTACTAGCAGCTGTCTCGCTTGTGTCTCAGCAAAAAGAAACAAGTGTTACGGCTAGTCGGCCTGGTGTCAGGATATAATGACGGGGTTGAACATGATGCTTCATGTCCGCGGCTTGATCCCTAACAAACAAACACACACACTCACACACACACACACACACACACACACACAAACACATATATATACACACACACATATATATATATATATATATATATATATATATATATATATATATATATATATGTATACACACACACAAACAAAAAAATACTGATTCGTTTAGACTTTTCATCGTGTACACTACGTCCTCGTGACTATCAGTTTTCACGGCTTGCGACCAAAGGGTTATCGCCCGTTTTTAGATTTGTTAGGTCTGGTAGGGATCGAATTGTTTCCATTATGTTCACGTATTATTAGTTGTTTCAGTTGGCGTCGTGCAATATAAATATACAGGAACATTGATGGAACTGGAAGCTAACATAACTCAACATTACCTTTATACCACCACCCCATAAACTTAAAGAGGTTTTATTTTGGTTCTGTTAATTGTTGCGTGTCAGTTGGTTTTAATTATATTAACAAGCAAAGGTCTTTCCGTTTTCATTTTGGCACATACCAACAATGTAAATCACATTGGTTGGAATTTCAAGGTGTGGAGAAGCTACTATACAATCTTGGTACGACAAGCAAAACATACTTATATCGTACGAAAGATCTATAATATTGGGCGTGAATAAGAAACAAAATAAAATACATGATTTAGTTTGCATCCTGTATATTTGAACCCATACATGTGCTATTACGCGTATAACATACACTTGATAAAAAAAGAACACCAACTGATAAGAACATTAATTCGGATTAATAATCATTGCAATAGTCTTCATTTGAACATCTGTAAGAACTGCGTGTTGTTCATCTCATTTTTAGGTTTATAAATATGAATGTTTGTATGGAGATCTGAATATATTTATAGTACACTGACAAATTCCACTTGCCACCTCTGACAAAATTTGTGGGGTTCGTATCATTATATTTTGTAGAGAAACGCAGTTTTAAAACGTTGTCCTCTGATCTTTGACATCGCAAGTGATCTACATAATCGGCTTCATTTGGGTTATATATGTACAATAGTATACACTATTACCAGTTTGTCTCGTTCTCCAGACTATTATTGATTATAGGCAGTGTTCCTAAAGAGTATGTGACAAGGTACAAAGTTTGTTGATTGAAATACCAAATGTTTGTAATAAAGATGAGCAATACTAAAGACAGAGAAAATGAAGAGAAATATTAAGGAATCAAAGGAAGAAACTGAAGGTGATCTAAGATGAAACATGGTATGATATATAATATAAACAAGATCAATGCTTAGTCTATTTTACATTAATATTTTACTGTTAAAACATTATACTTCGAAAAATGGCACAATCTATAGTAGGAAATCATCCAAGAGAAGAAGTCAACCATACTTTCACCATATTTGTGTAAATTCAGAGACAGACGGACAGAATTATACACATAAAGACACATTTGATGCAGTGAGCTATTATTTCTTGACCATAGGGTTTTATTTGATTTTCTCCCTTAACTGCAATTACTCATCGTAATTTATATATCTATCAATTGATTCCTAAACATTAATGTTTAAATCACATCAACACAGCTAATATATCTCTATTTACTTAATTCAGTTAAAATTTGAATACATATATGAGTGCCTCGAGTGGGGAAATAGACGTTGTGATTGATAATCCAGATACGCTATGATAGTGCCGTCTTAGACAATATCAAACAGGAAACATGTGCATTCTGTTTGCATAGTAGATTATTAATATCTTCATATATGTATTTCAATTAAACGTGCATACTGAGTATTTTCAAATTTCCTATGAACGGACTCTACAAACGTTAATAATTTGTCCTATTAAATAATCCTTAAAATAATGAGGTCATCACCATGACTTCAATTACTCAGCTCATATCATATAGCCACAGGTAGGTTGGTTATTCTTACGCAAATGTATTTCGATTATACTCAGTCAGTTTAAGTTTGCCAAAAAGAACAAAAGAGAATACAATTTTAACCCTTAATGTAATTTTATTGCAGCAAATGATTCTCGTGGGTTTGTCTGTTTGTCGTCCCTAAGCAAGACTTTTAGAGTACCTAGCGATGTTTAATCAGAAGCCTCTATCGTTTATGTGTATCAATGCGCAATCATTTTTCAAATCTAAACGTTTGTGTAATTCCTCTTCCCAACCAGCACTCATCCAAAACATTGCACTAGGACAATTCCATATAGCGAGTTACTGAGGGTACGCGGCATTTGCTCTGACGATGAAATATTACTAGAAAGGTTTGAAGAGCAGTCTAAACATTTAATTTACCGAAGCTGCGATGAAACATTACTAGAAAGGTTTGAAGAGCAGTCTAAACATTTAATTTACCGAGGCTGCGACAAAGTGCTGACTGCAGAGGCAACCGTAAGGGCTAAACAACAACAAAACAATATGGAAAGAGGGAAAATCCTGATTGAATACCATTTATCCTAACCTAATTTCCAGACAACCCAAAGGCTAATAGGATGCCATTTATTATGACCTACTACCAGGACAACCCCACAGTAGATATAGTCATGGCTAAACACTGGCCCATCGTTATATCTTCAGATGTACTAAAACTAATCCTTCTGAACAGACCTGTAGTACAGCCCTGTTGGGAGAATGTACGATATTTGTTGGATAGAGATAAGGTGTCCCCGCCAGAAAAAGAATAAGTTTATGTTTGTGCCATCTGTGTGAGTATGTCTGTGCCATCCAAGAAACAGCGGGATGATGTGAGGTCGTGACCTTGTGATTTTACTAAAGGGGTACCCATCCAATTGCATTTCCAAAAGAATCATCGCTAGACTAAAACTAAACGTCATTAGGTTCCTTATATCAAAAATGGTCTTTCAATAGACAGCCCTCTGAGTGTTTAAAGTTTCGGTTTCGGATATTTAAGAATTCGCTGGGGTTAATATCCTAATAATAATGAAGAGTCCCGATGGCTACATAAAAAGGCCTACATATAAATTATACTGCCCTCTGAGTTTCTAAAGTTTGGTTTTGTATATTTAGAAATTTCGCCTTGGGGTTATGTATGATAAAGACTCTTAGAAATTCATTAGGTGTATCTGACAGACCTCCTGGAATGGTATACCCAATGTGATCCTTCTGTTTTTTTTTTTGGGGGGGGGGTTGTATTTTAGCTTAGTATTTTATCTTTGTCAAATACAATATCGACCATATTATCAATAAACGTCATCACATTATCGTTCCAACCCACTTTCATATCGTTTTTAGTCGCGAATTACCAAACTGACCCATAATTTGGTGATATATGGTAAACAGTTTTTTAATATAATTCGCATTATTTTAGGTTTTATACCAGTATGACCTGACACTGATTTGATTTAATTAAATCTCTTACAAAATATGTTTGTTAGATTAAACCCAACATGTCAGATTGGAGAAATATGGCATAAATGCTATTTAATTAGAAATCTCCATATATTTCGAAGTGATGTTTTTATTTTCTGAAATAAGATGGAGTTTTTTACGGCAAGAAGGCCTGATAGGCAATAACAAAACATTTTTTTGGAGGGGTGGTGTTTTTATAAGTTAGAATTCTTTTTTGACACGTAATCAATTTATCATTACTAACTTATACAAAACTGAGTTCATTTCCCCTTAAGTTGATCGACTTTTTTCATTTTATGCTATCATACTGATACATATCAAACTTATATTATATGGTTATGAGCTTAATATCAGAATAAGTATTAATAGAGAAGTAAATATGTTTTTGGGGGTCATGGTTATGGACTATCCAGATTCCTGAGGCTATGACCAAATGCGGAGATCACTCTGCCTAGATTCCCCTGTACGATTGAATTTCGACTTCACCTTTGTTTGACTGACTTGCATTTGACCTAGATCCAGATCCGATAAGTGTTCCAAAGAATGTATCTACAGTGTTCCAAAGAATGTATCTACCCTGTAAAACGAATCTGTTAAGGAACATGCTGCTATACAACATGCATTTACGATTGAGTGATCATTTATACGAATAAATGGTGTGGTCTCTGAACAGCTTAGTATTTTTATCTGTGTCTAGCAGGACGAGATAAAGTGGAAGAATTAGATTCAGATACGCACAAAAGCATCGTGTTTTATCATACTAAAATCAAAAGAGACAATATGACAAAAGTTCATGAAATGAGTTTAGTAATAATTGTTACATAACGGTGTCATAATACATCAGGCAAAAATATGGATGTGTTGTGCTATTTTCTGGTGAGATAACATCGATTATTGAAGCAATAACGAGAAATAACTGCAGCAGGATCACCGCGAAATAATTTAGATTTTTTCACTGCCGCGACCTCTGAATCAAAACATGGTTAAATGATCTTTCGTCTCTATGCAGGAACTGTTCCTCAACAATACCAAAAGTACCAATGTTTTGACAAATTGCATGTATTGAATATTTATTTTGCTTTGTTTGTTATTTTGTTTTGTTTTTTGTTTGTTTTTTTTTGTTTTTGCTTTTTGTTGTTTTTTTTCTTCATTACATGCTGTTGCAATGTAGCATTGCATGTCGGTCATCACCTTGTCCTAACTTAAGCAAATTTCTGTTGGACCCAAAATGGTTTTACATAACTTAATTTTTCTAAAGATATAATGGCTAAAAATCAGCATTATTTGTAATAGAAGAAATAAATATGTTTATTTAGGTCATGGTTTTGGAATTGTCTAGGTTATGTGTACATAATCCAGGTTATTGTTTCGTAAACATCAGGATTATTCTAGATGGGTTTTTTTCCATTAGGTACAGTGTTTGTTTCAAACCGCTACATGTTACCTTGTGTAAAAATGAACACTGAAGAGTTTTTATCAGATCTAGAACCTTCAGATTGTATTACATGTTGAGTCCAATATTTGGGCTGGAACTTTTTTCTTCAAATTATTGCATTCATGTGATTATTTTCTCCAGAATTACAAATGAGCTCAGATAAAATTATTTCATATAGACATTTACTGTGTTATGTATTGAAACCAGAAATTATAATTATGTGATTAAACAAAAGACTGCTGGCACATCAACCAACTGGAAGGTATAACAGGTACTTCAAAGTGTTCAGGTTGAATTTATTCTGGAAATTTACTGAATTTTATTTAGGACTTTATATTATTGCGATTTGTGTCACTCATTCTTAGATTTTGGGGCTTTATTTCCTAATACCGTAAGTCCTTTCTTCTGATTTTTAATTTTTATCAGTAATTAATGAATTAAATTTTACAATGGTGTATTTCATTTTTTCCTGTTATTGGTGTTATGAGAACGTACTCTACTCGTAACACAGCGTATAGATCACATTGAACAAAAAGTAGTCCAGAACTCTATTTTATATTCTACAAATGCGCTCTTCACAGTTGCGTTTTATTTTTGACAGATATATCGTCTTTCTAACAATCTCTTCATCTATTATTTAACACTTAAAATTTGTATATTAATTGCTAATCTCGCATAACAGCCATCTTCCTTGCAGGATATAAGGCATAGTGAATGATATGGTCAAAATTTACTTGAAAGTGATAATGTATTTTCTAAGAAATGTGTTGCCTAATGGATTATTTATTACCTACTTAAGTCCTATCTCACTAGAAATATACAGACCCTTGGAGTGGGTAAGTAAGTTACGGAAATCTCAGTAATTGTATATCGATTCCATAAAATTCACATTGGAAAATATTTGCTCATATTAGGTTCATGTTATTTTCATTGTTTCCAGTTATTTTACATTTTCAGAGATATTTCTCTTTCCACTGGAGCCTAAAAAAGTAAACCATTTTCAATATGTTCGAAATTATTAATTATCAATGCATACGAATATATTCAGTTTAGTTGTCTTTAAGTTTAATTAATTAATTGTCATTCCTTGCTTTCACGGTGTTAAAGATGCTAACGTATAGTACAATTTGACATATCATTTGTAAATAACCAGTATGCTATAAAAACAACATATATACTGTAATAATTTTAAAGAAAGACAAATGGTGTGCAGATAAAAAGGTTTTCTGCATTTGCTTGGGTATAAAATTTACTCTAATAAAAAAAAAACTTTTGCATGTTATTTCTCAATTTAGTATAATGAGATTGTTGATCTTAACCATACTTGATAACTAGAAAAACCAAAAATGTCTAATTCCCGTAGTTTTTAATTGCAATATCTTTCGGCAAATACTGTCTGATGATGGTGATCGTGAAATTATTTTAAAATTATGAACTAAATCGATACATTGGAATTAGGAATGTGTCGCAGGAGATATCATTGAGCCATTTTGAGTCCCAAAATTGTGTTAAATACGAGTCAGACATAAATGTTGTAAGGACAAGAACAGACGATATGACTTTCATCCTCTCCTGCACCAGTTTTTCGTAATTAAATAAGTTCAAAATACTGAGCCTAATTAAAATAAAGACAATTTAATAGTGTATTTAAATTTTTATTTGGTATCATTTTAGCCCTGTTGATTATATGCTACAAAATCATATTGTTATGTTAGGGCTAAGATAAATGAAGGAAGGACGAAAAAGTGAAATAAATAAGTAACGATATTTATTTGAATATTTATTTAGTTTTTCTTTTTAATGCAGAAACATTTAGCCAGTCAATGATTGTGATGATGGAATAAATAAAATAAGCACAGAGTCAGCGATGAGCGGATTTAATACGATTCCGGTTTTTCACCTTTTGTGAGTTTTAAAAATATGGAACAAGATTGGATGTTGTCAATAGTTTTCCTTCTTTACTGACACATGCACGTACCTGTAGCCGCAATAGTCTTTTGCATCAGCAGGAAGTAAACTATGATATATATTTTTGTATCCACACTTATTCCTTGCCATAGTTTGTTCCAGATGAGATTTCCTTAAGGGGAAGGAAACTCCATTATTTCTTCTGGTTTGAAGATAACATCATGTTTTCCACGTTTACATGAGACATGAAATTGGTAATACTATATTTCCAAAGCATTCGCAAAATGTGAAACAAACGCCTGGTAGCAATAGTAAGTTAAATGAAACTACCATCACACAACTTTTGACGTTGAAAAAATTCACTGACAACGAACGGATAGTTTGTTAGAAGCTGTTTCTGTTAATTTGTAATCGACAAAATAGATATAAATGTATTATAATTATATTCATCGCGGTAATCTGCATACGGGAAATACAATTAATAATATGAACATTATAATACGAATACAATTTATTAAAGGGCAGCACCTACCTTCCAAATCTGGAAAAGCCATCAAGAATATTGATACATTTCATTGATAAAGGAGTATGTGTATTGTTTCACCCACTAGGAGTTATGGAGGTCGCCATAATTGGAGTTATCTACCAAAAGACTGGAATATCGAAATGAGTTTCCGAAAATCTTAAGTTTCTGTTTCGTTTTAATGTATCATAAAGAGTTATCGAAGAAAAACAAAAGAATTGATTTTCTGACACATATTCTGAACACACTGATAAATTGGTTAATTTAAGAATGATTTTAGAGCAAATAAGGTATAAAGTAGGCCAGACTTTCGGATGGAGAAAACAATTAAAATTAAATAAGATCGTACATTTTTAAAAGGGAATCAATAAAGCTGAGAGAAGAAAGTTCCCTTAATGAATTTTATAACGATACTAATATTGAGATAAAACATTGGCAACAAGAATAATCACTGCATGGTCAAGATTTTATTAACCTCTTTCTAGGTCCAGAGAAACATAAAATAAAAATGATACAGATGTGTTTGCATCTTTAGAATTATTTTGTCTTCAGCTACAAATATTGATGCAATGCGTACTCATTAACAATATTACTTCAAAGTTCAATTTTATGTAGACTAAACGCCATTATTATTCGAAACTTACGTCTAGCGCGCGACCAACTTCAAATTTGTCTGAGTGGTTACTTTATTTATTGCAGTGCAATTTCGTTTATATATTTAACCATTGGAAAGAATAAGAAAATGAGCATATAAGAAAAAGGTTACAGCATTTGTAAAAATATGAACTCATTTTGTCGGATAAATCTACTGCACTCTCAAGGTCGTGCAGTGACAGATGCAAAGGAAGAAAATAAAGGTGGTAAAAAAAAGAAACATGTTAAAAACAGAAACAAGAGTAATGCCAAGTGTATTGTACAATATTATTTTAATGTTAAAGCAATATATATCGAAAACATTGGCACAGTGTATAGTGACAAATCACAGTGTATAGTAGGAAATCATATAGGGAACGAAGTCAGCCATACTTTCTCCATATTGGTGTTAAATACAGAGACAGACAAATATAATTATACACATAAAGACACATTTGAAGCAGAGTGCTATTATAATTTGGCCATAGGATGGATTTTGGTTTTCTCCCTTTACTAAAATTGTTAATGGTAATATATAGATGCATCAATTTATTCCTAAACATGAATGTTTAAATGTCATCTGCAAAACACTAAAACTACCACTACTGAAATCTCTCTCTCTCCCCCTCTCTCTCTCTCTCTCTCTCTCTGTCTCTTTCTCTCTCTCTCTCTCTCTCTCTCTCTCTCTCTCTCTCTCTCTCTCTCTCTCTCTCTCTCTCTCTCTCTCTCTCTCTCTCTCTCTCTCTCTCTCCGTTATTCAGTCCAAATTTGAATACAATGAATACAGATGTGCCGAGAGAGTGCTTCGAGTGGGGAAATCAAACTTTTGATTGATAATCCAGACACGGTATGATAGTGACGTATTAGATAATATCAGACAGGAAACATGGTTGCTTCTGTTTGTATAGTAGATTATTAAAATCATCGTACATGATGAGTACTTTCATATTTCCTAAGAACTGACACTGCAAACGTCAATCATGTCCTATTAACTAATCCTTAAAAATGACTACTTCATCTTCATGATTTAAAATACAGAGTTCGTAATGTGGGTTAGTTATTCTAAATTAGATGTCTTTCGACTATACTCAGTTCAAGTTTGCCAAGAATAATAAATAATTATATAATTTTCACTTCCAATATAATTTTATTACAGCAAGAAATTCACCTGGTTTTATTAAATTGTTGTCCCAATTCTAGACATTTACAGTACCTACCGATGTTAAATCCGAAGTGTCTCTTGTTTATGTGTGTCACTGTGTAATCATTTTTCAACTGTATTTTTTTTTACTTCCAACCAACTGTCATCCAAAATTCTGCACTATAAACATTATATATAGCCAGTCACTGAGGATACGCCGAATTTGCTCTGAGGATTAAACCTTCCTTGAAAGGTATGGAGAGCTATCTAAACATTTAATTTACCGAAATTACGATAAAGACCTGATTGCAGAGGCAACCCAAAAAGATAAACAAACAAACTGAAATGACCTATTAAAATATGGAAAGAAGATAAAACCTGATTTGATACCATTTATCATGGCCTAACATCCAGACAACACCAAACTAGGTAAAATCATCCCGAGAGTATGGCCCATCGTGGTATCGTCGGTCGTACTAAAGCTAATCCTTCTGCACAAACGTGCAGTAGCCACCGGAGACCAAACACCTCAAGGTCATCCTCGTCAGGGCGAAGCTAACGTCAACCACTAGTCATGACCACCCTAGTTAATCTGACACCCGTTGCGATAAAAGATGCAAAACCTGTCAACATGCGATAGTTACCAGGATATTCATTAGCACAGTGACTATAGAAAAACTAAACAAGCATGGTCCAGACAAAATGTGCAAAACAGCGAATGTAATTGATTACATCCCAAGTAAGATCTGTAGCCTTCAGCATATCCGAGAAACTGAAAAGCTACACAAAAGGATCAAACTTCATAGATCTGACTGGATCACAAAAAGGCTGTACAGAAGCCCGATCACAGAACACTTCTCTTCCCCTGGCTACAATTTAAGTGATACAACACGTATCGCAATTGCTAACAAAACCAACTGGAGTTCCGACACCAGAAAGAATACGCGGCCTTAGAACATTGAAACAAAGCAATTTAAACCAAGAAGGCTACAAAACAAGTATCATATACAAATATAATTATCCTTTGCTGCCGACACATTGTCTTTTCGAAACATTTATAAATGTTCTTATATATATATATATATATATATATATATATATATATATATATATATATATATATATATATATATATATATATATATATATATATATATATATATATATATATATATATATAGAGAGAGAGAGAGAGAGAGAGAGAGAGAGAGAGAGAGAGAGAGAGAGAGAGAGAGAAAGAGAGATTTGAAATCTTTCAAATACATTAATTCATGGTCTCTGGTGAGATGGAATAAAGAAGAACATTTTTATTTTGTTACTAAACTGGATAGATCCTTCAATAGACCACTGCAACTTCTAAAATTTCGTATTGATGTAACTTTTAGTAGTTACGTTTTGAATTCTTCCAATGATACACAACTATGACAGTTTTTCGCGAAAGATATGTTGGTTCGTTCAGCAAAGACACAAAATGCACAAAGAGATCAATACATGCATACAGTACAATAATTTATGGTCGCTCCGATATCCCCGTCACTCTCAAACAAGATGACCTCAATTTAACCTTAAATGTGTAGTACAACAAATATAATTCAACTAGCGCGATGAATGCTCATGTACAATTCCGTTCTCATAAATACTTTTAATCAGGCAAAAAACACAATGGTCATGTTAACTCGTTAATTCTAAACCAATAACTATGCAATTGATTAGGCATGGTGACAATGCCGCCATCGGTAAAGTTCAGTCATCCAAACTTTAAGTTTTGGATGTCTTCAAAGAGTACCTTAACCAGCTATAGACGAACGTTTGGCAACAACTATCAGACAAAGCTAAATATCTGCGATTCCATTCCTCGTAAAGTCCCCTGATCCAAAGAGAATTACCGTTTGAAGCGAATTATAATGGTATATTTTAGCAAACATGTTTCTATCAATTCAACTGCTGGAAAAGAAACATGCAAACGGAAAGTTTGATGATATTTTAACAACTGGCATTGCCTGAGGTATTGTTGAGTTTAAACGTCACCAAACATTCACCTGTTATTTATATTTAATTTAACTCTTTGCTTATTAGCTTTAAACATTTTTTTATTTAATTTTATGTTATTAATACTCGATAAGCTGGACGCAACCTTGTTCAAAACTGAGTTAACTTGTGATTAAACCGATTTACTTTTATATTGTATGTCAACATGGTAATACAAACTTACTATCTACCTTTATGAGCTTAATATCAGAGTTATTATTAATAGAAGAAGTAAATATGTTTTCGGGGGTTAGGGTTTTAGACTTTCCATACTCGAGAGGCTATGATCACCCATGTTGAGATCCCACAGCACAGATTATTCTGTGCGATTGACTTTCTTCTCCAGTTCCTTTTGATTGACTGGCATCTGATCCGGATCCAGATCCGATAAGCGTTCCTTAGAAAGTGTGGACGTTGTTAATATCAAAAGAATATGATTAGTTTCGATAAAAGGACGAAGATCGAAAAACAGCCATAATTTTTACCTCCTGATTGTCATTACATAATCGTGAGTTCCACGTGACGCGTTAAAGGGAATCTGCTCAGGAACATGCTGCTATACAACATGATCAATTACGATCATGTGATTATCTATGCGCAAAATCCTCACCAGGCCAGAACGCTTTCGGAGTTTCTGGAATAAATGTTGTGGACCATGTAGTACGTAGTATTTTTAGCATTGTCAAGCAAGATGAGATGAAATGGAGGAACTAAATTCTTACAGGCACAAAATCATCGTTATCTGATCATTTTAAAATAAGTCGTGACAATATGGCCAAAGTTCGTGAAACGAGTATAGTTACAGCATATACGAAAAGCATTCCTGCTACGACGTGCGTAAATACATGAGGCAAAATAATGGATGTGTTGTGCTGTTTTCTGATCAGAAAACATCGTTATTGAAGCGACGAGAGATAACTGCAGAAGGATCAGCGCGAAATAATTCAGATTGTTTCACTGCCGCGATGTCTGGATTAAAACATGGTTTAATGAACTTTCGTCACGAGTTAGGAACTGTTTCAGAAAAGCACAAAAAAATACTAAGGTTTTGACGAAGTTCATGTTATGAATATTTAATTTACTTTATTCGTTAGTTGGTTTTATTGTTTTCCTTCAATGCACCCTATTGTAATGTAACATTGCTTGTCAGTTTTCACCTTGTAAAAATTGAAATTAATTTCTATTTAAACCAAAAAGAGTTTAGTTATATATATATATATATATATATATATATATATATGTATATATATATATATATATATATATATACATATATATACATATATATATATATATATATATATATATATATATATAGATATATATATATATATATATATATATATATATATATATATATATATATATATATATATATATATACATATATATACATATATATACATATATACATATATATACATATATATAAACATTATATTCAGTGCTCTAGTTGACACAATATCATATACAGCATTTTGAAACAAACACATTACCTAATGGAAAATAACAATCTGGAATGTTCCTGATGTTTACAAAACAATAATATGGATTAAGTATAATTCACTTAAGAAATTCCAAAACCTAGACCCAAAAAGCATATTTATTTCTTTTATTAAACATAGTACTGATTTTAAGCTATATATATATATATATATATATATATATATATATATATATATATATATATATATATATATATATATATATATATATATATATATACATATATATATACATATATATATATATATATGTATACATATATATGTATATATATATGTATATATATGTATATATATATATATATATATATATATATATATATATATATATATATATATATATATACATATACATATACATATATATATATATATATATATATATATATATATATATATATATATATATATATATATATATATATATATATATATATATATATATATATATAGCTTAAAATCAGTACTATGTTTAATAAAAGAAATAAATATGCTTTTTGGGTCTAGGTTTTGGAATTTCTTAAGTGAATTATACTTAATCCATATTATTGTTTTGTAAACATCAGGAACATTCCAGATTGTTATTTTCCATTAGGTAATGTGTTTGTTTCAAAATGCTGTATGTGATATTGTGTCAACTAGAGCACTGAATATAATGTAACATGAATGATATCAAGAGTTCTTTCGAGATCTAGAACCTTAAAATTGCATTATATATTGCGTCTAATATTTGGGCTGGAATAGTTATTTCTTCAAATTATTGAATTCAAGTGATTATTTTCTAAGGAAATATATAAATGATCTGTCAAATTATTAGATATATACATTTAATGATTAATGTGTTGAAAAATAGAATTATAATTCTGTAATTGAAGAAGAAACTGCTGGTACACCAATACAATAGAATATATCACAGACACTTCAAAGTGTAATGGCTTTGGATTTATTCTAGACATCTACTGAGTTTTATTTAGGTCTTTAAATTATTGCGTATTGTGTCTCTAAGTTTTAGACTTTTTGGGATTTAATTAGCAAAAACTAAGTCCATTTTTATCCGTTTTATTTTGTATCACTAAATTATTGGTCAAATTTTACAATGTATTCTTGCACTTTTTCCTGTTATTTGTTTTAAGAGCAAGGAGTCGTAACACTGCGAACACATCACAGGGAAGAGAAAGTAATCCAGAACAATATTTTCTATACTACTAATGCTCTCTTCAGTGCTGTGATTTATGTTTGTCAGATAGATCGTCTTTCTAACAATCCATTTATGTAATATTTAACACTTAATATTTATGCATGAATCACTCTTCTCGCATAACAACCAACTTCCTTGTAGGATGTAAGGCATAGTGAATGATATGGTCAAAACTTACTTCAAAGTGTTAATGTAATTTCTGACAAAGATGTTGCCTAACGGGTTTTTTATTATCTGCTGCATTCTTATCTCACTAGAAATATGCAGAGTTGAAGCTTGGAGTGGGTAAGTAAATTACGGATATATCGGTAATTATATATCTATTCCATAAAACTCATATTGGAAATTAGTTGCTAATGCTGGGGTTTCATCAAATTATCATTGTTGCCAGATACTTAACATGCTCATAGATATTTCCCCTTCCAATGGACCCTAACATATTAGACCATTTTCAGTATGAGCAAAATTAGAGATTATCAATGCATACGCATATATTCAGTTTAATTGTCTTTAAATTTATTTTATTAAGTATCCTTCCTTACTTCCAGAGTGTAAAAGATGCTAACGTATAGTTACTTTTGGCAAATATCATTTCTAAATAAACAATATGCTATAGAAACCTCATATATACTGTAATAACTTTGTTCAGATAAAAAGGGTTTTTGCATTCGCTTGGGTGTAAAATATATTCAATTTCTAACAACTTTATTTAGTTTCCATTGCTGAAAATAAGTAACAAGATAACTTGACATCGCCTTTGTCATCCTTTTCATGTTAATTCTAAATTTAGTACAATGCGATTTTTGTTCTTTATATATGAATGATAGAAGCTATAGTCGTAAATGAAAGAAAAACATCTGGGGTCAGTCAGACCGAAGTAAAAGTAACAGAAACTCTGGTTGTCCAAATATTGTACATTGTACACATCTAATGAATTCATTCAAATCCTCTCTTTTGGCAAATCTCCTGTAATCCACATCAGCTCTGAGTCGTCGAGTTAGGTGCTGTCCTTAAATGTATTTATACATTTTTATAATAATAAACGTTCTTCAATCTGAAGTCAATAAATGTGTCTGGTGTTAGTGAACGCTCAAATGCAATCAGCGCTTCAACAAAATGATGACCGCATTTTGGAAAATCCAACCGTATTTCTGCCTATAAAGTTGAGTAAAATAATGGTTACTACGCAAACAGTACACAAAATCAGGTCAATGCTTCCGTTGTACAGTGATTAAACATTATCCAAAAATATTGCGTGTGGGAAAAAATCACCAAGGATCATACCAACCGATATTTAGATTATTGTTACCAGAGATCGTTAACCAGTGTAAGAATACGTTGGATTGAGGGCAGCATTAAAATATCCGTAGTTGAATTATCTTCAATAAACGCACAGGGTTACCATGTCCAAAACTAGGAGACAGTAGATGCTTTGTTTGATATATCGATTTAATGTAATCAAAAGACAATAGACATGCTTGAACAATGATTCACACCTAACATATCTGAGGAAGTATTTGTGGTCCACACAGTAAATAAAACAATGCAAGTCAATTGTACACTCAAAGATTCTCAGGAGAACCAATATAAGGCTCATTTTACAAGCAGGACTTGCATAACATAAATCAGGACATATTTAGGATCGAACAAATCACTTCAATGTAAGGAAAAATATTCTCGTCAAATGGTTTGGACATCGTGACAAATCTAACTCGTGGATTCCGACAGTGGCTTTGTCATCACTGTCGCCAGTGCTAGAAAAATAATTTTGTTATAAGTTTCTGACATGTTTTGAACAATGATTGGTTTACACTTCAATGCATGCTCTGGACATCCCATAACCTTAAACATACTCTTAAATACATAATTAAATAGAAGCATTTCATTGATTCGAGTCCAATTGACCAGGATGAGCAAATGACAAATAGGATCTCACTATTTTATCAACAGATTAAATTGTTTTGGAATATTTTGGATGTGGTACTGCTGCTTATATGTCTCCGATGTATAGTATTACTATTTTGATGTAATTTATTAGGGGTGAATAGATTCTCAATAAATCGATAAAAAATGATACTTAGCTATGTACAATTTTTAGTTTTCAGCAGTCATAAATAATTATTTTGTTAGTTTACCTTGTCTTTTTAAAATTATAATTCATCTGAAACAAAATTTGTAGTCAAGGACTATTTACAATGCTCGCCGGACATTCTAGAATTTGACAGAGTGATATGGTTAGTTGTCTCCTCCCCTATTCCAGGCTAGGTATATTAACCCAACATAATGTTAGGCATATAATATACATTCCAAACTTGTTCCACGTGTATAATGAAGTACTTTACTTATCATTTAGTAGACACCTTTGCTCATAGTCTCTTGTGATGCATTGCTTACTTTGGTCTTTTTGAAAAAATCCACTTCCTGTTTGTCGCACGGCTTAACATGCTGCATTTAATACTCATTGGCGGTTATTGCTTGTTCTGATGAATGGTAAACAATAATGACCACTAAGAAACAGGAAGTCTCGGCAAAGCACTAGCGAAACCGCACAAACCTCATTAATTAACATTTGAAAGACTTAAACAGAGATTCTGTCAGGGTGTGCGATTGTGTGAATCTCTCAAAATTGATTTTGTATTAATTCGCCAGATAGGAGAATAGTGACCAGCAAGAGCTGTTGCAAATAAATTGAAAGCCGAGCATGTGAAAATGTTCTCGGCTAAGTATGCAATTTTTATTTAACCATTTTTCTGAAATCATCTCATTTTCGGAAAGCCAACTGTTTACACATCTGGGTTCTTCAAACATGTTATGAATGGTTGTTAAACATAATTTGATTGGCACATGGTGCCCAGGAATAAGCAATTATATGGTGTAGGATTTATGTAGGTCTCAATAATTGGGGTTAATCTATCGAAAGACCGAAACACAAAAATGGGTTTCCGAAAATCTTGAATCGCTGTTCAGTTTCGATATGTCATACGGAGTTATCAAAGAAACACAAAAGGATGCATTTTCTGAGGCATATTCGAAAGAGACTGATAAATTGATTAATTGAAGAATGATGTTAGAGCTGGAAAGGTATAAACTATGCCAAACTTTGGATAGAGATTAAATTAACATTTATATAATATAGTACAAGCTAAAATTGAGTCCCTGAAGCTGAGCAACAAATTCCCAAAATTAATTTTATGACGACTAGAGTAGTCATTAACATCATCTATCTCAGTCATAATTTTATTAACTCTTTAATAAGTCCAAAAAAGCATAAAATAAATATGAGATTAAAACGCTTCACCATGTTTAGTTATTTTGTCTGATTCTCCAAATGGTGAAATGGCATTTGGTGAAGTACACATGGATGGATTATTTGATACTTTTCGTTGAAATAAATTTAAGACACATTTTTAATAAATTTATGGCTTAGGATGCATGGCTGTTCCAAACCAATATTTGAGTGGAACTGCTCACCTATATTGTCCAGCATATGCTCATAGTGCTATCACTTCGTAGTGGGATTTCTATGGAGAGTAACAAATATGCTCGCGCAAACAACTCAATTGTAGACGGGTATGACTACGCTGCTCCTAACAGTCACATCATGTATCTAAGAGCTAATAATCTCTATGGTCGGATATGGTGCAAAGGTTGCCGCGTGGTATTATTCGGTGGATTTTTCATATATATATATATATATATATATATATATATATATATATATATATATATATATATATATATATATATATATATATATATATATATATATATGCTGACAAACAAGCACAGTAACCACATGCACGTCTATGAAGCTGATTTTGGATTATCTAGATTTTTTTACAGGATATATATAACGATTATCCATTAGCAATAAATGCATTGCCTACGCATAGCACGTGGTTTTAACCCGTATCAGTGCGTGACCGTCGATAAATCCGGACATACAATTTACAGAATGCATTATACCATTTCCAAGTCATAGCACCAAACACAATCATCCACTACACGGGAGAAACTTTGCTCTGTATCTGCTTGAATGTCCTCAGAACTCCTGGATGGCACCGTACATGCAAATGAATAGAGATCTGAGACTTAAATCTTCGAATGAGTTTCGAATGTATTCTACATAAACTCGTGAATAATACTGTGTTCAGAGAAACGGTGCAGATTCAGAGCCAACAAATTTGAGTCGACCTTGTCCGTGATTCTCAACCAGAAAAACTTCGAAGGCTCATCGATGACCCAGCCCTTGAATCGAGAAACATCTTTGATAGTGTATTTGTCTTTCAAAGTAAAAGATCAAACTAAAGCTGACAGCACCAGTTTATGTTAGTTCGTCAATATTGGACTTGTCGAAGCTGCCAATGTACGAGTTCAAAAGCGGCAAGATCAAACCATTTTATCCGGATCGTGTGAAGATGCTGTTTATCAACACTGATTCTCTGATCATGCATATCACAAACAATGACAAGTGGACATAGCTGAATTAAGTTTTGTGAACGAATTTGATACCATAGATTATCCAAAAGAAAACAACTTATATTCTAACACAAATACAAAGCGTGAAGCTAAGTTCCAAGACGATTTTTATGTTAGACCAGTATGTGGGACTGCGATAAA
Source organism: Potamilus streckersoni (assembly GCA_016746295.1). Taxonomy (NCBI): domain Eukaryota; kingdom Metazoa; phylum Mollusca; class Bivalvia; order Unionida; family Unionidae; genus Potamilus; species Potamilus streckersoni. Next base: position 2,053,350 of record JAEAOA010001465.1, read on the forward strand.
AAATGTACCTGATTGTAGTTGGTGGATCAAATGACATTAAACGAAAATGATCTCAAAATACTACACGTACGTGGAATTGATGTGAATTCGCATGGGTATTTAAAGTTGAACCAAGGTAAGTTTGTCACGGCTTGGTACATTGCGATGGACACTCCCCGATGCGAAATTAACACTTACGACTTTGGTCATCATTTAACTGAGACTCTAGAGCATCAAAACATATCATGTTTGCAATTCGGTATTTGCATGAACTCCTTATAATTCCTCTGTCACGAATGCTCGGCTTGATGGATTTGCATCCCATGGTTGAACGCTTGAGAGCTCTGCAGGTCTAACGTATCGGTTATCTTGCTGTGTCGATCCGTTCCAAAATCGTAACTATATCAACGGATCATACCTTAACAGTAGCATAACGTTACATCTAACGCTCCAGTTGCATACAGATGCATAACAAATTTATTTTTGAGCGGTTGTAATTGTGCCCTATGTGGAGTTAGTTTCTAAGTAAATGCAACAGTTTTTGTCGAAATGAGCTAACTGGCTTTAATCCATTTGTGCGTGTAATTTAACTAGGCAATGTTCCACTTTACTGGCTAGTCCCCCCCCCCCGAATCCGAGATTGTACCTATATATGTGATCAGTGACGCTTGCAATCAAGGAAATTAAAGTGGTAATACTTTAATAAGCTGTTTTTTTATAGAATTATTTACCAGATTTTTTAACACTGTTTGTTATGTAGTATTTTTCACGAAACATTGAAAGTCTGAAAAAAGCTAATGGATAATCTTCGCAACTATTGTGGCAATGGGAAGCTAACTGTATTGTATGCTGTTCCCGTTTTGCGTTATGCATCAGAGGTATATGGTTTAAGCAAGCTGCCTCTACTGAACTTGTGCATCTAAGATGTTTTAAAAATGTTTGTTAAATGTGAAAATAACGTCTGAAGTTCCTGTATTCGTTAACGATGCCTATTTAAATATTTAGGTTGGTCCAGTTGGTTGTATATTATGCTAGGTACTGTATATAGGGCTGTTCTCTATGAAACGTGGATAAAAATATTGTCAACTGGGCCCTTTCAAACATGTTTCGTCTTCATGAATTGCAGAATAAAATTATATGTAAATTGATCAATGTTTATTTGTTATTTTCAGCAAAGTATTTCTGAATCTTTTCATTAAATATTTTACTAAACTTGATGATTTGGAGCTTTCTCTTGCATGGTTTAAGACCATCGATAGGTAATAGAAAATTCAGAGATAATAGTAAGTTGTCCGTAGAAATTATATTGATTTTGTTTCGAAATATTTGTATTGTCTATATTAAAGACTTTAATTTCAAACCAACAAGCATTCACAATGTAATAAATAGTAGTGCAAAATGCTATAAATCCTAGACAGGATGGGTTAGAGTCTTTGAATAAGGACGAGCTGCTTGAAGGAGAACGACATCAAAATATTTGTGAAGTAATATTATCTTTAACAAAATAAGAAATTAAAAAATATATGGTTCAATATTTTGTTGGAAATGAAATTATAATGAGAAAGCAATTGGGTTTGATCAGTAAGTCAGTATCTAGTTTGGAGAAGAAATTAAAGATGTACAGTTTGAACACGAGATGTATGTAACAAAGCTTCAGTTTTAGAACGAAACGACTGAATTACAAATTAAGAAAGATAGAAAAGAGAGCCTAATGAAAAATGTACTGGAACAAGAGAGAGAAGTACAAAAGCAGGTAGAAAGCACATAATGGCAACTGCAAGTGTATAGATAGAGAGAGAGTCAGATACAATTCCATAAGGAGGGAAAAGGTACATAGAGGAAAATGAGGAGAAAGATTTACAAATACAATGCAGAGAAGAAGAAGAAGAAGAAGAAGAAGAAGAAGAAGAAGAAGAAGAAGAAGAAGAAGAAGAAGAAGAAGAAGAAGAAGAAGAAGAAGAAGAAGCTTATGTAGATAGATATAGGCGAAATAAATGCAGGTTACATTTTAAAAATTTAGAGCACAAAGGCATAAATCGTTCTAACCCTTTGCATACGAGCTAAGGCCAAGGTTTGTTGTTACGGGAACGTTTATGTTACATAGTTACTAACATAGAGTTGTATAAATATGTTTTGAATATCTCAATAAACTTAATAAAAGGAACATTAATTTGTCTCTTTCATGTGAACTTAATGCGTTTGTTTAGATCTAAGAACAATATTTAATTTTAGCATTCCTGTTAAAGCTACTGGTATATATGTATACTTAATAAAATACATCTTCTACTAATTCTTGTAGAGCTTTGAATCCATTTGTCACTTCAATGGTTAAGGCAGTTTCACGACGACATCTTGTTGCTTTACAAAATTTAAACTTCTTTTTATTTGGGTTTTATATGTCCGACTTCTCAACGTTAGTTTCATGCGTGTTGTCACAAGATGGTGGTCTCTGCCAACGCAATTACGCCGCATCTCCATCCACCGTTTACAACCATATGATTAATCTAATTCTTGTTACTGCCATTTGGTGAACGTCAAGTCACTTGAGTATGATGTGGAGAAGGATACATTTTAAGCAGCTAAGAGTTGATACTGAGACATATCGACAACGGTTTCTGAATTGTAGAAAATAAAGTAAACAGGTATACATATTGTTTGCAAAGGACCGCGAACAACGATTTAATGGGAGTTACACAGTCAAGAGAGTTGATCAAGATTAGGATAACCTCATAAAGCTCATATTAAGTAACTATTTCAAGAAATGCACCCATAAACAAGCTGAGCAATAGGTAGAAACTGTATTTCTTGATTTAGACAGATTCCTGTCAAATAATCTTCCTCTCAGCAGTTTGTGTATATAAACACCCTCAAAGTCCAAAATGGGTACCTCCGAATCTCAATCCAGCACAACTGTTAGAATCAAATATTTGATAAGACTGATTCCCATGGACTAAGTAAGTGATTTTCTATTTGTTCAATGCGCTCTCTTGTATAATGGATTAAGTAAGTGATTTTGTCTTTGTTCCATGCGTTCTGTTATATAAAGGAGTAAGTAAGTGATTTTGGGTTACTTCCGTCCGTCCATTTATATAATGCAGAGATTTTGTATTAGTTGCATGCGTCATTTTGTATAATGTAGTAAGTGACTTTATAATTATTCCATGTGTCCTTTTGTATAATGGAGTAAGTAGGTGATTTAGTATTTCTTCCATGTGTCCTTTTATATAATGGAATGAGATAGTGATTTTGTATTACTTCCATGAGTCCTTTTGTAAAATGGAGTAAGTAAGTGATTTTGTATTTGTTCCAAGTGTCCTTTTGTAAAATGGAGTAAGTGATTTTGTATTTGTTCCAAGTGTCCTTTTCTATAATGGAGTAAGTATGTGATTTTGTTTTACTTCCATGCATCCAGTTGTACAATAGAGTAAGTACGTGATTTTGTTTTACTTCTATGCGTCCTTTCGTATAATGGAGTATGTAAGTGATTGTGTAGTTGTTCCATGCCTCCTTTAGTATACTGGAGTAAGTAGGTGATTTAGTATTTATTACATGTGTCCTTTTCTATAATGGAGTAAGTATGTGATTTTGTATTAATTCAATGCGTCCTTTTTGTATAATGGAGTAGGTAGGAGATTTCGTATTTGTTTCATGTGTCCTTTTATATAATCGAGTAAGTGATTTTGTATTTGTTTCATGATTCCTTTTATATAATGGATTAAGTAAGTGATTTTGTATTTGTTTCATGCGTCCTTTTATATAATGGATTAAGTAAGTGATTTTGTATTACTTCCGTGCGTTCTTTTGTATAATAGAGTAAGTAAGTGATTTTGTATTTGTCCCATATGTCCTTTTGTATAATGAAGTATGTGATTTTGTATTTCTTCCATGCATCCTTTTGTACAATGGAGTAAGTAATTGAGTTTATATTTGTTCCATGTGTCCTTTTGCATAATGAAGTAATTGATTTTGTATTTGTTCCATGTGTCATTTTGTATAATGGAGTAAGCAAATGATTTTGTATTTGTTCCATGTATCCTTTTGTATAATGGAGTAAGTGATTTTGTGTTTGTTCCATGTATCCTTTTGTATAATGGAGTGATTTTGTGTTTGTTCCATGTGTCCTTTTGTATAATGAAGTAAGTAAATGATTTTGTGTTTGTTCCATGTATCTTTTTGTATAATGGAGTAAGTGATTTTGTATTTGTTTCATGTTTCCTTTTGTATAATGGAGTAAGTGATTTTGTGTTTGTTCCATGTATGATTTTGTATAATGGAGTAAGTAAATGATTTTGTATTTGTTCCATATGTCCTTTCGTATAATGAAGTAGGCAAGGTGATTTTATTTCTTCCATGTGTCCTTTAGTATAATGGAGAAAGTGATTTTGTATTTGTTCTTGTGTCCATTTGTATAATGGAGTAAGTAAATGATTTTGTACTTGTTCCATGTGTCCTTTTGTACAATTGAGTAAGTTATTGATTTTGTATTTGTTCCATGCGTCCTTTTGCATAATGGAGTAAGTAATCGATTTTGTATTTGTTCCATGTATCCTCTTGTATAATAGAGTAAGTGATTTTGTGTTTGTTACATATGTCCTTTTGTATAATGAAGTATGTGATTTTGTATTTGTTCTATGTGTTCTTTCGTATAATGGAGTAAGTAATCGATTTTGTATTTGTTCCATTTATCCTTATGTATAATGAAGTAAGCAAGGTTATTTTATTTCTTCCATGTGTCCTTTTGTATAATGGAATAAGTAAGTGATTTTGTATTTGTTCCATATGTCATTTTGTATAATGGAGTAAGTAAGTGATTTTGTATTTGTTAATTGCGTCCTTTTGTATAATGGAGTAAGTAAGTGATTTTGTATTTGTTCCATATGTCCTTTTGTATAATGGAGTAAGTAAGTGATTTTGTATTTGTTAATTGCGTTCTTTTGTATAATGGAGTAAGTAAGTGATTTTGTATTTGTTTCGTATGTCATTTTGTATAATGGAGTACGTGATTTTGTATTTGTTAAATATGTCCTTTTGTATAATGGAGTAAGTAAGAGATTTTGTATTTGCTTCATATATCATTTTGTATAATGGAGTAAGTAAGTGATTTTGTATTTGTTTCATATGTCATTTTGTACAATGGAGTTAGTGATTTTGTATTTATTAATTGCGTCCTTTTGTATAATGGAGTAAGTAAGTGAATTTGTATTTGTTAATTGCGTCCTTTTGTATAATGGAGTAAGTAAGTGATTTTGTATTTGTTAATTGCGTCCTTTTGTATAATGGAGTAAGTAAGTGATTTTGTATTTGTTAATTGCGTCCTTTTGTATAATGGAGTAAGTAAGTGATTTTGTATTTGTTAATTGCGTCCTTTTGTATAATGGAGTAAGTAAGTGATTTTTTATTTGTTAATTGCGTCCTTTTGTATCATGGAGTAAGTAAGTGATTTTGTATTTGTTAATTGCGTCCTTTTGTATCATGGAATAAGTAAGTGATTTTGTATTTGTTAATTGCGTCCTTTTGTATAATGGAGTAAGTAAGTGATTTTGTATTTGTTAATTGCGTCCTTTTGTATAATGGAGTAAGCAAGTGATTTTGTATTTGTTAATTGCGTCCTTTTGTATAATGGAGTAAGTAAGTGATTTTGTATTTGTTAATTGCGTCCTTTTGTATCATGGAGTAAGTAAGTGATTTTGTATTTGTTAATTGCGTCCTTTTGTATCATGGAGTAAGTAAGTGATTTTGTATTTATTAATTGCGTCCTTTTGTATCATGAATGATATTAATAGAGACATTTGCTAAATTCCATTTGCAGGAAAAGACACGTAAATATAAAGACAACAAATATTTTTTTTGACAATGGCTTTTGACAATGACGTATTTTATTTATTAGATAGGAGACATAAAGATGTTTCATGTTTCTGAAACTATTTTTCTGATGGTCGTCGTCGTCATCATTGTCATAGTTGTCGTCGTCGACGTGATGATGATGACGACGACCATGATGATGAAGTTTGTGATGATGATGATGATGATGATGATGATCATCATCATCATCATCATCATCATCATCATCATCATCATCATCATCATCATCATCATCATCATCATCATCATCATCATCATCATTCGCCTTATCCAAGAGGTCGTTGGACCGATCCAGTAGCGTCCACCTCTGATGTGGAAGTTCTCTGTTTTGACCCCATTGCAGAGTCGTGCCAAAACTTTTGAAAGTGATACTAACAGCAGCCTTTCTTGTGGCTCGGCATTAGTGTCAGCTTGGCCTGTTGTCAGGAAAATGTAACTATTTGGGACATCGTACGATATGTCTGCGGTATGATGCCCCAGTGCTAAAGGTCACTATAAAAAAACTGTCACATCGTAAACATCGCAGATATATAACTGCAAAATTGTTACAGCTACTTTAAAAGACTAAATCACGCACACACACACACACAGACACACACACATGTTTTAACGACAATATTGGGTCTTCGACAGCTATCTCTGAAACTGTGGTCTCGTGTTTCTTGTTGTCGTATCTGCAAAATACAAATATAAAAAACAGTCCTTCTAAAATTAGACACACATTTAACTTTAAGATATTATTTTTTATTTTTGAAAATAATAGCTCTTGACAATTTTGACACTAATCCTGGAAATTGGGGGCCCGGGAGCTATTAATCCCGTGATAAGCTCTCGCACCCGAAATGGGATCCGAAAACACTCACTTAAAACAGGGGTCATGAAGCATATCGTCTTAGAATACAACAATATTATGCAAAAACTAATAACGTTATCATGTAGAATGAAATGAAAGTTGATTGAATTGGCTCGTTCGTATATATGAATTAATGTAGAAAGGGTCACCCCTCCATGTTCGCCGTAAAATCTGCCCCTCACCTGTGATGATATTGATTTATAAAGACAACCCTCTCTCCCATTGCAGTTTTGAATTCGCACTAGATATGGAATATGGCTGTTGCCAATTACTGGTGTGTGCCGAGGGTATGCAGGATTATACACTTAAATGACCTCAGATCGACATATCGTTCGTTAATATCAATAGATTTAGAGTTTAGATTTATCGGAGTAGCTAAAATCTTAACCACTTTGCTGACGGTTATAACTGTTAGTTTTTTTTTCATCCATTTGTATATCTTCGTGATAAAAAATAGGGGCTGGACCTTTATTGCATTTTATCAATGAATGATATAACATATTGATAAAATAACTAAATGTCAAATCATGTTGCGGAACAATTCATACCGGAACATGCCGATCAATCCGCGTTAACGGGTGTCATTATGATAAAATAAAGCATCCTAACTGCCTATAAAGTAATGTTTGCAAATTGTAACTATTATACCTACTTTACATTATAGAAAAATACGAATACTTGCCTTGTTCAAATATCCGATTTAACACCAAACAATGCATGTTTTTTCCCCATGAAGTTCCAATGTATGTATAAAACAGTTTATATATATATATATATATATATATATATATATATATATATATATATATATATATATATATATATATATATATATATATATATATATATATATATATATATATATATATATATATATATATATATATATATATATATTACTTTGTTTACATTTATGCAAGGCAAATTATATCCCGGATATTTGATTCTATTCTGGATATTTTATTCTTTCAATACTAATTAAAGGATACTAAGCAGATTCAGCAAGTTTGAAAAGAAAATGTGTCTGCTGCAAAGGAAAATTATATTAGTGTAAAGCTTTATTTTTCTAGTCTTCTTGGTTTTGACCGCTTGGTTCAGTGTTCTAAGGCGGCGTATCCAGTAAGATTCCTTTTCTTTCTGGTTTCGGATCTCCAATTGGGGTTGTTAGCAACTGCGATAAGTGTTATATCACTGAATGTACGACCAGGGAAAGAGAAGCATTCTATGCAGCTTCTTTGTTATCTAATCAAATCTATTCATTGTGAAGCTTTTCAGTTTCTCCGACATAACGAAGGTACCATATCTTACATGAGATGAGATAAATTACATTCTCTATTTTGCACTTTTTGTTTGAACCGTATATGTTTAGTTTTTCTCTAGTCACTGTGCTAATGAATGTCCTGATCTCGATTATATGTTGAATTATATGTCATATATATATATATATATATATATATATATATATATATATATATATATATATATATATGACGTCTTAAGAATCAAGAATCTATTTATATAACTGATACATCTAAAATTAGAGACAGTCACAGGTACCTAAGAGTAACGTAGATATATGAGTAAAGGATGAAATTATCATAATACAGGATTCAAATAACTTGATGACGACTTACTTGGAGATGTGTCTGTTTATCTCGTTAAACACACACAAGACTATATTACGATGAAAACTGAAATGTAGTCATATTTGTATTTTTTAGATATTGTAAGGTAGTTAATTTAAACCGTTTAGTGGGATATATTGAATGATTTACCAAGACTACAAATAATAACAAAAACCTATGGGCTTTATATGCTCCATCAGGTTGTGCTGAAAGCAGGTGAATATATATCGATTTCCAATAATATTATATCACTCAATTCAATAAATTATGTAAATAATTCCTTTTTCCTAAACCTAAATGCCCATCCTTTAAAGATTTACAGATTTATATTGCAATAATTCCAAATAAGAAAACTAAACCTTTTGTGGTAAAAATCAATAACGAAAGTGTATTCTAAGTTAATAAATTGGAAAATTGTGAAATGGGATATTTTAGCCATGTACAAACCAGAAAAACTGAACAGGGAACATATGACGTGACGTTAGGTGCGATGTTTTCGAAATATATCAGAACAGCAATACATAATTGAAATATATCAGCTATTTATAGAGTAAAAAAATATTGCTCTTTTGCAATATGCCAAACCTGTTACAGTACTGAACTCAATTCGATATTGGAGCACGTTTGATGTATAATAAAAATACCATTTTAATTTTCTTTACATGAAAGATATTACTCAGAAATAGGCGATCTCATATTATTATTCGCCTTCAATCTCATTTTGAACAGAGTTATTTAAATCTGGACAACACATTTAATCTGCTTTGTACATTCCAGACATGTCTGTACTAAACACTGGTTGGCTTACTTCACTGAACGGTGTTGTGCAAGGTATAATTGGTGGACAACGTAAGTTTAGCAAATAATTTACATTTAAATATGTCAGGAATTAATATGTCACGTTATGTCACGATGATTTGTATTCTTTATCACATGTTCTTTACAGGAACTGACAATCTATCAATTCGTATTATACAAAGAAAATATATTCATGTCTAGTCAGGTTCTATCTTATGCATATCTAAAAAACTTCAAAACTTGCGTATGCCTCTCCTGAGAAATATGATACGCCATGTCGCTACATGAAGTGTCTCTGAAACGTAAATACCTAATGTTACTATGTGAATTCGATATCCAATAATATCTTATAGACTTTTCTATGCAACGGAGAAATCTTGAGAAACATGTGACGTCATTAAACAGCATGTCAAGTTTCACATTCATGTTAGCAAAGTCAGGTGTGATTATTTAAGACTTGCCAAAATGTGATTTTTAGTATTCTTAATGCTGCAGTCAAGCCATGTCATAAAATAATTAATTAGACAATAGGTACTAGTATTTAAAGATATAATGCAAGCAGAATAATTATCATTTTATGCTTTCAATGATGAGTATATAAGTTGAATATCATATTACGACAAACGTTTCATATTCTGTGCATGTTCCATTTCGTTGCTAAAACACATCATTATATAATACATTTGATAAAATAAATCCCTTCTAATTATTAATTGTTTCTGACAAAAAACTTTGTTTTCTAGTGCTTATGATTGCAAATATTTGATGACTCGTCAGTTATCTAAACATAGCTCTGTGCGATATTGCTGTGGTGGAAGGAAGCACAATGAAAAGGAAATCATTACTATTCGTAAGTATAACTTGCTGTTTTCAATAGCATTCAAATTTCTGTACAGACATTGTAATACAGAGAAGTCAACGGTACAATATTTTACTCCATATCTGATTCATTCCAATGTCTCTTATGTCTTAAACCATAAAATTTACAAATTAAAAGAAAAGGTCAAAATGGTTATTTTTTTCCTAGTCGGGGAAGATTACATCATTTAATCTTGCGTGTATTATAGTGATGAAGGAATCAAACCCTCGCACAGAAGCCAAATATATTGAAATATTCAGAGGATGTCAAAAGACACAAAAAAGAGCAAACAAAGGAAGAAAATAGACGTATATTTTCAATAACGAGAAAACAAGCATTCTATATTGGTAGGTATAACCTATCATAAGGTGCATATTTTTCTTAAATGTATTTTTTACATATTACTCTCAAAGGTCTTTTGTACATATGTCGTAGGTTATTATATGCATATGACTCTCGAAGGTAAGAAGTATGTGTCACCCATTAGACTCATATTACGACCAGTAGCAAGACTAAAATAAAGTGGTTATATAAATGGAGTGGTCTACAAATTTTGGTTTCGGAAACCATCAGATGTATGTATGTATGTATGTATGTATGTATGTATGTATGTATGTATGTATGTATGTATGTATGTATGTATGTATGTATGTATGTATGTATGTATGTATGTATGTATGTATGTATGTATGTATGTATGTATGTATGTATGTATGTATGTATGTATGTATGCATGTATGCATGTATGTATGTATGGAGTAATAAAATCTTTCGTATGCTTCAGGGTATGATAAGGATATTCCGTCCGATAATCAGACGTTTAGGGCCTGAGGGTTGACTTATTCTGTCAAACATCACCGCATAACAAAGGATTTTTCTCTCATTCCTGAACGGAATATGAGTAGCACAGTCAAGAAAGCTTATCGTCGAATACTGACGTAATTTACAAACAGTATAACACCAAATAATGACGTAATTTACAAACAGTATAACACCAAATAATGATGTAATTTACAACCAGTATAACACCAAATACTGACGTAATTTACAAACAGTATAACACCAAATAATGATGTAATTTACATACAGTATAACACCAAATAATGACGTAATTTACAAACAGTATAACACCAAATAACGATGTAATTTACAAACAGTATAACACCAAATAATGATGTAATTTACGAACAGTATAACACCAAATAACGATGTAATTTACGAACAGTATAACACCAAATAACGATGTAATTTACAAACAGTATAACACCAAATAACGATGTAATTTACGAACAGTATAACACCAAATAACGATGTAATTTACGAACAGTATAACACCAAATAAAGATGTAAATTACAAACAGAATAACACCAAATAATGATGTAATTTACAAACAGTATAACACCAAATAACGATGTAATTTACGAGCAGTATAACACCAAGTAATGGCGTAATTTACGAACAGTATAACACCAAGTAATGACGTAATTTACAAACAGCATAACACCAAATAATGAGGTAATTTACGAACAGTATAACACCAAATAATGATGTAATTTACAAACAGTATAACACCAAATACTGACGTAATTTACGAACACTATAACACCAAATAACGATGTAATTTACAATCAGTATAACACCAAATAACGATGTAATTTACGAACAGTATAACAACAAATAACGATGTAATTTACAAACAGTATAACACCAAATAATGATGTAATTTACAAACAGTATAACACCAAATAATGACGTAATTTACAAACAGTATAACAACAAATAATGACGTAATTTACGAACAGTATAACACCAAATAATGACGTAATTTACGAACAGTATAACACCAAATAACGATGTAATTTACAAACAGTATAACACCAAATAATGATGTAATTTACAAACAGTATAACACCAAATAATGACGTAATTTACGAACAGTATAACACCAAATAATGACGTAATTTACGAACAGTATAACACAAAATAATGACGTAATTTACAAACAGTATAACACCAAATAATGATGTAATTTACCAATAGTATAACACCATATAATGACGTAATTTACAAACAGTATAACACCAAATAATGACGTAATTTACGAATAGTATAACACCAAATAATGACGTAAATTACAAACAGTATAACACCAAATACTGACGTAATTTACGAACAGTATAACATCAAATAATGATGTAATTTACAAACAGTATAACACCAAATAATGACGTAATTTACGTACAGTATAACACCAAATAATGACGTAATTTACAAACAGTATAACACCAAATAATGATGTCATTTACAAACAGTATAACACCAAATAATGACGTAATTTACAAACAAAATAACACCAAATAATGACGTAATTTACAAACAGTATAACACCAAATAATGACGTAATTTACAAACAGTATAACACCAAATAATGATGTAATTTACAAACAGTATAACACCAAATAATGATGTAATTTACGAACAGTACAACATCAAATAATGACATAATTTACAAACAGTATAACACCAAATAATGACGTAATTTACAAACAGTATAACACCAAATAATGACGTAATTTACAAACAGTATAACACCAAATAATGACGTAATTTACAAACAGTATAACACCAAATAATGATGTAATTTACAAACAGTATAACACCAAATAATGAAGTAATTTACAAACAGTATAACACCAAATAATGATGTAATTTACGAACAGTATACACCAAATAATGACGTAATTTACAAACAGTATAACACCAAATACTGACGTAATTTACAAACAGTATAACACCAAATAATGACGTAATTTACAAACAGTATAACACCAAATAATGATGTAATTTACGAACAGTATAACACCAAATAATGACGTAATTTACAAACAGTAAAACACCAAATAATGATGTAATTTACAAACAGTATAACACCAAATAATGATGTAATTTACGAACAGTATAACACCAAATAATGACGTAATTTACAAACAGTATAACACCAAATAATGACGTAATTTACAAACAGTACAACACCAAATAATGATGTAATTTACAAACAGTATAACACCAAATAATGACGTAATTTACAAACAGTATAACACCAAATAATGACGTAATTTACAAACAGTATAACACCAAATAATTATGTAATTTACAACCAGTATAACACCAAATACTGATGTAATTTACAAACAGTATAACACCAAATAATGAAGTAATTTACAAACAGTATAACACCAAATAATGATGTAATTTACGAACAGTATACACCAAATAATGACGTAATTTACAAACAGTATAACACCAAATAATGACGTAATTTACAAACAGTATAACACCAAATAATGACGTAATTTACAAACAGTATAACACCAAATAATGATGTAATTTACGAATAGTATAACACCAAATAATGACGTAATTTACAAACAGTATAACACCAAATAATGATGTAATTTACAAACAGTATAACACCAAATAATGATGTAATTTACGAGCAGTATAACACCAAATAATGATGTAATTTACGAACAGTATAACACCAAATAATGATGTAATTTACAAACAGTATAACATCAAATAATGATGTAATTTACAAACAGTATAAAACCAAATAATGATGTAATTTACAAACAGTATAACACAAAATAATGATGTAATTTGCAAGCAGTATAACACCAAATAATGACGTAATTTACATACAGTATAACACCAAAAAATGACGTAATTTACAAACAGTATAACACCAAATAATGACGTAATTTACAAACAGTATAACACCAAATAATGACGTAATTTACAAACAGTATAACACCAAATAATGATGTAATTTACGAACAGTATAACACCAAATAATGACGTAATTTGCAAACAGTATAACACTAAATAATGATGTAATTTACAAACAGTATAACACCAAATAATGATGTAATTTACAAACAGTATAACACCAAATAATGATGTAATTTACGAACAGTATAATACCAAATAATGATGTAATTTACAAACAGTATAACACCAAATAATGATGTAATTTACAAACAGTATAACACCAAATAATGATGTAATTTACAAACAGTATAACACCAAATAATGATGTAATTTACAAACAGTATAACACCAAATAATGATGTAATTTACAAACAGTATAACACCAAATAACGATGTAATTTACGAGCAGTATAACACCACATAATGATGTAATTTATAAACAGTATAACACCAAATAATGACGTAATTTACAAACAGTATAACACCAAATAATGATGTAATTTACGAACAGTATAACACCAAATAATGATGTAATTTACGAACAGTATAACACCAAATAATGATGTAATTTACGAACAGTATAACACCAAATAATGATGTAATTTACGAACAGTATAACACCAAATAATGATGTAATTTATGAACAGTATAACACCAAATAATTATGTAATTTACAAACAGTATAACACCAAATAATGATGTAATTTACAAACAGGATAACAACAAATAATGATGTAATGTAACTAAAATTGAATGAAGAATGTTAAGTTGTTGTATTGACTTCAAATGATGTTTTAACACTTTACATGTTTAGTGTCATGGAATATACTAAAATAAAAATATTATCATTAAAGTACTGAATAAATAATGCTTTTAGGTTTGGCGACACATTTAGATCTGTCTGGGTTTTCAACGCGTCCTTTGAAACCGTCTCCATTGGATTCACATATTTGTTTCGTTTGTATAAAAAAAAGTGGTCGAAAGGATTTCCTACTCTTCCCTGACGTATCACATATGCATATGCTATATCTGCGAATATAGTAACAATTATTATTCGTGTATATGTTTATATCTCCTGTAATCTGCTATTTTTGCAAAGTTAGGGACATTTAAACTTTGCTGCTGATGTGTGCAAAGTGCATTTAATAATAGTGACATATGGACATCACATTATTCGTTGGTTATATGCAATTATCATCTGATTGTTAATATATTACAAATGTTAAAACTACACTTTTGATCACCGTTTAAAATCACACTGAATGGTAATTAACCACTACCTGTCCACCCTTTACATACATTGCTATGCAAAACGGCGTCTGCACATCCTCTTTCTGATTGGATGCAACTCAAAGAACCGTTTTCAATCAGATTACTCGTTACATTTACTTAGAAAGAACGTTATATATCATCATAGCCGTCTTGGTAGACAGAGACACATGTTACACGTATATTTAACCAATAAAAATATTTCATACATTGATATCTTTCAAAAAAGGCAGGAATATGAAAGCCGTAATATTTAGTATCTAGCAGGTCCAAAAAGAAGCTTTCTAATTAATTACGTAGAATTGCTTGCTACAGACAATGAAGTTTCATATCAATTGGCACTTGTTCGAGACTCTGTTCTGAGTAGCTACATTTGCTCAGTGTTGATAAGGAATGAAGTCGATTGATAACTAATGGGAAAGTGAAACTTTTTCAGGCATGTTGGGTGCAGTTGATTCAGTTGGCCAACATTTCAGAGCATTTCAAGGCTTACGCAACTGGGACTGACCAGTAAAAACTTATTATTGAACCAAAATGATTAGATGTGTACAATGCTAAACCAAATGGGAACAGCAGATTTTTGTTTAAAGGAAAACAGATATGATTGCAGCTCGTATGACTTATACAGAAGACATTAGTATTTACTCTCCATGACAAGAAAAGCGTTTGCTCAGTTTGCAAACAATCATGAAGAGGTTTTAAAAATGTGTGTTTGTTAGAATTCGATACATCCTTTCAATCAAAATAGGACCTATAAAGAATTAATATAAGTTTGTTTATTGCTATATTTCCTGAAACGTTTACAAGAATATTATGTAACCGTTCGTTCCTCTAACCTCTACTCTTTGTTTTTCATAAAGTCTATCAAATATGCCTGGTTATGGGGAATTAGCATGTAGAATCATAAAATTTGCTAATGCTTGTTTCCCACTTTCCGATATAGTACACACAGCGAAAATATAAGAGCTCATGTGTAAACTATTGATAAATTTCACTCTTTCCATACCATTTTGCATACCTGCCATTCAGTGGTAATATATGCTATCTTAATTGCAACGTTAAACTATATCTTTGATTAGTGAATCTCAATAAGTACTATTTCATGAATCGGTTTGTAAAGGTTTCGATAAACGATAAACTCGAATAGTTCATGTAAGCAACCAATTCTTTTTAATCCCTTCAGAATGGGTTTTTCATGGATCTAACAAGACAACGTTTATTAATGAGTTGCAGCAACCAGAATATGTCTGTTATATGTGTGATAAAACATGCTAGATAATTATAATTCTCTGCACACCAGGAATATGGCTATTATCCCCAGTCCAAGTTACGTTCTCTTTGTCCTTCTCTCAGTCACATACTCGTGATATTCACTTTCATATATGTGATGGTGTAAATAGAACGATTTTTTATAATACAGAATCATCTTTCTTAACATGCTTGTGATGTTCATATTCCTACGATTATTTGCTCAAATGACATACAGAACATAAGAGGATAACAGTTTCGATTATAAGGGTTTCCAAAGATGGGATAGCTAAAAGCACAAGACACCTTAATTTTAGAAAGTGTGCTCTAAATACCTTATCTGACCGGCATAAACCCTAATGTTACTTCACTACGTGAACTTATGATATTTAGTTCTGTAAAAGTCAATTATTTAACAACGATGATCTAATAAAGAACATTTTAGATTCTGTATCTATGATGTACACCAATAACCTAATTTTGATCCGTAAAAGAAATATGCATAAAAGAACGAGATCATTAGACCCACGATAACTCAATTACTTGTTATGTTTAAAACGAACGTTGATAATCAATGCTATATTAAAATTTTAAGAAATCCATAAAGGTAAATTAGAGGTTAATTGATTGATTATATAAACATATTACTGGAGTAAAAGTATGACCGTTGATTACCGGCTGGTTGGTTAGATTTAGATTCATTATTGACTATATCGTGTCGAAGAAACAGGAATCAAGGATACAATGTGGCAGACTAATTAATTGGCCTGCGAGAGTATCAAACTCGCGATTGCGAATCCAAGACGCAAACAATTGATCTATATAAATATGTATTGTCTGCTATTGAAACAGTAATCATAGTTATATATTATATAGCACTTCCCTTTGTGCTGCAGGGTATATCTTTTGCTTGAGATATTGTTGCCATAAAATGTTCTTTACGATTATGATTGCAGCTGCAGACGACAAAATTATTCCTGCCTATGCAAGTGTCACCGAAGCATGGAAATATGCGGACGATAGAGAACAAATAAATTCAGAGAAATTTATCGTGAAACGGCAAGGTATTTACACGAATCTCCTGACTGGGAAATACTGTTTAAATTTATTTGTGTATCTGCCAGATATTACTGGAGTAATACGACGTAGGTTTACATTTTGGGGTTTTGCATTGTAAATCGAGCTTTCAACACTGAGGACTAAAAATTTTCCTTTTAATGAATAATTCATACGTTATTACAATTACCATATCTTGTAGTGGTAATATGGGATACCGTTGTGTTAAAAAGGATTTTAATAGCATACCACATGTTTACTTCGGGAACTATATGGAGTCAAGAAAGAATTTAACATTAAAGTTTCACACTTAAAAATTGAGAATGGGATTATATATATACGGACATCGGACATAATATCAATGCAATCTATGTTGGTGCTTGCACCGAGACAAGGATATTTGGTAAAGGAAATCCCAGAGTCTCGTGTACCACGACTGGGATTTCCTTGTCATGACACAAACACAGACATGTATTATTTTCTCACACAAATTTGCTTTCAATCAAATTAAATCAATTCTGCACTTTTCCAATATAGTTAGCAGATTTACCACACATGGTAATAATCAGGCATTATTATTGCCTCTCAATTTATACAAAGAACACATTGTTTATACACTTTCATGAAACTGAATAATTATCCTAACATAATCTAGCCATATAAGTTACAATGTTTTCATGTTTTAAGTAGTGAACCATGAGCATATGTAGGGCACCATGAGCATATGTAGCAACGTACCGTTGCTTGTAAACACCACGCATTAATGCAAATACGTTATTAAAGGCATTGGGTTGTTCGGTCGTCCCTACATGCAAACATTCCGCCCATGAGAAAATGGAAGATTAAAACATATATATTATTACTGTATTATCCCATTTTTATAGATAGATGTCGTAAGAAGAAACAAGTAACATTTTTGTACGGATAACATCAGTTTTAGTTTGGTAGCCGTACGGTTTAGTACTAGGTACACAGCTCTAACGAAGCGTGTAATGACTGTGAGGGGAGTTACAATTCATGATCCCATTTGAAATGTATAAGTTTTGTCCTGGAAATGATGCAATGTGTCGTTATTACAAGTGTAATTACATGCTACATAAATATCTTATGTATAATAGTGTCTGGACTGACAAACGAAATTCCTGATCATTAAAGGCAGGTAATTTAATTTGCAATTCTTTTGATGTGTTTGATTAAACTGAGGGCAGAGTGGGAAAGTTGGGCAAGGTTTGCTGAATATATGTCTGCATTCCACATATCCGTTTGTTTCATGCTTAGCGATAGTTCTTGATATAGTTTGGATTTTAAGCCAGTAGTGCGTGTAACCTGTCTGGAATAGTACTTTCTATTAGTTTCTAGAATAACTATTTTATCGCGTTTGAGGTTATGTGAGATATTAAGAAGTCAACTTGGGCATGTTTGTTTCCAGTCTCTTTGTCCTGAAGGACCTAGATCTCAGTGATTGTACATGTGGTGCCACATAATCATGTGTCTATTTCATATCGACTGATATTGACTTGTAACACGACCTGTAGCTGTTAATCATGTTTACCTTTATTTTATCCGATTATACCGATGCAAATCTAGTTGGACGGGTCATGTTCTTGCATGCACTGGAACCTTCATCAACACCTCAAAAACGTATTACTTTTGCATTAAAGTACGCTTTTAATCATATTAAAAGCAAATATTATTTGCTAATAATAATTTGATTGACATAGTGTTAATGTGGATCCATGAATTTATGCAAACAAATTGGATGTAGCTGAACTTATCGGAACTGTTGTTGTTGATATATAATGTGATGAGCCTGTTGTTATTTTTCAGGATCGAATTGTAAATTATATATGTAGACGTCACATTCAAGAAACCGTTCAGATGAGAGTCACTGTTGCAAATAATCGTGCCTTGATTAGTGAAAATGTACGAATGAAAGACTGGTATTTTCTTTCGGAATATCAGATAATACGTTGATAATGCCATTGCAACAACAAAACAATTCTTAGATGAACGACCCGCAAAACAATCAACGTAAAGTTGTATGGCAAAACAATTGGAATAATGATCAAAGACGGAGAGACACAAGGTAGACTAAGCAAATAGCCGACCTGTTTTCAGTTCTCTTCATAATGGTTTTGATTGACCTAAGCATCGCAACATTAAAGTGCGTGAATCCTTATACCTTATAGGTGGTGTCAAATTTGAATATTGATAAATATTCCGCAACAACTTTATTTTTAAAATTTGTTATCATTAGTAGAATCTGTCCAAAACGATACATGCCATAGGTGTCCATCATTAGGTGTCGACGATTAAATGCAGCTCGAAGAAATTTTGTTTGAAAGGGTTCTTAATTGTCTTTGTTATTTGTGTTTAAGATTAGATGTTTCATTATATATATATATATATATATATATATATATATATATATATATATATATATATATATATATATATATATATATATATATATATATATATATATAGATATATATATTATATATCATGGATTCTGATTGAGTCTATGAGGTTTCGAAACTTACCGACAAAGAGAGGGATGACCTAACAAAGGATGCCAACATTGATAGTATTTCGTTGTACTTGTCAATGAATATGTTTTAAAATAATGTTACCTATCATTCGTTTACGAACACATATTCTACTTCTGGGCGACATTGAAATAGCCTGGAACCACATTGGTGTGAACAATCCAACTTAAAGTACGTTTTGGGTAACAGTGTTTGCAATCGCAATCGCTCAACTGTTGACTGCACAGCCAGGTGCAAAGAAAAATTGATTATTCAATGATGAAGAAACGTACACCACTGAATCCGCCACAGTTGCATTTTCAGTTAATATCCCACCAACATTCACTTAGCTGGAGAAAATAAACGGCTTGACTTTTATACAAAAAAACGCACTTGTTCAGATACAGTTCTTGGACAAGTATAAGTAAAATTCGTTTCGGATATCACTGAGTGCTGGAATTGGTATGACCCTTATAGAAACGGTGCTAGACCGCTGAATTGCCGGAGATTTGATGAACCTCAGAAGGATATGTTCTTTGATTGTATAGCTGTAGTGCCCGTAAAAAGAATGGTAACTGTTCATAATTGCGTGTCCTTGCTCCTTAAGGTTGGCCTGATAATGCCAGTATGATTGGGCAATCGCAATATTAATAAAGAGATGTGATAGACCCTCAGTGTTGCTCAAGTGGAAAAATATAATCGAAGCGTACCAACAACTACTAAATGAATTCACCATGAAAACTGCCTTGATCGTGAAAAACAAATGGATGTGCATGGTGATAGATTCTATTTTCGGGATTGCAACAGTAGCACTTGTTGGTTTTTGTCATGGAAGTAATCACGGTAACGACAGCCTTATACGTACACTAATAACAATTATTTGCGGGGGGCATAGCAATGATAACCAGTGTGTCTGGCGGTGATGGAAATTAAGTTCAATCCAATTACATTCACGAACACTTATTTGTTCAGAACTGTTTCTAGTAGCATCAATAGTCACAATACTTTATTCGGTGACATTTGAGGTTAAAATAATTACCATGTTCGATTTGGAGCTTTTATTGGGGAAATGGATATCCACCGTCAACTCTGCTTCGAAGTGGACTAGAAAACAATAAAAGCCATGTATTATTCTTTAAAACAATTACAAAGCCAAAACCTATTCTATTTTAACTGGCATAAACTCACAAGTAATCAATTACAACTACATATGCACCTATATTTATAATGTAAATATTATGAACGTATATCAATATATAAATTGCATTCGGCTGATATTTTCTTGTTGTCTGGCAATTATTTATCACCGTATCGTGTATGGTAAGCGCGCATACGCGAAAAATACATTAGTAATCATCAAGTAGCAGGACATAGAATACTGTGACCTATTTCAATACCCACATATCCAAAATCCTCATTGTTACTACGCTATTTCTTCCGTTATGAAACACACTAAAACAAATTATCTATGCTAACAAAGGGAAGTAACTCAGCATATGGTCATTGTTATCATACATGCAATTTGTCAGTAAAGATTATTATATTATTGCTCAAAATACATTCTTATTGGTCAGCCTGTTTCATACGTTACTGATTTATAGAAAATCGTTTAAACCATAATCTTCTGAAGGTTAAAATTATATAACAATAATATATTATTGACTGAAACAGAAATATATATATATATATATATATATATATATATATATATATATATATATATATATATATATATATATATATATATATATATATGTGTGTGTGTTCCGTTTTACACGCAGACAAACATAAAAGCATTATGACTGTTATACAATAAAATAAATATATTTGAATGTTTTACTATTGCTTAACTATAATAAGCAATATACATAAATACATACATACATACATACATACATACATACATACATACATACATACATACATACATACATACATACATACATACATACATACATACATACATACATACATACATACATACATACATACATACATACATACATACATACATACATGCATGCATGCATACATATCACATGTCCATTAATGAGAGAGACAAATGTGTAAAGGTCACGATAACTCTAATTTATTGCTTTTATGAATAGTTTTAAACATGTGTTATTTTTTATTGTTACCCGGCTGTTTCTTTGCTTACCATTATCTTGTTTCCTTCTTTCTTTTATGTATTTATTTATCTGTTTATTTATTTATTTATTCATTTTTATTTATTTATTTATTTATTTATTTATTTATTTATTTATTTATTTATTTGTTTAATTATTTATTTAAGTAAATAGGTGTGGATCGAATTTGAAAGCCCAAACAGAAAAGGCAATACTGACTTCATCTAATTACCCTTTGTTATACGAAAACGACATGAGCTGCACCTGGACAATAGAAGCACCTGTAAATTATGTCATTGTCATAGACATAACATACCTTGGCCTCGAAGACAATGCAGATTGTTCGTACGATTACTTATCGATCACAATAGGTAGGTACACATAAGGAATAGAATTATGTCTACGTTTATGGTATTAATTCAGTAGATTTAAAATTGATTGTAAGAACCCTTCTACACAAATAATTGCATATTTTATTGAATATTCAATTACGATACTTATACCAGACATTCAGTGGAAATAAATATATAATAATATAATTTTATTAAAACCACCACATTTCTTACCTTTTCCTGACATATAGATACCATGTTAAATAATATATGTCAAGGTGAATTTTTTTTTCAAAAAGCGGAGGAGCGAAGTTTGTGTGCATAGTTATTAAAATAAATCTTTTTATGTACAAATCAGTAATGATAAAATTACACGAAATGTACGACTTACCAATTATGATAATGATAGCCATTCGAGTGTGTAGAAGACGCTCTTTAATATCAATTATCTTACTTTATAAAGCATGTTACCTTTCACAGCCAAATAAGTTGCAATCGCACACAAAATATAACCAGATTTGTTAAACTTTATTAACCCAGGTAAGCAAGCAGAATTTGTTAAGATAGTGTTCCAGATATACAAAGATAATGTAAGTGATATGAAATGAAGCGGAATGAGAGCAATAAAATTACATCAATGTAAAAAGTAAATTTATAAAAATGATTTGAATTTTGCAAAACAGTCAATTAAACGAATCAAACATTGTTCGATATAAATGGCTTCTTTAGAAGCAGAAGAAAAATGACAGATAGAAAAATCTAATCCATAAGTACTTGTCAGTTACTTTTCCAGGTAGAAATAGCGATCAGAAGACAACACGAATTTGCACCGGTATTACAAATGACTTGCGATTCATTTCGATGTCGAACCTAGCCGTTCTTAAATTTGTCACGGACGGGTCCAAAACGATGACTGGCTTTCAAGTCCAATACCATGCTGGTATATGACTTTGTATACTGTGGATGCTAAAGACTTAGAGAATAAATATGCTCATAGTGAAACATTTATCACTCTCTACTTTTGCGAGAAAATATATATTGCGTGTGTTGTGTATGTTAAATGTTTTCTGACCTGACCTGTATAGTTTTTCTTCTTCATAGATTATACGATTTCATATTATCTATTAAGATCCAGGAATATAAATTTATATGTGGCATAAAGGTCGGGTTAGATATTTCTTAACTAGTACCTTCCTGAGATCATTACAGATTATATAACCCGTCATTTTAGGTGGAACATTAGGTCATGTTTAATCTAACCTGTTGAATAATATTCTTTATGGCAATTTTGTTTTTGCCTGGGTATTTAATATAAGTTGATGACCCCAAATGGAGTTCCTAAACCAGGAGAGAAAATAAATCTTGCTGGATACGCTGCCTTATAACATTGAAACCATGGGGTTTAAAGGAAGAATGCTAGAAACAGACAGTCATGCACACAAAAAACGACACATTTTACGTTTGAATATTTGTCCAAATTTCCTTTAGTGCCACCAATTACTACTAAAACAATGAAATATCCGGGATGTACCTTGCACTTACTTAAATGTACATAAAATACCAGGTGTCGTTATGGCTCATCGATGTCTAGCTTAATGCAAATAATTTCCAGTAACCGCAAAAAGTTGATATAAACTAGATGAAACATAATATATCTGGCGGTATAATTCCTGTAGAAACAGCCATGCAAAGTTTTGCAAACACTACGGTATTCCGGTTTTATTTGTTTGTCTTGTCTATATTTTGTATATGCCTTTGAAAAAGACGCATTAAGAGTCGAAAGCGCTCAGGCTAGTTAGATACTAGTTTTGCACTGTTCGTTGTGAGTATATTGCGTTTATCTTAATTAACCACTGACATAAGTGATTCCTTACTGGATCCAGTGCGCTTGAAAGGATTGTTACTTGCCATCTGATTTGTGTGTATATATATATATATATATATATATATAGATATATATATATATATATATATATATATATATATATATATATATATATACATACATACATACATACATACATACATACATACATACATACATACATACATACATACATACATACATACATACATACATACATACATACATACATATATTGACGACGAACAGTGCAAAAATAGTCCGCAACAAGTTGATATAGGCTGGCTGAGACAATGCATTTAAAGGTTAAATTCATGTAGAAACAACCATGTATAATTTTGCAAAACACATCGTTTTTTGGGTTGTATTTGTTTGTTTTTCTGTTTTGTAAATGCCTCTGATAAGAGATTCATTAAGAATCGAAAGCGCTGAGGCTTCTTAGATACTAGTTTTGAAATGTTAGTCGTCAGTTTAATGGATGTTATTTGCAAATATATGTGTTCTATTCTCTCTCCTCTCTCCCTCCCTTTCCCTCCCTCCCCCTCTCCCTCCCTCCCTCTCTCTCTCTCTCTCTCTCTCTCTCTCTCTCTCTCTCTCTCTCTCTCTCTCTCTCTCTCACTCTCTCTCTCTTTCTCTCTCTCTCTCTCTCGCTCCCTCTATCTCTCTCTCTTTGTGTATATATATATATATATATATATATATATATATATATATATATATATATATATATATATATATATATATATATATATATATATATATATATATATATATATATATATATTATTTTCTTGGTACGTAAGGCTTTTGAAATGGATCTCACTGAGCCAATTTTAGAACCGATATACCTTTATGGTTTCTTTTAGCTAATGATTTTTGCACATTGTACAAATTATGCCGCAACTAGATTCACGATACTTTGTAAATGTGCCTGTTGTTAAGTGCTGCTCTCTCGTTACTAAATAGAATTAAAAATAATAATCTCTAGTATTTTCAGATTATTTTAAAAGCTCAGATTTAATATAAGAATGAATGTACTGTCATGTTTATGTTTATTGTTTCTTGGTATGATTATAGAATAGCAATTGTCAAGATGATATGTCAGTCAAAACTGGCACTACATTGCCAAGTAAAAGCTCACATCTTTAAATTTTATTACGATTCAAAATCAAAATGAAACGAGAATTACCAAACAAATATAATTTGACTAGAACATAAGCTAACATGTTGTTAGAATCCCTTTAGTTTGAACCTACCTTCAGTAATTAATTTTTATAATTTCTACTTTAGAAAGTTACAATCTTCGTCGAAGTGATTACACTGGTTATATCGTGCCACATGCCACCATATGCTATTTTATTGTTTATGTCTCTTTCCGTCTGTTACCAGTTTTGTTTTGCAGAAATTACCATTTCTCCTCGATCTACTTTTCGCAGTCTTTATGAATAACGTGCGCTTCTAACAACAAAGACGTTTATGATTTGAGAGTCAAAATGGTCAGATGTGAAGTTCAAAGCGATTTAAATCCAAATTGTGTGTGTGTGTGTGTGTGTATGCAACATAATTAGTTCTGCAACACTCTTGGACCATACTGGGATGATGCCGTCAACATTGGGATGGACAAAGACTTATTAAAAGAGCAGATGTTAGACTTGCTTTCCAATATAAAGACAAATTGTTTTGAGATGACCCTAGTTACTTGTGACAAGTATCCTTTATATTTTTTCCTTATTTTGTTTTCAGTCATATTAGCTACAAAGCTTCATATTTAGAAAGATCGCAGATGATAATAATTTCAGGAAAGATTACGTTACTTTGCTGAATGCTTGCCTAGGATTGACTCTGTACCACACACAGGGACGCACATTCTAGCATCTTAGTGGTAGGTGACTGGAGACAAAGTATGTAAACAATACCTAACTGACATCAATATGGCTGCATTTAATACAAATAGAAAACAAAACAACTTAGTACGACTAGTCCAAATCTGGTTAAAAAAAGCATAACAAACTACAATAGAAATAACTCTATATGAAGTGCTCTTCATTGATTTTATAAATAATGCTGATATCACGAGATAACTACATTATGAAGATTGCAAAACTTTCCAAGTATTGATCTGATTAAACCTACTTTACTTTATTTATACTAAATTTGTCGGAGAGGTTTCGGCCCCGAATACAATTAAAGCTTGCATGAATCGTGCCAGGTTACCACCTCCACCCTGAAAAAGATAAAAGCACATAAAAAGTATACACAGTTTAATTTTCCAGAATGTTAAGGAAAAGTAGAAAATAAATCATAATAAATATATAGCACTAAACAACAATTACATTGGTTGATGTTGTTGTTGTGCTTAACGCCATTTTTCAGCATACGATATTCATGGCGGCCAGTATTAATGGTGGATGAAGAAGCCGGGAAATCACCGGAAAGAACCACCGACCCACGAGAAGATACTGGTGATTAACACTATTCACTTGCTTTCTTTTTTCTTATTACCAGGTCTTCAGGTTACAGTATCAGCAGTTAAATCTTTAAAACAATGGAAAGATAGTAAACTGGTCATGCAGAATTACATTATTTATTTTGCCAGCACAAGGCATAACAACGATAATACTGATCTTGTTTTGGCTCGTTCCTACTGTCCATCATCACCTCTACGTGTGTCTCTTAATAATAAGGCAAGTTATGCTGATTGTGGAATGTCTATGGCAGTTATTATTACACTTACCTTATTGATCGATTACTCCATTGATTTTTTTTCCAGATGCCCAGGTTACAATATCAGCGGATAAATCTTTTCCAAATGCCGGAGAGACAGTAATCTTGAACTGTAGTATTCCATATTTTATTGTGCCTGCAAGATGGATTGTTAATAACACCGGCGTGACTCTTAGCGATTGTCCTCCGAATGGTCCTTGTATGCCTCGGACTGATTTATCAAGATACATTTACAGCGCTACTGCTATATCAATTAGTGTTACAATTACATTATTTAATTCTGCTAAAGATACGTTTGGCTGGACTTGTCAATATGGTAACATCTATGCAGTCTTTGTCATAGATCCAAAAAGTAAGTGCAAGTTTATGAAATGACTATCGAAATTCCATTTTACCCTACCTGGTTAAATTCCAAAACGTGCTTATATTATGGTCTTAGTATAAGTAGCTTGATCCTTTAGCCATCATCAATCCGCGCATTAACAGCTGCTTGTACTCAATCGAGAAGTCTACCTTCTTATTATATATCGGTCACAAGTGGTGGATAATCTTATATCATCAAGACTTCGGATAACGTCCGTTATGAGTACCTTCCACAGATATTACTGATGTTTTTTTTCATCTGACTGGCAGAGCGTGCTCCATACAAAAAGCCACATTTCAGGTCCGATTTTGTTCAGAAATAAAATGTACGATTCGAAATCTGCTTAAAATTAATCATGGGTGATATTCATGCATGTTGATTAGATTATATTGCCTGTCATTGCCAGTGTTTGCGAATATGCTAAAGGTTTTATTTAGGTTTTGACCAAGGTTATAGTTGCATATCCTAGGTGTCGTATGGGTGACATGATCATTTGATCTTGCGTTTGATTGATGGACCTTGCGAATTCTCAAGATGCATTTGCAACAATCAAATTTGTCTCGTAATCTTAAAAACAAACCCTTGAATGAGATTGACTATAAGCGGCGTCTGCCTCTATTAACAACATGATTTCGCATCTAATCGATCGTATTTTTGAACAATATGGAGACCATAAGTTTGATCATATTTGCTACGCAAACCTTTCTCATGAAGGCCTTTTATGCGTTCACGAGCAAAATTCGCCTATACTAATGAGGTGATATTGTATTCTACTGGCTGATCTAAGCATATTCTAGAATCACATCTCACATTTGAAATGTTGATTTATATCAGCAAGACCTCAGATGAATTTGCTTATAGGCAAGATCCAGAAACAATAATGAGGACCCTGACTAAAACAATCATGGGATTTTGAACCGGCAATGCTCTGGTCAATTGTTGATTCTTACTGAACTAATTAACTCGCTTTCTACTGTCAGCTAGGACTATGTCCTATAATGGTTGGTTGTGAACGGTTATACATCAGGGCTTAATCTGCATTGTTTGCCTATAGGTATCGGTAACAAATTGGTCCTAATGAATAATAAAAGTATGTTCACGTGGGAATCTGTCTAAGTTATTTAAATTTAAACAACGTAGAAAATTTTGCATCAAGATTAACATTACCAAAGCAATCAAATAGTGTACACAATTTTTTATCACCGTACTCTATACCATAACAAAAAGGACTAAAGCGTCATATGAATTTACTGGTATAAAGGAGTTATTGTCAGGATGTACCACAAACCAATGTCCTACGTATGTATTGATGGATGCAAAATACAGATTAAACTTGCATTGACATCTACTTAATTTTATCTTTGGCGATATCAGCCATTGCAAATTTGTAATTAAATTAGTTCTAGTTTTTTGGAAAACTGGATGAATAATGGACGTTATATATACATTTTGCCTATAAAAGGATTTGTAAAAATCCACAAAATAAACAAACCCAAACAAACAGAATATTAACTATATTTTTGAGTTTAAAGACAAATACCCGTTGATACAATTCAGTACATTTGACCTCTCATACTTTTAAGAGTATCTCTTAGTTATTTTTGTTTCAGTTCCAGTTACCACTGTTCAGTTGACAAATACTTCCGGCGAATCATTACCATCAATGCTTAATGTTGTCAAGGGAGGAATCACTAAGATCACATGTAGTACTGCTCCTGGTGGCAGCAGTCCATGTGCAACATTTCGCTGGTACAAAGGACCACTGAACCAGTCACATATACTTACTGGCAATCAATCTATTTCCTCCACACCAGATGCAATAATGGTGGCAGGGCAGCTGTCGTCAACCTTTGTGATATCCTTCAGTACACTGACACTGACAGGAGATCCACTGTATCAGAACATGTATATATTCTGTGAAGCTCGTGACCAAACCAACACTACAAATTATAAACAGTCTCGAAAGATTCAGATCAATATCATATGTAAGTACATCAGAAGTTTAGATTGAAGATATTTCATAGGAGTTAATGCTATTCTAGCTGTTCATTTAAAATAAAATATCCACATTTGCAAAGATTATTTAATTTAGGACTGCAATGTGTCTGAGATAAACTGAAACAAATACTAAGAAACATGCATCAGTATTTAACATTTGTGATTTTGCTATACAGTTCTTACTGTATATATCATTGACCCGAAGAGCTTATACGAATGCCTGTTATCCATTGTAACTTATCCATTACACACTCGTACAAGACTTTTTCTGCTACTGCATCTAAACTACATGAATGATTCTTATGCACGTTTTAATAAACACTCAGTTACAAGGTCTAATTGGTTTTTCAATATGGCCACCATTGTAGTTATGTCAGTTCTACTAATGTGATGTCCAATCGTACATTTTGTGATGACTCAAAGACTTGTTAGTAGGAACGAAAATCAGGGGGTCTTGTTGAACACATGTATGAACAGCAAGGTTGGTAGCGTGACATAGTTATTACCATTTCTGTTTCATGTATAGTTGCTTGTAAACTTAAATGGCGACAATCTGATCTAAATAATGGGAAATATCGTATTATTATAAAACATAATAGTGCATCGCACATTGTAACCACCAAGCTGTATATCTTGGCCGTAGTAAGCTGAAAAAAAAACAACAACACAAAAGTGATAAATGGTAACATAATATATTCCCATCAGGATAGTAATAATTATTGTTTGCTTTCAAGCATACGTCTTTAACACAAACTGTCATTCGTCAAGCTGGCCCGCTAATTTTTTAAAACAAGTTTTGATTCAACATAACCATGTACTTTCCTTTTAACTTACAATAGTCATTGTTTTACTGTGTCATTCCCAAATTTAATTGCCTGCAGATTAATACTAGTGTGTGCATGCTAAATCATAATGTGGAGCACAAAAAGAGAACAAAGATAACTACCATATTGAAAAGTCAGAACATCGTAATTCCAAAGATGCTGACCAAGATGAATTAATTCCGGAAATGCAAAAAGCGTTAAATCAGTTACACTCGCGTATTCACCGGAATTACTTCGGTCTTTAAGGAAATATTTTTTTCAATGGTAGGTTTTCAGCATCAAACAGTAATTGTTTTATGTTATTCATTTTAAAATACACTCTTGAATGTTTAATTCATTTGCATATTATTTTTAATTAAATTATATAGAACATTTGATTGCTGTATGTCACGAAATGGTAAATATTTATTGTTAGATACAGTTGAAAAAATGTTATTAGGTTGGGTACAGCGTTACTTGAGGATGGCTTATCTATATTGTACATTCTTTCGATGTAATGAGTTCGTTTCACTCAATGCTGCACGAACAAAGAACTTATGATGGGAAAGTGGATATACATTGAGAGCACATGCTGTGCCTTGCAAAACATTGTCTTTATATGCTCCTGGTATATTCTAACTTCATATTACGAAAAGTCTTGTGATCAATCCGTTCAGTTTACGGCGCAATATATCCAGTGTTAGAGTTGTGAGCGGTGAATGCTGAAGGGGTGACGGAGCGATAAAGCGATAATGATAGGGCAATGCTGAATATTTGCTTTGTTTGTACCGTATTGAAACCGTGGTACAAATTTGGGTTGGTATATACCCGATATCCTGCTCTCGGTGGTGAGGTTGATCCGGACGAAGATAGTGGTTATCTCGTGATGAGAGACTTAAGCTTCGTTACTAACGGGTCAACATGGAACAAAAGGCGTTGTACGGATTA
Source organism: Potamilus streckersoni (assembly GCA_016746295.1). Classification (NCBI taxonomy): domain Eukaryota; kingdom Metazoa; phylum Mollusca; class Bivalvia; order Unionida; family Unionidae; genus Potamilus; species Potamilus streckersoni. The sequence continues at coordinate 2,084,358 of JAEAOA010001465.1, forward strand.
GTAGACATTCCGGGAGGGGCGGACCATTGGTGGTGGCTATTAGACCAGCTGGAAAAGTGGTTTTGCTTAAACTAGCTTGTAGTTCTGTATTGGACGTCACAAGATATATGTCCATGTTTATGCAAAATAATATATTACTATTTGAGTGAAAACTTGTCATTATTTATATGAAACCAGTTGTCATTGTTTGAGTGAAATATTATCATTATTTTGAAAATTGGGTATCATTTTTTGACTGAATAATAATTACTTGTGTAAAACAATCCAATGTAGGAATTTATGCAAATGAGTTTGGTGTTGGATATTTCTATCGTTAATCGGATATTAAAATATCTCTTTTTTTCGTTATCATTCTGAGTGTCTTCATTGTAATAATCGTAACTCACTCAGGTTCATCTTGCTACACTGTATACTGAAAAAGCTCCGGCACTTAAGTCTGTTTCGTTTCTTTTAAACATTTAAACAATATTTTAAAACACGTAACAACACGCAATTAATTATTGCTGAAACTTTTGTGCAAAAATGTATACTAGTATACGACAGACAAGCTAAGAACTACGAATTACATAAACAAATCACATCTTGATGCAGTTTCGAAACATTTGAGTATCCAGGTACACCTTGACATTATTCAAAAAAAGCAGAATGTTCAACGACAACAAGAGTTATCTAACCTTTGATGAATATATTGTGTGCTTTTGACTGATCCTTTAAAGCCAAAAGATGAGTATCTTGAAGAATTTTTGGATGCTACTTTGGATGCTTGTCTTCCATCCTTCTACATAGTGGAGGTTTTAATTAATCTCAACGTCAAGCTAGAATCTGACAAGAATCGTTTAATAACGAGGATTATTTCTCACACAAACTAATTTGCAAACTTCTATCTTAAGTTATTTGCATGGCGGATGATGGGACCAGACTTATTTATATAATTGGTTAACTTTACTGAGTCTCGACCTAGATAGATGGGTAGTTAAATAAGAATGATCAAAACTTGATGAATCTACTTTACCGTACACCAGTCTGGCTAGATAAAATGAGGCTTTCTTAACACAGAATTTTGAGGACCAAACTGCTGAAAACAACCAGTGTATATAATCTACATACAGACCTGGCACCAGGTATCACTCTAGTGGTAGAACAAGTACAGAGTGAAGTTGCAAATTTATATCTGTATATCTCTTGATTTTCGATAGTATGCAATCCATCACAAGCCTGCTCTCAAGAATAGTGCAGAGATTGTTGGTAACAATTAAATCGGGAATTGAGATCATGGTACTACCTCAGTCTAACGGTGGTCGATTCAATGGATATTTTTGTGAACACTGAGCAAGAATAATAAGTCAATTCTGTGTCACTGTCTTTCCACCGTCTATGACTTACATTTACATGGCGCTGTACATTGGACAGAGTTATATCAATTGATCTGATGTCATATGGTTGCCTTTAATGGCTTAACATAGAAATGAAGCTGTTGACGTAACGGTTACAGGGATCTTGTAACCGAGGTTGAGCATGCCCTGCTGAGTCCCGGTCCAAAATGATTTAATCAGCGTTATAATTGTCTGAAGGACCACCACTGAGCATCAAATTTGGCTAGATTGTTTAAGTGAACATTGGAAACATTGGCTCAAAAACAATGATCAGTTGCGATCGACATATTGAAAATACCATCTGAATCAACTGTAGCCCAAACTGTCCAGGCTATTGCCGTTGTGACAGACACTCATAAAAAGTTCATGAACATTAAGTAGATTATGTGGTTTTCTTTGCGAAGTTGTAAAGGTGACGACGGCTTTGTAAATGACACCATAGACGAGTTCGATGTAATTATGATCGATTTTTTGACGGAAGCTTGCTGCCAACTTCTGACAAAAACCCCAGGAGAAAAAGACTCTAATAAAATGTTGAGAAAGTAAATTTGGTCAAGGATTAAGGTTTCACAGTCACTGATTGTATACTGTGTCTGTATAGACTTAAATCAATTCAGAAGTATGCAACAAACACCAAAATGTTGCTTTGATTCGTGCTCAGCTACCTAACCTTAAATGCAATTAGCATCTTGACTGTCTTTAAACATTATCCACGACTTCTTTCTTCAACGTAAATGGTTTACTCTTCCACTTAAGTCAGAATATCTATCGTAAAATTCAAGAGCATCACATCCAACACCGTTTCCAAAGTGAAGAACATTTTGCTTTAAAGGATATATATATAATACGAAGGAACACAAATGTTTTGGTTGCTTTAATTATTGACGCGTTTACAGTTGTTGTCGGGGAGATTCATCAAGAAATACTGTCAATCCTCTATAATGGAGGACCAGAGCCTTAGACAAGGGGCATGTATCTTATATACCGCAGGGTGGAACATGTCTGATTAGCCTACCTAAGATCTTTACCGTACCAAAATAGCAGATGAGGGCTGACAAAGGCAATTGGAAACAAATACGTATTCCTGTCATGCCAATATTTAGAAGCTGTTGTGTGTCGTAGATGATGAACGCAGGCGTTCACTGTCTACTAACCTAACCCTCTGAGAAAGCGTTATGCTGGTTGCAAGACATGTATTGTTACTTTAGTTCAGAAATATACCAATATAAGATTTACTTCTCGATTTGATGCAGATATGGTTCTTGTGTCTTTGTGTTTATTAGGAGGGGTTATTGTACGCGATTTCGTTATTAAGGTACCATATTTATTTAATTTAGAGCCTAAAAGTCCTGCTGGGTATATTGTGCACTAGCGGTTCGATAATCTTACTAAAGACTTAACTAATACTTTCACTGGGATTCTTGAATGCACTCTCGTTCGGCACTTGCAGCGAACTGCATTTCAGCTAGGTCAACCTACTTCTAGTTTTATCAGTTCCACTTTTCCTTGATCATCTAAGATTTAACGATTTCATGGTATATGCACTCTTTATCGGTACATTTGCTTTGTAGCATTACAAAGTTTAACACGGATATTTTATTATTATTATTATTATTATTATTATTATTATTATTATTATTATTATTATTATTATTATTATTATTATTATTATTATTATTATTATTATTATTTTTAATAATAATAATAATAATAATGAAGAGGGCCTGGTACAGCGCTTAGTATTTAGAAGTCATAAGCTCTTTGATTTTATTACCCTATAAAGACATAAAAGAGGTAAGATTATAAAAACACAATGAAATTACAAACGGAAAATATGTTGCAAATAATTAAGGTAAGGAAATATTGTAAGGTCTTAATTATGTTCTTGTAGTCGAAATAAATGAGTTTAGAAGCAGATTTAAAATAAATTAATGTTTCATTAATTTCATTAATGCTCAGCAAACAATTTGGTCCAGGTCTTTGGGCCTTGGTACACTAAAGAACGTTGTCCGTAGTGTATTAATTTTTTAGAAGGAATTAAGGAGAATACTAGTGCTTGAATAGAATTTTAGAAGTGGTGCTCATGTGCCATTCAACGAAATATAGCAGCGACCAGATTATATTTTTGGTAACTAAGTTAACCGGTAGCCAGTTTGGACACAGGGCAGGGAGAAGAGTGCTCTGTGTTCTGTACTCTTACGTATAATCCTCGAACCTGTGGTTCTAACGTTATGAATTTGCTTTATATCAGATATTGAATCAAAATAGAAAGTAAAGAATCGCAATAGCCCAGTCAGAAAATTTATAAAGATTACACAAGTTTCTGTTTATGACATCAACTATTCCCTGGCCATTGATAAAGTTGATTTTTTTTTTGCACATATCTGGTCTTCCCCGGTAGATAGGATTGAATATATTGATGCGCTACAGATACTGAGACTTAAGGACTAAGGAGTGGAAATGAGTTTGAATTTTATTGTTCAAATTAACGGTGGAATAAAATGGTTTAAAGTGGCAAACTCGAAACAGAATTTGTAACTGGATGAATTGACCATTAGATGATATGACAGTCACCGTGAGAATTGCAGCAAATTCATTATTCCTTAACTTAGTTTTATGTCAGTGTAAAGAATGGTACAATGGCTACATTTCATAGTCAATTGTCATGATATGTACTAGTGCTGCACCTATCGCTACTATCTTTGTACTATCTGCTAGTGCAGGTTTAAATGTTATCTCGATTCATTCTTGCAACTAATTTTCCTTAACGTTGCAGGGCTGTCCAAGGAAGCAGATATTCTCCACCCTTTTTAATACTAGATATTTTGCTGTAGATCACCTTTCGCATGATTCCAGACATCTGGATTAACAATGACAAAGCAGTTATAGACGTCCCATCAGCAGTCACTTCGACAGCCATTTTTATTTTAAAGTTTGCATGCATAGCTTTCAACTAGGTATCGTTCCTTGAACACAGATGTTCAAAAAGCTTAAGTGTATGTGTGCGGTTAGCCATATGTGTATTGTTAATGCGGTAGTGGTCGACGTACTTACAGCAGGATGTGTTAAGTGCATGCCGAAAGAAAAGCTGTTCCTGAAGTTATATACTTTCTAGTTTGATCCAATATTCTTGGCGACAAAATACGTAATACTTCCAAAACAGTAGTTACGTACGTGTATTACATGCCATACAGCATAATTTCTGTCTTTTTGTGATTCGCTGATTGGTCTCAGAGCAGCTATTCAGCTTTTCAATTTTGATTTCAATTTAGCTCATTTTATTCGATTTCTGAAACGTAAAGGTTTGTGGCTCTTTAAGCTAATGTTAATATAGGCGGTCCGCTGATTGGTCTCAGAGCAGCTATTCAGCTTTTCATTTTTGATTTCAATTTAGCTCATTGTATTCGATTTCTGAAACGTAAAGGTTTGTGGCTCTTTAAGCTAATGTTAATATAGGCGGTCGGCTCTTGTTTTTCCTTCTTTTTAGCATCTTCGTTTACTAATAAACAGTTGGCAGGCTTCATGTTAACTCTTGATAAACTAGCTAGTTAAGTACTTCCTTGTAGTTCATCGTATTATTGTATGTTGCTTTATATAAGCTATCAAACGCATACGTGTAATACATGACTGGGAAATATTTGATATGATACCTCCCCTCAAAAAAAAAAACGGTGAACTGAATGGTATACATTTTTTTTCATATTCTTTAACGTGTGTTGGTTTTGCGCGTACTATCCTTAAATCAAGTGTCTGCGTATGGAATCAAACTCTAATGACAGACTTTAAAAGTAACTTTGGGGTTGGTGTGTGGGTGAACCTGTGGGTTTGGACTAAAGTTTGAATACTTGCCCTAATCCTATGTTGTTGATTGTGTTTTTAACCGAACGCGTCATATTCTTTCTGCCACTCTGAATATGGCACGAGAACTCTGCTCTTAATTCAACTCAGGCAAGGTATTGTTGGACTCCAGATTATACCCCAACACTTTGGTTTTTATCTTTATATTTGATTCAATTTCTAGACAAATATTGTGTAACAATATAAGGTGTGCTGCTGCTGTAAGAAGATAACACGAGTTTGGAATTTTCGGATTAACGACAAAATACCATTAATGTTAATACAATACGATATTTAATGTTATTAGAAAATAATAAATGAAGTATGATAGATACGTTCGTGCATGGGTCCACATATCTAACTAATTAACATAATTAGCAGGATCCTACTACTGCAACAAATACAAATGCAAACACATTGACATATACGGTACCAAGATAAAAAAGAACGATTCATGATATATCACAAAATGGAAATATGATTTTCACAATCGTAAAATAAATGATGTTTCGTTCAAAGTAAAGAATTGATAGTTTCACTGACAATAACAAAGCAAATGATATTTCGCTCAAAAAAGAGAATTGATATTTTTACTCGCAATATTAAAAGAATGGAAATTGCAAAAGTCATGCCATAGCCCACGGCCACAATATTGTATGTCTGGAGCAATGTATATACTCCCTTAACACTGTGCTACCAGTTTCCCTGGCAAAACAAGCAAAGATTATTCGTAGTCACCTGACTACCATTGATTCCTGGGCTACAAAATCAGCGCCCACCACTTTGGTATGCAACGCCTGATCGTACTAAATCCCACTAGTAACGATCAAAATCCCACTAGTAACGATCAGCATAGATCTCCAAACATCGATGAAATATTCGAAGCACTCGAAAGCACATACGTACAGAACAGCTCAGCACTGCACACTCAGCATACGCAGCTTTACACATTACACGCAGCTCTACACAACTGTTCACAATATTCGCAGAATACACACAGCTCTAAAGCACAGCTGAAATATATCCAATACCGTGTACTACGTATGACACTTCTATACGGTAATACGCAACGACGGTATATATATATATATATATATATATATATATATATATATATATATATATATATATATATATATATATATATATATATATATATATATATATATATATATATGCATTATCAGTCCTGCATTATAATACAAAACATTTTCAGAAATAAATTGGTGAATTATACGATTCATAATGCACTAAACGATTATTTACTAAATGCAATCTTTAAGAATTCTTGCCAAATCACAGATAAGAAAAGGTTAGCATTTACTAAACAGCATTTTAAAACTAGTCAAAGCGACAGAAATACGAAATTAAACATGATAATACAGTAGCTATAACTTACAATACATATAAACAAAAATTGGATACCTCTACAGCTGGAGATATGTAGGTCCCAAACGTTTATTGGTGTGGTACCTCTCAGATTATCATCATATTATGTAGCCCCTAGTTCCAAACATTAAAAGGGTTTTATGTGTTTTTGTATCTTCATTGTGTACGTGTTTTTGTGTTAAATTTTTACCGAATTTCGATTCTATTTATTTTGAATTATGGTATGTATACCATTCAAATTCATTATACTCCGTTATTACTTAATTTATATTTTTTAAAAATGCTGTAGTTAGCGAGGAGAGGAAACATTTTGAAACATTAGTCCAGTATTAAAATTAATAGCAATTCAAAATTTTTATTTCTTGAAATAAATATAATATTTAATAAATATATTACTAAGTTACTTTAGCATAAGATTTAAAAAACAATTCATTTCTTGTAGCATGGGCAACCTGCGTACCTTGGCTAGTGAGCATTATGTACCCGTGCGGCATGTTTATGATATATCCGTTTAATTATATGTGTTAGCTTATAACTTCAATTTTAGCCATTAGTTAAAGTAATTATTTAATTATATATAAAAAAGTAATCCACAATTATAGTCAAATAAATGCGTTAAGACTTTGGTTATAAATATCAATGTAGTTTATTTATAATTTATTTGATTAAAAGCTGTAGAAGATATAGTACAACATTGTAAGCAGACCGGATTTTATGGAAGCTGTATGTTAGTGTTGTAATTTTTTAATTATGATACCTAAATCTGTATTAATTTTACAACTATTTTTCTATTGTAATTGCAGTATGAATTAAAAGTTCTCGTCTGAATCAATATTGTCAAGATATTATAAACTAACTAAAAGTCCGTGGACGGTCCATTTCATATTCACTTATTTTACATATTATGATTCTTTACACAACCTTGGCTTAGATGGGTCTGTCGCAAGAACAATACACGTCAGACGTGAAATCAATCAAGTTAATACTCATTGACACCACTTCATGTATTGGAATGTCTGAATCCAATTTCTATTTTGTAATTATTTTTATATTACTTTTTACAGTGTAATCTAAATCAGAGTTTGTGGACGTTCCATTGCGTTATCAGCATATGAATTTCACCAACAATTCGTTTTCTATTCTCGTAATCCATATTCCATAGTCCATATTTCTTTTCCATAGGTCTAAAAATAGACCTCCGATTGACAGACGGTCCGTAATGTAAGGATTTAATTTTAACGTGATGCATTTATACACATGAAATGTAGCTCAACATCGTCTATGCTATTCATGTATTCGGGTTTTCCCATCTAAAGCAATCCAGACATGCTGCGCGGGATAAACCGAACTCACTGTTTCTAAAAATGTAGAATATACATTGATCACCCTCGGGTATCGTTGCATACGAAAAACGTAAACCGAGTACATTTATTTAATAAAGAAATAAATTTATACAATTCCATGACAGCTGCATATCACATGCTGTTGAACACAACAAACTCCTCTCCACACGTGCTTTATAGGCGCATCGATATCATTACATTAATTTTAGGATTTCTAGATGAAAACATTACTTCTAATAATTGATCTACCTTTATGATAGTTGGTATTCGATTATTAGGTGGATTAAGACTCAACGTAATGTGTTTCAAGCATCTATAGGTATCCGACCATATGACGAAATGAACAATTGAGAATACGTTTTCTGATTATATCTGATTATATCAACCCATCGAAAATAAGAACGTAACAGAAGGAAAGTAGCATACCTGAATATATCATGCCGTATTAACTTAAAGCTTGGTTACAATTAAACTTGCAGTTTTTTAATGGAGGCCTCGATATTTGGTACATGCTATGATTATTTGAAGTTGTCTACTATGATTTATATATTACTTGCTTTAATTTCAGATGGTGCTAACATCACAGAGTTTTTTGCCAAAGATCACCTTTATGAGATAATGGAAAACAGCACTTTAGAACTCCACTGCCGTGTAGACAGTAATCCATACCCAGAAATCTCACTTTTCCTAGGAGATGTTTTGCAATATGCCACCCGAGACTTGAGTGAGTTGATATACACAGCTACAGCAGGATGCCTTAATGGCGGAAAGTATATATGCAGTGCCACCAACTCATTTATGAACAGAGCTAGAGTGACTGCAGAAGTTGATGTAAAAGTCCGTTGTAAGTGACAGAAACATACTTATTTCATTTTTAGAAAGCTTGAGGATATTAATACGTGTTTCCTGAACACAATGAGGATATATTGGAATAAAGAGTTGTAAACATAAATAATATGCTGGTGAAGGAAGTAATAAAAGTGTTATATCAGAACAATGATTTTCTAAAAGTACAGGTAGACTGGAGAAGCAGTCGCGAAGAATATACATATAAATTAGAAATAAATGTTGCTGTAATAATATAACTAATAGCTGAGTGATGGATCATGCAGACATAGCATGAGTAAACAATTATGTAGAACGTAACATCTTGCTGCGAGAGTCCTGATAGGCTTTAAACAGTGTATTACACATTGAACATGAATCAGTGTATAAGTGAGGTCTATCATCACAAACAAATCTTAGATTAACTTAGTAGCATGATAATAGGCGTTATGTGTTTTGGATATTGATATATTTCATGGCCTACATTTCGCCATAGTTTTCTCTCGTTGTTGTTGACAATTCTCTTAAATTGTTCAAACAACTGATTATAAGAAATGATACGCTAAAGTAACCAATCAAGCAAGATAGAGTAACTAACGGTGGACAGGTCTCTGAAATTATCATGTCACAAATTGCTGTTTGGTATTTGTTTATAATTTTATTTTTCATAAATGGTTTTTTCTTGTCTTTAAATACACAAACACCTGGTTTCGTATCCACGCTCGATGTTGTCGGTGATATTCCATTCTTTTAAACACAGATTTGAATTCAGCCATGCTTATTATCTTAGCCTCCAATTACTAATTTATACTGATGAGACAATTTTTTGCCGCTCAAAGCAGCTCTAAATAAATACGTATTCGCGAATGTAACCGTATAAAACTTAATATACCAGCACCATCCGCAACATCAAATAATGTCAATATAACCCTAACAACAATTGCAAATGTTGTGTTTTTCATAGTTGGTCTTCTTACAATTCCGGCCACAAGACCAATGGTTCCATAAATAGCATTGACAATTTCATTGTGCAGTTGTTTTTCCTCTTCATTTTGTCCAGTCAGTAGCATGAAGAGTCCATCATAGATTGATTGCACAACAGACAGTATGATTGCACGACAGACCGTATGATTGCACGACAGACCGACACTGTAAGCACTTATCACGTTCATGTGATATATCGACTTCAAATCATTTGCCCTTTTTAATGGCACCATTTTAATTTAATCATACCAAATATATGTTTGAAGAACGTTTAAGTTTGCAATAATTCTACTTTATGATGGCATAAGACTATGGTTATTTAAAATATGATGGTTCATCTCTACCGGAAAAGTTAAATGATCGTTCTCGTTTTCATCCAATATCTATTACTCGAACAAGTGTTTCCTTGTTGAATAACAGCCAATTTATTTCAATTGTTGTTTGAAGTAATTTAAGTGTTTCATATTTGCAGGATAAGGTATCCAACGTAGGTTCAGAAGTAAATTTATCTTCATCGTTATAGAAATAATCCATGAAGTAATCTTACCAAGTTTAGAAGAGAACATACGTTGATTCAGAGTTTTACTTGAGTTGATTGTGGCAAACACCGATGGTTCCAACGGTCTATTTTTATTTGGCCCTTGATAAGATTATATGAGAGTATACTAGATTATCGTAACATATTTTGACGGAGATGTTTGTCGCTAACAGGAAAGAAACTGCTATTGACGTTAAAGCCATTTGTTAAATCATCAAATGCCTCGTTTCGCAAATTCGTAACTACAGACAGAATATATCATATGTATGTCCTAATAAACTTAATCTTAAACACAACATCCAAGGACGATTAAACTGAATTGGGTGTAATTGATTTCAAATCACCTAGTTGTATGGCTGATGAAAAGCCAAACAGTAAATAATCCTTTTTTATGCCTTCCGCACCTACGACTATTGTTTCAGATATGCATTCATAACTGATATCATCAACGGTTAAATTGAATCGGTGCGTTACGTTTAATATATCCGATACGATAACACATACATAGAAATTGTATGTCTACCCAAACATACCGGGTCAGTTTCTTATGTTCTTGAGCGCCTTTACGGAGTCGTTTTCCACACTCTTCTTAGATATCACTACCCCAATGAGAAGCTTTATCTTTCAATATTGCATATGTTTATCACAATCGTTAAATTGTCGTGTCAGAAATGTTCGTGTCCAAACCCGTGCAATATTTTTCTTGAGACTGAATCAATAGCGATCCATAGCGACTTCACCTATCATATCACGAAAATCATTCCCAGTAGCCGTCAACGGCCTATCATAACCAAACAATATTTGCAAGGCAACGCGATTAAATACCAGGGAATATCCTCAACATATTACAGTTATAACGGATTATAGTGTTGCCTATATGTAATTTAACTGCTTGTGTGCTAGCTTTAAAACTCATTTTTATTTTATTACTATTTCATTACATTTTATTGCAATAATTATGTTCACGTGATTCGATATTTTCCCAGTAAATTCAGTTTATTGAGAACAGAAAGGCTATTCAATTTGTACTATTTTAGATCACTGTACAGATTGTTTTAAACAGCGAGTGATAATGATTAGCTATTTCCAAGGTTATTTCGGTCACATGTTAGCTGGATTGTAAAATACCTTTTTAAATATATTTTCATCGCGAGAATTTGATTATTAGGTAGGGATATTCTTGCGTGCGTGATAAGTGGCATTTTCTAATTGTGGTGATCAAATTAGTAAAACACGTGGCCTATCATGTGAAGTGTCATGTAATCAAAAATCGCGACTTTAAACATACGCTCTATAGTAGATTTATTGAATCGTATATTCTACACATTAAAGGGACATGGTGCTTATATTGTAAAAGCAGAATTGCTTTTGAAGTTCGTTTGGTTTTTACATTTAATGATTTATTATTTATCAAAACTAGTCAAGTGTGTTATATTTATTAAAGTTCTGGGAGAAAGAAATTCAATTGAAATTTATTCTGGAGTTTAACGGAAACATTATAAATTGTGATTAAATCCAGCATATGTTGCTATTAGTTCAACGACCTAATTAGATGTAATCGCCTCCGTATTGGAATTTCATTGCGATTCGAAACAGGATTCTATTAAAACTGTTTAGTGGTGGGACTTGCATTTATCAATCTTGGGATTTAATTCTGGATTATATTCACAAGTCCTATTTTAGATATATTTTTGTTAAAATATCGTAAGCTTGTAGGCTTTACTTTTTCCTCTTGTGACTTTTGTACGAGCCTACACATAACAAAAGACATTTGTATCGATTGGCGAGTCACATTGACCACGGCAACGATTTTATGGGGGGGTACTGATTCTTGTTCTCCTTCTGTACAAGTAAAAAAAAATGAATATTTAAAATAGGAATAACTGAGGACGCATATCATGTCATTACTTTTCTAGGTCATCCAAGGTCTGATTATCGAACGAACAATCCCTCTGAGTATTATGCATCACTGGATGACTACGTGACATTAGCGGTCAGTGTAATAGCCTACCCAGAGCCATCAGACATTATGTGGTATCATAGAAGATCAAATACTGACGTATGGCAACAGGTTAAAAATAAGCCATTTCCTTCTACTGGTCTTCAGTCTAATATTTCTGTCCATCTTGGCAGTCAGAGAGATTTTGGAGACTACCTTGTAAATATGAGTAACAGCTTAGGAACCTATGAACATGTATTCCATGTCTTTTCCAGAAGTAAGTCTACTTGTACTTATCAATAACTTCACGCTTTTCTATGTAGTTCTTAATAAACATTTTATTCGCCGTTAACGTCATTTGATCGATGAAGTGCGTTTGACTCTCAGCATGTCCTTCATAACGTTATCTGTTTGAATTTAAACAATACATTATGGTAAAGTCAGCATTCTACCAACGTTGACAAGGTATATTTGACAAAAGTTCTGATGGTTGCCTCTCTAGTGGTAATCAGTAATATCCATTTCAATGAAATAGTCTTATCTAGATATTTTTCAACTAACGCAAACAAGTATTATCCCTCGGAATACCGGATAATTACAAATGTAGCCACTGATAAGGAAAAATACTGAAAATTGTACGTAATGCAGACCTTCTTAATATCCTAAAAAAAAAGAAAAGTATATAACAGCAATAGCACAACACCAACTACAGTGGCAAATGCTCATGGTCACAAGACCTTGTTAAATATTACTTGATTAGAGCATAAAAATTATATATATATATATATATATATATATATATATATATATATATATATATATATATATATATATATATATATATATATATATATATATATATATATATGTACATACATTCATACACACATACATACACACACATACATACATACATACATACATACATACATACATACATACATACATACATACATACATACATACATACATACATACATACATACATACATACATACATACATACATACATACATACATACATACATACATACATACATACATACATACATACATACAACGAACAGTGCAAAACTATTATGTAAATAACCTGAACGCATTCCACTCTTAATGACTTCACAAACAACATAAACAAAACATGTAAAACACAAAAATCATTGTGTTTGCAAACCTCTAAATGGCTGTTTCTACATAAATTAAACCTTTAAATGTATTATTTCTCAACCATCTTTAATCAACTTGTTACGTTTCTTCAGAATATTTGGAATAAAAATATTTTCCAATATAAAGAAATCCCTGCATACAGCTATACATCTTTTAAATCTTGAACCTTTGTTGTTATCCTTATGTTAATGATCTCTTGATGTTAAAGTTAATACTACAATTTTCAATATATGCAAATTATGATATGTCCGAAGAAAATTTTGTTTATATAATATACGTATTTCCCTGATTTTCATGGATAATAGAGGGTATAAATTAAGCAAGGATGACGCCAAATATAATGGAGATATTTTCAGGAAATGTGACAAATTAATATTCTACGTATTGTAACAAAATAAAGATTACAGCTGCATTTGTGTCTGCTTAAATTGTATCTTAGGCGATATCACCCATTGTAAATTTGTAAATAAAATTTGTTCTGTTTTCTTGGAATAGTGGATGAATGATTTACCTTATATATAAATTGTGCATTTGAAAGGGTTTGTAAAAATGCACACAAAAATACACCCAAAGAAACAAAACAATAATTAGGTTAATCATTTTTTTTCAGTTCCGGTTACCACTGTTCAGTTGACAAATACTTCAGGAGAACTATTACCACCGATCCTTAAAGTTGTCAAGGGAAGAATTGCTAATATCACTTGTAGTACTGCTCCTGGTGGCAGCAGACCACGAGCAACATTCCGCTGGTACAAGAGACTACTGAATCAGTCACGTGTACTTATTGGCAATCAATCTATTTCCTCCACAGCCGACGCAATTATGGTGGCAGGGTACCTGACGTCAACCTTTGTGATATCCTACAGTACACTGACACTAACAGGAGATCCATTGTATCAGAACATGTATATATTTTGTGAGGCTCGAGATGAAACCGACACTGACAATTATACACAGTCTGGAGAGGTTCACATCAATATATTATGTATGTAAATCACACCTTTTTATTGAAGTTGTTACCTGGAAATTAAAGCCACGAAAACTGCTAATTTAATTTAAAATATCACATTTGAAAAGATCATCTTATTAGGTCTGGAAAGTGTCTGAGATGAAACTAAACATAGAGACTAAGAAACGTAAATCCGTAGGTAACATTTGTGATTTTACTATTCAGTTTTTGCTGTACATGACATAGACTAGAATAGCTTAGACGAATGCATGTCATCCGTTGTAAGTTATCCACTAGGCCGTCGTACAAGACTGTTTTCGCTACTGCATATAAACTACATGAATGATTCTAATGCAATTTAAAAGTCTCATATGCAAGGTCCAGTTGGACTTTCAATATGGCTGCCATTGTATTCATTGCAGTTTTACGAAGGTAATGATCAATCGTGCATGTGTTGACCCAAAGACTTGTTGTAAAAATGTACTCAGGTGGTGTACCGCGTTAAGTGAGGATGGCTTATCCATATTGTATTGTCTTTCAATGTACTGAGTTCATTTCACTCAATGCTGCACATGGAAAGTGCTTACGATGGAAAAGTCGATATACCTTGAGAGCACAGGTTTTGCATTGCATTACAGACAGTGGATCTATTTGCCCATGATAAATTCCAACTTCATATTACGAAATGTCTTGTGAGCAAGTGGTTCACTTTATGGCGTAATATCTTCTATATTAGAGTAGCGATGGGTGAAGCGATGAAGGGGTGAAGGATTGACGGAGTGATAGAGCGATAGTGACAGGGCTATGCGTGAATCTGTGCTGTGTTTGCACCGTATTGAAACTTATGTTTTAGCCGTGGTACAAAATTGGGTTGTATGCTGCTGTTTATGGTGGGGTTGCCCCTGCCGAAGATAGTTGTTAGCTCGTGATGAGAGACCAAAACCTACGGGATAAAAGGTCTACTTGAAACAAAATGTGTTCTACGGAGTCCTTGGTTGACCTGGAAGGGTGGACCATTGGTGTTGCCTTTTTAACCATCCGGCAAAGTGGATGTGCTGAAAATACCTTTTGTTTCTGAATTTGGCGCCAGAAGATATACGTTCCAGTGTATATGAAAATTGTTATCACTGTTTGAGATCAAACGTGTCGTTGCTTTTATTGAACTAGTTATCACTATTTGAGTGAAACTGTCATTTTTTATTTGAAAATAGTAATCACTACTTGAGTTAGATTATATCATCGTTCGTTTGGACATTCGGGTATCATTGTTGAGTTAATTATTTCCTCTTTCTGAGCATAAGGCTTGCTTAATTTCAAGTCATTTATTATTGTTGACTGTGTTAAAGTACATAAGTCTTGACAAGACTAGCTGATTCAACATTCGCCCGAACTATCCAGGTTATTGCCATTGTCCCAGACATCCACATAATGTAACTCAAAATTAAGTTGGTTTTCTGACTTTCCTTGAGAGGTTATCAAGGAGACGATGGCTATTATAAGGACAACATAGACGTGTTTGGTGTAATTTTAAACGGTTTTAGAAAACAAAGCTCCCTGAAGATTTCGGACAATAACCCTAGTGCTTAAAGACTGTCTGTACTAAAAATGTTAGCAGAGTAAATATAGTGAATTATAGATGTTTCACATCCACTGATTCTATACTGTGTGCGTACAGACTTAAATCAAACGGAATAAATGTTAAATATAATTAAAAGTAAAGACATATTGTGAGGTCTTAATTTGGTTCTTGAGGTCTCAATAGGTGAGTGTAGAGAATAATTAAATTGAATCAAAGTGGCATTGTGTCTTTGCTCAGCAGACTATTTGTTCCAGGTCTCTGGACCTTGGTACGCAAATGAACGTTGCCCGTGGTGCGTTGATTATTTTAGTGGAAATAATGAGAATACGAATGTTTAAAGAAAATTTTATGTATTTAGAAGAAGTGCATATGGACCATCAAACGAAATGTAGGACACGTATCTGATTGTATGTTTGAATACGGTGTTAACGGGTGGCCAATTGGGACACAGGTCAGGGAGAAGAGTGTGCCGTTTTCTGTATTCTAAGGATAATCCGCAAAACTGTGATTCTATCTTTATCATATTTTATATTCGATATTGAGACAGAAGAGTAAAAAGAGAAGTGCAATAGTCCATTCAGAAAAGTTTCAAACACTGCACAAGTTTCTCTGTGACATTATCTACATCCTGACCATTGATAAAGTTCACAATTTTTGTGCGCATGTCTGGTCTTCCAGCAGACAGGCATTGAATAGAGCGATGCGTTATGGATGCTCAGATTTAGAGACGGAAAATTGGAAAAGAATTTGAATTAAAGTGTTAACGGTGGAATACACTGCGTTTAGCTGGTAAGCTCTAAACTAATAATCTTGACACTGTTTAACTGGATGCATTGACCATTACTTGATAATGCAGTCACTGTGACAGTCTGTTAAAATGAAATGTTCTTTATCCCTCAGAACTATATCAGATAAATTAATACCACAATGGCTACATGAAATGGTCATTTGTCACGCTATGTACTAGTATTGTACATACTGCTACTCTCTTCGAACTATCCGCTACGGCAGTTATGCTTTAAATATTTCGTCGATGTTTTATAGCGGCTAATTTTCCTTAGATTTGTAGGGATATACAAATATCCCCCTATAATTTTTTTTAACGGTTTCTCCACCCGTTTAAGACATGATTTGTTCGCCCAGCTCACGTTTTACGTGCTTCTAACCGTCTGGATCACCTCTGGTAATGTTCTTATAGACGTTCCATCAGCTGTCACCTCGACCACCATTTTTACTTTAAGGTTTTCATCCATAGCCTTCAAACTAGTTATTTATCCTTGGACACTGATGTTCGAAACGCTTACGTGCATGGGTGAGAGCGGTGGTAAAGGTGTTTTGTACATGAGGTGGTGGTCGATGTACTTATAGCAGGATGTGGTAAGTGTATTCCGAAAGCATGCCTGTTCGTGAAGGTGATATGCTTTCTACTTTGATCGAATTTCTTGGAAAAAGATACGTAACACCTACAAAACAATAGTTACGTACGTATATTACATGCCAGACCGCAGAGTTTATGTTATCTTATGATTTGCTGTTTGGTCTGAGAGCAGATCTTGATCCTTTTTTGTGTTTTCAATGTAGTTCAAATTGTTCGGCTGCTGAAACTTAGTGTTTTGGGGCTTTTTAAGCTAATGTAAATATAGACTGATATGTTTTTGTTTTTCCTTCTTTCGAGTGCCTTCATTTCTAAAGTCGCTGGGTGAGTAATTATTCGTAGTTCATTGTACTGTACGTTGCATTATATTAGCTATCAAACGCCTCCATGTAATACATGAATGGAAATAATTTTATACAACCCCAACCACTCCTCAGCAGAGGTGAACAGAATGGTAAAATAATTCTTTTCATATGCTCTAACGTGTGTTTTAATTTCTCTCGCTTCTCTAGAGAAAAATTTCTCAAGTTTAGTAGCCACGTGGCAATCATAATAAAGGCTATGTACTGAATAATAAACGAATGACAGAATTTAATAATAGCTTTGTGGCGGATATGTGGGTGAACCTGTGTGTTTAGCCTAAAGTATGAGTACGTGACATAGGCCTGTGTTGTTCCTTGTATTTTTAACCCAACGCGTCATCTTTGTGTCTGCCCAATCTGAATATGGTAGGATTACTTTCTGCTTTTTATTCAACTCAGACAAGGTGCTGTCAGACTTCAGATTGTATCTTAACAATCTGTTTTTATTTTTTTATTCGATTAAATTTCTACATGACCATTTCGGCTATAGATAATAGATGGTGTGTGCTTAATATCAAAGTCTACTGAACACAATTAACTAAATCCTCTCTACAAGTGCTTTTTAGTCGCATAGATATAATTACCGTAATTTCAGGATTTCAAGATTCACACAGTATTTATAATAATTGATCTACCTGCACGACCGTTTTATATAGTGTTGTTTGAGAGTCAACGTAATGATTTTTGACCATCAAAGAGGACCCGTCCATATGACGCAATATATAATTCAGAATGTTTCCTGATTATATCAACTCATTGAAAGTAATAAGAATTTAGCAGAAGGAAACAGCATACCTGAATATATCAAGCCATATTCAGCTTCAAACATGGTTACAATTAAACTTGCAGTTTTTAGTGGATCCCTTGAACCTTGGTACATACTATGATTTTTTAAAGTTTTATACTATGATTTATATACTTCTATTAATTTCAGATCGTGCTAACATCACAAAGTTTTTTGCCAAAGATAACCTTTATGAGATAATGGAAAACAGCACTTTAGAACTCCACTGCCGTGTAGACAGTAATCCGTACCCAGAAATCTCACTTTTCCTAGGAGATGTTTTGCAATATGCCACCCGAGACTTGAGTGAGTTGATATACACAGCTACAGCAGGATGCCTTAATGGCGGAAAGTATATATGCAGTGCCACCAACTCATTTATGAACAGAGCTAGAGTGACTGCAGAAGTTGATGTAAAAGTCCGTTGTAAGTGACAGAAAGATACTTATTTCATTTTTAAAAAGCTTGAGGATATTAATACGTGTTACCTAAACACAATGAGGATATATTGGAATAAAGAGTTGTAAACATAAATAATATGCTGGTGAAGGAAGTAATAAAAGTGTTATAACAGAACAATGATTTTTTAAAAGTACAGGTAGACTGGAGAAGCAGTCGCGAAGAATATACATATAAATTAGAAATAAACGTTGCTGTAATAATATAACTAATAGCTGAGTGATGGATCATGCAGACATAGCATGAGTAAATAATTATGTAGAACGTAACATCTTGCTGCGAGAGTCCTGATAGGCTTAAAACAGTGTATTACACATTGAACATGAATCAGTGTATAAGTGAGGTCTATCATCACAAACAAATCTTAGATTATCTTAGTAGCATGATAATGGGCGTTATGTGTTTTGGATATTGATATATTTCTTGGCCTACATTTCCCCATAGTTTTCTCTCGTTGTTGTTGACAATTCTCTTAAATTGTTCAAACAACTGATTATAAGAAATGATACGCTAAAGTAGCCAATCAAGCAAGATAGAGTAACTAACGGTGGACAGGTCTCTGAAATTATCATGTCACAAATTGCTGTTTGGTGTTTGCTTATAATTTTATTTTTCATAAATGGTTTTTTCTTTTCTTTAAATACACAAACACCTGGTTTCGTATCTACGCTCGATGTTGTCGGTGATATTCCATTCCTTTAAACACAGATTTGAATTCAGCCATGCTTATTATCTTAGCCTCCAATTACTAATTTATACTGATGAGACAATTTTTTGCCGCTCAAAGCAGCTCTAAATAAATACGTATTCGCGAATGTAACCGTATAAAACTTAATATACCAGCACCATCCGCAACATCAAATAATGTCAATATAACCCTAACAACAATTGCAAATGTTGTGTTTTTCATAGTTGGTCTTCTTACAATTCCGGCCACAAGACCAATGGTTCCATAAATAGCATTGACAATTTCATTGTGCAGTTGTTTTTCCTCTTCATTTTGTCCAGTCAGTAGCATGAAGAGTCCATCATAGATTGATTGCACAACAGACAGTATGATTGCACGACAGACCGTATGATTGCACGACAGACCGACACTGTAAGCACTTATCACGTTCATGTGATATATCGACTTCAAATCATTTGCCCTTTTTAATGGCACCATTTTAATTTAATCATACCAAATATATGTTTGAAGAACGTTTAAGTTTGCAATAATTCTACTTTATGATGGCATAAGACTATGGTTATTTAAAATATGATGGTTCATCTCTACCGGAAAAGTTAAATGATCGTTCTCGTTTTCATCCAATATCTATTACTCGAACAAGTGTTTCCTTGTTGAATAACAGCCAATTTATTTCATTTGTTGTTTGAAGTAATGTAAGTGTTTCATATTTGCAGGATAAGGTATCCAACGTAGGTTCAGAAGTAAATTTATCTTCATCGTTATAGAAATAATCCATGAAGTAATCTTACCAAGTTTAGAAGAGAACATACGTTGATTCAGAGTTTTACTTGAGTTGATTGTGGCAAACACCGATGGTTCCAACGGTCTATTTTTATTTGGCCCTTGATAAGATTATATGAGAGTATACTAGATTATCGTAATATATTTTGACGGAGAAGTTTGTCGCTAACAGGAAAGAAACTGCTATTTACGTTAAAGCCATTTGTTAAATCATCAAATGCCTCGTTTCGCAAATTCGTAACTACAGACAGAATATATCATATGTATGTCCTAATAAACTTAATCTTAAACACAACATCCAAGGACGATTAAACTGAATTGGGTGTAATTGATTTCAAATCACCTAGTTGTATGGCTGATGAAAAGCCAAACAGTAAATAATCCTTTTTTATGCCTTCCGCACCTACGACTATTGTTTCAGATATGCATTCATAACTGATATCATCAACGGTTAAATTGAATCGGTGCGTTACGTTTAATATATCCGATACGATAACACATACATAGAAATTGTATGTCTACCCAAACATACCGGGTCAGTTTCTTATGTTCTTGAGCGCCTTTACGGAGTCGTTTTCCACACTCTTCTTAGATATCACTACCCCAATGAGAAGCTTTATCTTTCAATATTGCATATGTTTATCACAATCGTTAAATTGTCGTGTCAGAAATGTTCGTGTCCAAACCCGTGCAATATTTTTCTTGAGACTGAATCAATAGCGATCCATAGCGACTTCCCCTATCATATCACGAAAATCATTCCCAGTAGCCGTCAACGGCCTATCATAACCAAACAATATTTGCAAGGCAACGCGATTAAATACCAGGGAATATCCTCAACATATTACAGTTATAACGGATTATAGTGTTGCCTATATGTAATTTAACTGCTTGTGTGATAGCTTTAAAACTCATTTTTATTTTATTACTATTTCATTACATTTTATTGCAATAATTATGTTCACGTGATTCGATATTTTCCCAGTAAATTCAGTTTATTGAGAACAGAAAGGCTATTAAATTTGTACTATTTTAGATCACTGTACAGATTGTTTTAAACAGCGAGTGATAATGATTAGCTATTTCCAAGATTATTTCGGTCACATGTTAGCTGGATTGTAAAATACCTTTCTAAATATATTTTCATCGCGAGAATTTGATTATTAGGTAGGGATATTCTTGCGTGCGTGATAAGTGGCATTTTCTAATTGTGGTGATCAAATTAGTAAAACACGTGGCCTATCATGTGAAGTGTCATGTAATCAAAAATCGCGACTTTAAACATACGCTCTATAGTAGATTTATTGAATCGTATATTCTACACATTAAAGGGACATGGTGCTTATATTGTAAAAGCAGAATTGCTTTTGAAGTTCGTTTGGTTTTTACATTTTATGATTTATTATTTATCAAAACTAGTCAAGTGTGTTATATTTATTAAAGTTCTGGGAGAAAGAAATTCAATTGAAATTTATTCTGGAGTTTAACGGAAACATTATAAATTGTGATTAAATCCAGCATATGTTGCTATTAGTTCAACGACCTAATTAGATGTAATCGCCTCCGTATTGGAATTTCATTGCGATTCGAAACAGGATTCTATTAAAACTGTTTAGTGGTGGGACTTGCATTTATCAATCTTGGGATTTAATTCTGGATTATATTCACAAGTCCTATTTTAGATATATTTTTGTTAAAATATCGTAAGCTTGTAGGCTTTTCTTTTTCCTCTTGTGACTTTTGTACGAGCCTACACATAACAAAAGACATTTGTATCGATTGGCGAGTCACATTGACCACGGCAACGATTTTATGGGGGGGTTACTGATTCTTGTTCTCCTTCTGTACAAATAAAAAAAAATTAATATTTAAAATAGGAATAACTGAGGACGCATATCATGTCATTACTTTTCTAGGTCATCCAAGGTCTGATTATCGAACGAACAATCCCGCTGAGTATTATGCATCACTGGATGACAACGTGACATTAGCGGTCAGTGTAATAGCCTACCCAGAGCCATCAGACATTATGTGGTATCATAGAGGATCAAATACTGACGTATGGCAACAGGTTAAAAATAAGCCATTTCCTTCTACTGGTCTTCAGTCTAATATTTCTGTCCATCTTGGCAGTCAGAGAGATTTTGGAGACTACCTTGTAAATATGAGTAACAGCTTAGGAACCTATGAACATGTATTCCATGTCTTTTCCAGAAGTAAGTCTACTTGTACTTATCAATAACTTCACGCTTTTCTATGTAGTTCTTAATAAACATTTTATTCGCCGTTAACGTCATTTGATCGATGAAGTGCGTTTGACTCTCAGCATGTCCTTCATAAAGTTATCTGTTTGAATTTAAACAATACATTATGGTAAAGTCAGCATTCTACCAACGTTGACAAGGTATATTTGACAAAAGTTCTGATGGTTGCCTCTCTAGTGGTAATCAGTAATATCCATTTCAATGAAATAGTCTTATCTAGATATTTTTCAACTAACGCAAACAAGTATTATCCCTCGGAATACCGGATAATTACAAATGTAGCCACTGATAAGGAAAAATACTGAAAATTGTACGTAATGCAGACCTTCTTAATATCCTAAAAAAAAAGAAAAGTATATAACATAGCAATAGCACAACACCAACTACAGTGGCAAATGCTCATGGTCACAAGACCTTGTTAAATATTACTTGATTGGAGCATAAAAATTTATATATATATATATATATATATATATATATATATATATATATATATATATATATATATATATTTTACGTACATACATACATACATACATACATACATACATACATACATACATACATACATACATACATACATACATACATACATACATACATACATACATACATACATACATACATACATACATACATACATACATACATACATACATACATAGAACAGTGCAAAACTATTATGTAAATAACCTGAACGCATTCCACTCTTAATGACTTCACAAACAACATAAACAAAACATGTAAAACACAAAAATCATTGTGTTTGCAAACCTCTAAATGGCTGTTTCTACATAAATTAAACCTTTAAATGTATTATTTCTCAACCATCCTGAATCAACTTGTTACGTTTCTTCAGAATATTTGGAATAAAAATATTTTCCAATATAAAGAAATCCCTGCATACAGCTATACATCTTTTAAATCTTGAACCTTTGTTGTTATCCTTATGTTAATGATCTCTTGATGTTAAAGTTAATACTACAATTTTCAATATATGCAAATTATGATATGTCCGAAGAAAATTTTGTTTATATAATATACGTATTTCCCTGATTTTCATGGATAATAGAGGGTATAAATTAAGCAAGGATGACGCCAAATATAATGGAGATATTTTCAGGAAATGTGACAAATTAATATTCTACGTATTGTAACAAAATAAAGATTACAGCTGCATTTGTGTCTGCTTAAATTGTATCTTAGGCGATATCACCCATTGTAAATTTGTAAATGAAATTTGTTCTGTTTTCTTGGAATAGTGGATGAATGATTTACCTTATATATAAATTGTGCATTTGAAAGGGTTTGTAAAAATGCACACAAAAATACACCCAAAGAAACAAAACAATAATTAGGTTAATCATTTTTTTTCAGTTCCGGTTACCACTGTTCAGTTGACAAATACTTCAGGAGAACTATTACCACCGATCCTTAAAGTTGTCAAGGGAAGAATTGCTAATATCACTTGTAGTACTGCTCCTGGTGGCAGCAGACCACGTGCAACATTCCGCTGGTACAAGAGACTACTGAATCAGTCACGTGTACTTATTGGCAATCAATCTATTTCCTCCACAGCCGACGCAATTATGGTGGCAGGGTACCTGACGTCAACCTTTGTGATATCCTACAGTACACTGACACTAACAGGAGATCCATTGTATCAGAACATGTATATATTTTGTGAGGCTCGAGATGAAACCGACACTGACAATTATACACAGTCTGGAGAGGTTCACATCAATATATTATGTATGTAAATCACACCTTTTGATTGAAGTTGTTACCTGGAAATTAAAGCCACGAAAACTGCGAATTTAATTTAAAATATCACATTTGAAAAGATCATCTAATTAGGTCTGGAAAGTGTCTGAGATGAAACTAAACATAGAGACTAAGAAACGTAAATCCGTAGGTAACATTTGTGATTTTACTATTCAGTTTTTGCTGTACATGACATAGACTAGAATAGCTTAGACGAATGCATGTCATCCGTTGTAAGTTATCCACTAGGCCGTCGTACAAGACTGTTTTCGCTACTGCATATAAACTACATGAATGATTCTAATGCAATTTAAAAGTCTCATATGCAAGGTCCAGTTGGACTTTCAATATGGCTGCCATTGTATTCATTGCAGTTTTACGAAGGTAATGATCAATCGTACATTTGTTGACCCAAAGACTTGTTGGAAAAATGTACTCAGGTGGTGTACCGCGTTAAGTGAGGATGGATAATCTATATTGTATTGTCTTTCAATGTACTGAGTTCATTTCACTCAATGCTGCACATGGAAAGTGCTTACGATGGAAAAGTCGATATACCTTGAGAGCACAGGTTTTGCATTGCATTAAAGACAGTGGATCTATTTGCCCATGATAAATTCCAACTTCATATTACGAAATGTCTTGTGAGCAAGTGGTTCACTTTATGGCGTAATATCTTCTATATTAGAGTGGCTAGGGGTGAAGCGATGAAGGGGTGAAGGATTGACGGAGTGATAGAGCGATAGTGACAGGGCTATGCGTGAATCTGTGCTGTGTTTGCACCGTATTGAAACTTATGTTTTAGCCGTGGTACAAAATTGGGTTGTATGCTGCTGTTTATGGTGGGGTTGCCCCTGCCGAAGATAGTTGTTAGCTCGTGATGAGAGACCAAAACCTACGGGATAAAAGGTCTACTTGAAACAAAATGTGTTCTACGGAGTCCTTGGTTGACCTGGAAGGGTGGACCATTGGTGTTGCCTTTTTAACCATCCGGCAAAGTGGATGTGCTGAAAATACCTTTTGTTTCTGAATTTGGCGCCAGAAGATATACGTTCCAGTGTATATGAAAATTGTTATCACTGTTTGAGAGCAAACGTGTCGTTGCTTTTATTGAACTAGTTATCACTATTTGAGTGAAACTGTCATTTTTTATTTGAAAATAGTAATCACTACTTGAGTTAGATTATATCATCGTTCGTTTGGACATTCGGGTATCATTGTTGAGTTAATTATTTCCTCTTTCTGAGCATAAGGCTTGCTTAATTTCAAGTCATTTATTATTGTTGACTGTGTTAAAGTACATAAGTCTTGACAAGACTAGCTGATTCAACATTCGCCCGAACTATCCAGGTCATTGCCGTTGTCCCAGACATCCACATAATGTAACTCAAAATTAAGTTGATTTTCTGACTTTCCTTGAGAAGTTATCAAGGAGACGATGGCTATCATAAGGACAACATAGACGTGTTTGGTGTAATTTTAAACGGTTTTAAAAAACAAAGCTCCCTGAAGATTTCGAACAATAACCCTAGTGCTTAAAGACTGTCTGTACTAAAAATGTTAGCAGAGTAAATATAGTGAATTATAGATGTTTCACATCCACTGATTCTATACTGTGTGCGTACAGACTTAAATCAAATGGAATAAATGTTAAATATAATTACAAGTGAAGACATATTGTGAGGTCTTAATTTGGTTCTTGAGGTCTCAATAGGTGAGTGTAGAGAACACTTAAATTGAATCAAAGTGGCATAGTGTCTTTGCTCAGCAGACTATTTGTTCCAGGTCTCTGGACCTTGGTTCGCAAATGAACGTTGCCCGTGGTGCGTTGATTGTGTTAGTGGAAATAATGAGAATACGAATGTTTAAAGAAAATTTTATGTATTTCGAATAGGGGCATATGGACCATCAAACGAAATGTAGGACACATATCTGATTGTGTGTTTGAATAAGGTGTTAACGGGTGGCCAATTGGGACACAGGTCAGGGAGAAGAGTGTGCCGTTTTCTGTATTCTAAGGATAATCTGCAAAACTGATTCTATCTTTATCATTTTTTATATTCGATATTGAGACAAAAGAGTAAAAAGAGAAGTGCAATAGTCCATTCAGAAAAGTTTCAAACATTGCACAAGTTTCTCTGTGACATTATCTACATCCTGACCATTGATAAAGTTCACAATTTTTGTGCGCATGTCTGGTCTTCCAGCAGACAGGCATTGAATAGAACGATGCGTTATGGATGCTCAGATTTAGAGACGGAAGATTGGAAAAGAATTTGAATTAAAGTGTTAACGGTGGAATACACTGGGTTTAGCTGGTAAGCTCTAAACTAATAATCTTGACACTGTTTAACTGGATGCATTGACCATTACTTGATAATGCAGTCACTGTGACAGTCTGTTAAAATGCAATGTTCTTTATCCCTCTCAGAACTATATCAGATAAATTAATACCACAATGGCTACATGAAATGGTCATTTGTCACGCTATGTACTAGTATTGTACATGCTGCTACTCTCTTTGAACTATCCGCTAGGGCAGTTATGCTTTAAATATTTCGTCGATGTTTTATAGCGGTTAATTTTCCTTAGATTTGTAGGGATGTACAAATATCCCCCTGCAATTTTTTTTAAAGGTTTCTCTACCCGTTTAAGACATGATTTGTTCGCCCAGCTCACCTTTCACGTGCTTCTAACCGTTTGGATCACCTCTGGTAATGTTCTTATAGACGTTCCATCAGCCATCACCTCGACTACCATTTTTACTTTAAGGTTTTCATACATAGCATTCAAACTAGTTATCTATCCTTGGACACTGATGTTCGAAACGCTTACGTGCATGGGTGAGAGCGGTGGTAAAGGTGTTTTGTACATGAGGTAGTGTTCGATGTACTTACAGCAGGATGTGGTAAGTGTATGCCGATAGCATGCCTGTTCGTGAAGGTCACATGCTTTCTACTTTGATCCGAATTTCTTGGAAAAAGATACGTAACACCTACAAAACAATAGTTACGTACGTATATTACATGCCAGACCGCAGAGTTTCTGTCATCTTATGATTTGCTGTTTGGTCTGAGAGCAGATCTTGATCCTTTTTTGTGTTTTCAATGTAGTTCAAATTGTTCGGCTGCTGAAACTTAGTGTTTTGGGGCTTTTTAAGCTAATGTAAATATAGGCTGATAGGTTCTTGTTTTTCCTTCTTTCGAGTGCCTTCATTTCCTAATGTCGCTGGGTAAATAAATATTCGTAGTTCATCGTATTATATTAGCTATCAAACGCCTCCATGTAATACATGAATGGAAATAATTTTATACAACACCTACCACTCCTCAGCAGAGGTGAACAGAATGGTAAAATAATTCTTTTCATATGCTTTAACGTGTGTTGTAATTTCCCTCGCTTCTCTAGAAAAAAATTTCTTAAGTTTAGTAGACACGTGGTAATCGTACAATAAAAACTCTATGTACTGAATAATAAACGAATGACAGAATTTAATAATAGCTTTGTGGTGGAAATGTGGGTGAACCTGTGGGTTTAGCCTAAAGTATGAGTACGTGACATAAGTCTGTGCTGTTCCTTGTATTTTTAACCCAACGCGTCATCTTTGTCTCTGTCCAATCTGAATATGGTACGATAACTCTGCTTTTTACTCAATTCAGACAAAGTGCTGTCAGACTTCAGATTGTATTTTGACAATCTGTTTTTATTTTTTTATTCGATTAAATTTCTAGATGACCATTTCGGCTTTAGATAATAAATGGTGTGTGCTTAATATCAAAGTCTACTGAACACAATTAACTAAATCCTCTTTACAAGTGCTTTTCTAGGCGCATCGGTACAATTACCGTAATTTCAGGATTTCAAGATTCACACAGTATTTATAATAATTGGTCTACATGTATGACGGTTTTTTAGTGTTGTTTAAGAGTCAACGTAATGATTTTTGACCATCAAAGAGGATCCGTCCATATGACGCAATATGCAATTCAGAATGTTTCCTGATCATATCAGCCCATTGAAAGTAATAAGAATTTAGCAGAAGGAAACAGCATATCTGAATATATCAAGCGATATTCAGCTTCAAACATGGTTACAATTAAACTTGCAGTTTTTAGTGGACCCCTTGAATCTTGGTATATACTATGATTATTTAAAGTTGTATACTATGATTTATATACTTTTTTTAATTTCAGATGATGCTAACATCACAGAGTTTTTTGCCAAAGATAACCTTTATGAGATAATGGAAAACAGCACTTTAGAACTCCACTGCCGTGTAGACAGTAATCCATACCCAGAAATCTCACTTTTCCTAGGAGATGTTTTGCAATATGCCACCCGAGACTTGAGTGAATTGATATACACTGCAACAGTCGGATGCCTTACTGGCGGAAAGTATATATGTAGTGCCACCAACTCATTTATGACCAGAGCTAGAGTGACTGCAGATGTTGATGTAAAAGTCCGTTGTAAGTGACAGAAACATACTTATTTCTAATTGTTTTGAATTTTTTATACGTTAATGGACACTTCTGTTTGCCATTTCATATATTTCTGGGGAAGGAAAATAATGAAATCTAAATATATATATATATATATATATATATATATATATATATATATATATATCAACAGGCTGTATGCTTGTAAGCAAGATACGCAAATGGACAAATGTTGATCGTATGCAGAATGTACATTTCAGTCGATAGTCCATTAAAAAAAGAGCAGGTTAAAATTGACATTAGATAGGCATGCAGATGGTGTTTCAATTGATCATTTTTAAATAATTGTTTACAATATTAAGCATTTCCTGAACACAATGAGGATTCATTGGAATAAAGCGTTCTAAACATAAATCACGCAGATGAAGGAAATGATAAAAGTATTATATCAAAAGCATGGTTTATTTAAACACAGCAGGAAAAAGAACAGATAGACTGAACAAGCGATCGCAGACGAAGAATGGACAGATAAATTTAAAACAAATGTCGCAAACAATAATAAAATTAGTTGCTAAGTGTGGACATAATGTATCACGCAGGCATGGCATGACTAAACAATTATGTAGAACGTAACATCTTGCAAAATACTGAGAGATTGATAATAGGCGGCAAACAGTGTATTACATTTTGAAAATAAAGCATTTTGTAAGTGAGGTCTAGCTCAACAATCAATAAATCTTAGATTACCTTAGTAGTATGACAATCGGCGTTATTTTTTTGGGGGGGGGTATTGATATATTGATATATCTCATGGGCATTGAAATATTTCATTGTTTGCTCTCATTGTTGGTGAAAATGCTCTTCAATTGTTCAAACTACTGATTAGAAGAAGTGAAACGTGAAAGTAGCTAGTCATGCAAGATAGTCTGATTACCAAGAATAGTGACCAATATCATTTATACTTCTACGTTGAACAAGTCTTTGACATTATCATGTCACAAATTGATGTTTGGTATTTGTTTATAATTTTATTTTGATTGCTCTATTTTTATTTTCTTTAAATATGCCAACAATGGTTTCTTATCTACGCTCGATGTTGTCGGTAATTTTCCGTTCCTTCCAATACAGATTTGAATTCAGCAATGCTTATCTTTTCCACGATAGCCTCCGATTACAGCTTTCTACTGATAATGAGACTACTTTGTGCCAATCAAACAAATCGAAATAGTTTTTTGCGACTGTAACCATATCAAACTGATTTTAGCAGCACCAACCGTAACACCGATTAATGTCAATATAACACCAACAATAATGACAGTTGCTGTGCCTTTCATAGTTAGTCTTGATGCTATTCCAGCCCCACCAAAACCAACGGTTCCACAAATGGCAAGGGTAATTTCATTGTGCTCTTGTCTTTCCTATTAATTTTGTCCAGTCAATACCATTGAGGGCCCTTCATAATTATTTCATGAATAAAGTAATATTTTAGTATGATTGAACGACAGACTGATCCTGTCAGCCCATATGACGCTTATGTGGAAGCTGTACATCGACGTTAAACCAATTGCCCTTTTGTAATGGCACAGTTTCTGCCTTATCATAAAATGTCTCTGCCTGATAATCATTTAAGTTTCCAACAAGTTTACATTATGAGGGCATCGCATTATGACAATTTAAAATATGTTGGTTCAGATCTACCTGATACGATAAACGATCGTTCTCTTTTTCACATAATAGCTATTACTCAAACAAGGGCTTCCTCATTTGAGGTAATGTTAGTTTTACATACTTTCTAGATAAGGATGCTTGGGTCGGTGTCGAAGTAAATTTCTCCTTACCGCTATAGAAACAAACATGGAGAGTTATCGTACTTATTTTTAACGTGTACGAGCGGTGATTTAAAGTTTTATTTGTGTTGGTATTGGTAACCACCGGTGGTTCCAGCGATCTATTTTTCTTTTTTATTTAGCCCTTACAAAGATTATATTAGAGAGTATACGATTTTCTTGTAATATAGTTTGAAGCAGTTATTTTTGCCATCTGGATAGTAATTGCTATTTACTTTAATGTCATCTATTAAATCATCAAATAACCCATTTCACAAACTCATCACTACAATCAAAATCCGTCACTTATATGTCTTAATAAATTTCATCTTAAACACAAACTCCAAAGACAATTAGGTACCTCTCATATCTAAGTTGTGTCATTGAAACTAAAATTCATATCCTGCAACTACTGGCCTAGGTATCGGACATGTGAAAATGTCTTGAAACTGAGTGCCTGTAACAACTGATTATTTACAAGTATTGTTACTATACCGCATTCGCCTTTAGATCCGAATAAGACTGAAAGCTATGATCCAGGCTCAAGCACCATTTAGATAAGAGATTCACCTTTGTGTAGTGCCTACGAAAGAAATCTTCAAACCAGCTTAATTGTCCTGTTTTGTGAATGAGAATCTGTTTGCTACCGTTATGTGTGTACAAGAGAAGACCTATGCATTCATTTCAGACATTGATTGCCTCGTGCATAACTGATAAAAATGTTATGTTTTCTTTATTTAAAAATTATATTATTGGCACAACATTGACATCGGGCAGAATTTATGACAGAGTATGTTTTGTGCTTCCTCATTAAGAGTAATTATCCAGCGCTTAGAGTCAAACCTATGCTTCATTACCGTAATACACTATCCATTTAAGGACATTGAAATGGCCATGTAATATTACTAACCTTTATCGATTTGTACATGTAGATGTATGAAATAGTACCCCTCCTATAAACGTTTTTGTCCACAAAACTTCATACCAAATTATTACATAATGTTGTTTAACTAATTTTATTTGTTACATATGATGTTAAATTTAAAATTGTCCTGGTGAAGACATCAATGCTTTTAAGTGTAGACACTTCATTTCAATTTTTTTTTCTTCAGATTAACAAACCAAAAATTACATTACGAAAATTTCTTGTCCAAAGCAAATTAGTGGAGTCTTACTTATTCAGTTCTAGTCCACTTTCTGTACAAGTAAAACAGATGTATGTTTAAAACAGGAATAACTGAGAACGCATATCATGTCATTACTTTTCTAGGTCATCCAAGGTCTGATTATCGAACGAACAATCCATCTGAGTACTATGCATCACTGGATAACAACGTGACATTAGCGGTCAGTGTAATAGCCTACCCAGAGCCATCAGACATTATGTGGTATCATAGAGGATCAGAGACTGACGCATGGCAACAGGTTACAAATAAGCCATTTCCTTCTACTGGTCTTCATTCTAATATATCGGTCCATCTTGGCAGTCAGGGAGACTTTGGAGACTACCTTGTAAATATGAGTAACAGCTTAGGAACCTATGAACATGTATTCCATGTCATTCCCATCAGTAAGTCAATAACTTGAGCAGTTTACGAAGTAGTTCTTAGTAGTCATTTCTTCGTCGTTTACATAATTTAAGTGATGTATTTATTGTCTTTTTGTCTCCTAGCATGTCCTTCATAACTATTTGTTTGCATTTAAACAATGCATTATGGTAAAGTCAGCATTCTATTAAAATTTACAGGGTACATTTGGCAACACTTTTGATTACTGCCTATCTTCTAGTCATCAATAATGCACATATTTTTATCTATTGATTCTGTTCATTACTTTCGTATATTGAAATGATTTATCCTACGGTATATTTGCTGCCCATTAGTTGTTATTTATCACGTAATGTAAACAGTAATAATCCCTGTGACAAACGAGGAATAAACGATGCAGCCATTGATAAGCAAAAACGCTGAAAATTGTACTTAATGCAAACCTTATTAATGTACAAAAAGTATCTAAAGTGAATGTTTGCTTGAGTATATATATATATATATATATATATATATATATATATATATATATATATATATATATATATATATATATATATATATATATATATATATATTCCTTTTAATCAACAGCTTATGTCAAAATTGAAATTAGACATAAATTTGTGTATTGTTGACAACACAAGTATATTTTATTTCTTCCATTCCACTTCACCCCAATATCACTTTCTGCGACAGTGTATTCCTTTATTGAATATGACTTAACTTTTCTATTGATTAGTCACTTATACTTAAACTATTTAAATTTTGTTATTCAACGACATTATTGAAAGGGTTGATGACCAATCATTACCTTTTCAACTCAGGAATTTTCCATATAAATAAAGGAAGCTTTGCATACAGCTTTACAATGTTTGAAATAAAGATGCGTAAGTAGTTATCCTTATGCCGATAGCTTCTTGACTTTAAAGTTAGTACTATATGTTTCAATATTCGCAATTTTTAATATGTCCAAGGAGATATGACATTCATATTTCCATGATTTTCTAAGACTATGGTGGGTTTAAATTTAAGCAATTTATGCGGCCTGTTGATTTGATGTTTAAAAGGGTAAGGCTAGGGTTATACATATTCCAGTAAGTTTTGTTTTTAAACAATGTAGTTTTATGGATGTCTGACTTACGGAATAAAGTAGAGAACTTAGATTTTAAGGCTGATAAAGGAAAAGGTATATTTGTAAGTAATCTATAATGATTTCTACACAGCAAGTATTGCTTAAGACCACAAACTTTGACCAACTTTTAAAACTATAGAGATCGATTGGTCAGCAATTACAAAACTCAACGATGTCCTATTCATGCATTTGCGAGGGCATATTATATATTGTATTCTTGCTAAATTTTATAGATTTTTCTGAAGAAGCAATTTTTTTCTTAGCAGAACACTGTTTAAAAGTAGACAAATGGAATTTGGTTTTCATATTTATATTTATACAGAGTAACAGATTAAATATTTCAGGTCATTAGATCAATTTTTAAATTTTCTTACGCGTATAAAAATGTTCCTATGATGTCTGATTTGAGAGACATTCAATATACCAATCAAAGACATGTAATGTACGTCTTCTCAATCATCGCACATCAGAAATTAACTTCAATGCAAAATATGCATTTTGTTTAAATTTTTTCAGTTTTATTTCATGTTACTTTCTTCATATTTAGAACATAACTTCGGATGACATTTGTGTATGAACTGCACTTTGGGAAAGAAACCCAAACTGATAAAGTTCAAGGTCACTCACATAAGGAATAATTTTGGTTCCACACAGCCTATTTATACAACAGCTGGGACTGCAGCTCTTGTTGGTTACATGCCTATTAAAGTCGACGTTAGAATGTGTGAAAATGAATAAATGTTTCTCCACAAAATGCAAAAATGTGATTTTAGGGTATAGTCCTTATTTGTTTAACAAATTGTGTGACGGTTTTACGCTAATAGCAAGACAAATATCAATTGATTTTTGGTTGTGAGATTAAGAGTCATATTTATTCAATAAAGATAAAATTATGTCCAATAACGTTTGTTCTTGAGCAGTTCCATTGATCACATTTGAAATATAACTTACACTTAAAGCGAATAAAACAATTCATTAATTAATTAATTATCAGCTTAAGTTAAACATACTATAACAATATCGAATATTTATATATATCGAAATAGGTTTGGACGGTCTCTCAAATAAGCGTCAGAAAAGACTAAACAGATATAAAGTATGATTTAAGCCTGATATAAATTTACAGTGGTCACACAAGATCCACCTGCTTTTCAAGTTAGACCAATAGCAGGAGGTGTTGCAGCAGGAGTAGTTGTTGCAGGCATGTGTATTGTTGTAATGGTCATAATGTTCAATAAAAGACGAAAACTGAGACGCAAAGAAGGTAAGAATCTGCTACATTTAATTTCATTTAATGTTAATCTCAGAGATTTTCTGATTAATGTAAAATCATTATATCACCGTTTTGTAAGTCACTAGACTTCAACTGACAGTGACTTTTATTTCAACACTTGACATGAAATATAAACGTGAAAAAAGACAACAAAGCAAATGTTAATATCTGTCCTACATCGTGATTAAATGGGAAATGCGTGTTTGACAGGTGTTCAATATTCGGACAGTATTCATACGTAAATCAATATAAATCATTGTCAATAAATATTAAACACACCACATGTTCATGGTAAATTATTGGTCACATTTAAAATACAAAATATTGAAATAAACATACGTTGAAAGAATAAATACACAAGCAATTAACCTGCAATGTTAGCATGAAACCAATACTAATGTTCATGAGCACATCTTCGCGACAACATGGCTAATCGGAAACTGTGATAAACGAAAGTTTCATTCAATTACGTGTACACATAAGAGTTTATTTTTCAGGAATAGTGCATACATCATGCGATAGAATTGTCAATCTTTCAGGTTTTTCAGATTGTCATAAGTAATTGGTTAATGTCTCCATTAGAGAGCTGCGCTGGACACTTATTTATCTGTTTGACGTCTATAATGACGGATATATGTTTTGTGACATATAGTCAAATAAGATGTGGTATTTGACAGAAACTGTGGATCCTGTAGAGGCAGGAAGATGAGAACCGCTTTTCCTGCCCCTAATGAAGATTCTTCCAAACATTTCAATAAGCCAACAATATTATTCAACGGTGGAAGGATGTTGAAACACTAAGCTCAACTACTGGTGCTTTTATATGTCCAAGATTTATTCTAGGCTCTGTGATGTTTTCCCTTTATATATTGAAACAAGCATTACCGTTGTTTCGAACTACAACATTTTATTGTTGCTTGATGCTCGTTTACCATCAGCTCGACATATTTCACATTACATTTGGACTGTTTGTATCACCCATGACATATTACCTAGCATGAAATCTGGAATCTGCCTTTATTCTACGGTAGTGACCTAGGCAACACGCATTTTCATGGCCAAGACCATGTGACTCCACGTATTATATATGCACATTGTACTTTATTTTCCTCCACCACCCCCCGTTTGGATGTCGATATTGACCCAGGCACATTGTTTTGACCTGCTGCTCACAGTGGGGACCATATCTATCTGGGATATTGCTGTCTTGTGTTCATTTGGAACAGACAATTATGATTCATTAAGTATATAGACAAGTAGTTATAACACCCACTTACCCTATATTATGATAGCTGCGGAATTAGCTGTCAGTCACTAGAGAGTGACTAAGACATAAGAGACAAAATAAAACGAAATACTTCAAACGGAGTAGCGTCTATGGTCTATTGCGATTAACTAAGTATAAGAATTGTTTGGTGCTTAACACCACAGGTTAGATTCCATCGCATTTTTAAAAAGACCACTGCAAGGCATGGTTACTTTCCCCTTTTTCAAATTAAAGAATGATCCCAGATATCCAGTACTATGTGACTATCTGGAATGTACGTAACTGAGCAGTACTACTGTTACAGACAAAGGAAATTGATGAATAAGATTTATCAAAGACTGAATCTAGTCAAGCATTAAAGAAAATGTTTAAATAATTGAAATACAGTTTAAACCGAATAACTAAAATATATCTTAATAGTGTATAGTGAAAACTGTATTTACTACGATTTTCGCAGTGTGTCATTCTGTCACTATTTGCCAAACCTTCACCCTTAATATTATAATATTATAACATAGTTTCGCAGGGACAAATACAATTGACTGTACGTTGAGAAAATATTTGAAGCGTCAGTCCAGCGCCATATGGTTACACTGTTTCGAATATTCAATTTTAAATTAAGGTAGAGTTATTTTTGCCTTCATTCTCTCTTCTACACCGATTTCTGAAATTGTGTCACAATGTTCGATCCTACATGGCATCCACAGATTTCAAGGTATGGGTTGCTTGAATTCGTTTATCTGTGTAAAATACAAACGTACGAAATGTAACTTGTGATGAGATCTGATTCAATATAGGTATTCTAATTGGTAGCTTTGGTTTTATTTGAACATTTTGCACATTTATGATACCTTTTAAATAGACATGTGATAAAATCAGTTACTACAAGTTCCAGAACACAATAAATTCGGCCATCTAGTTTGCATGCTATTGAACTTCAGCTAAATACAATTTAGTAATAAGACACATAGGCTAACTCCTGCGATTTGACTACAAAATTTACTTAATAGATAATAGCAAAACATACACAATTACTCTCATGTTATGATCTTGAAATTGATATGTCCTGGGTTGTTCCGGAAATGGATATTGATATTAAGTTCAGTAGAGGTAATTTGTCATCCATAATAACTACAGTAGCACTTAAGGCACAGATATTATATATATATATATATATATATATATATATATATATATATATATATATATATATATATATATATATATATGCAATAAACTGACGACGAACAGAACGAAACTAGTAACTAACTAGCCTAAGCGCTTTCGACTCTTAATGAGTCTTTTTCAAAGGCAAATACAAAACATAGTTACGACAAACAAATAAACACAAAAACGTTGCGTTTGTAAACCTCTACATTTCTATCTTCACATGTGCTAAAACTATAAATACAACCAGCTTGTATAGACTAGTTGCGGAAACTGAAAACGTTGTATAATTCCCTAAAAGTCTACAAGCCAAAGCGACATCTATTTTTACTTTGTGTACATATGTAATGCAGATTATATCCCGGATATTTGGTTCTATACCGGTTATTCCTATAGTAAAAATTGAAGGATAAGAAGATTTAGAAAATGTTAAATTCTACTAGTGCATAGTTTTCATTTTCTAGTCTTCTTGGTTTAGACCGCTTGGTTTCAATGTTCTAAGGCGGCGTATCCAGTATGATTCCTTTTCCTTCCTGGTTTCGGAACTCCAGCTGTGGTTGTTGGCAATAGCGATAAGTATTATATCACTGAAAGTGTGGCCAGGGGAGAAGTGTTCTGCGACCGGGCTTCTGTACAGCTTTTTTGTCTGATTGGATTGGATTAGATCTGATTGGATGACAAAAAAGCTGTACAGAAGCCCGGTCGCAGAACACTTCTCCTCCCCTGGCCACACTTTCAGTGATATAATACTTATCGCTATTGCCAACAGCCACAGCTGGAGTTCCGAAACCAGGAAAGAAAAGGAATCATACTGGATACGCCGCCTTAGAACATTGAAACCAAGCGGTCTAAACCAAGAAGACTAGAAAATGAAAACTATGCACTAGTAGAATTTAACATTTTCTAAATCTTCTTATCCTTCAATTTTTACTATAAGAATAACCGGTATAGAACCAAATATCCGGGATATAATCTGCGTTACATATGTACACAAAGTAAAAATAGATGTCGCTTTGGCTTGTAGACTTTTAGGGAATTATACAACGTTTTCAGTTTCCGCAACTAGTCTATACAAGCTGGTTGTATTTATAGTTTTAGCACATATGAAGATAGAAATGTAGAGGTTTACAAACGCAACGTTTTTGTGTTTATTTGTTTGTCGTAACTATGTTTTGTATTTGCCTTTGAAAAAGACTCATTAAGAGTCGAAAGCGCTTAGGCTAGTTAGTTACTAGTTTCGTACTGTTCCTCGTCAGTTTATTGCATCTATTTTAATTAATCCCTGACAAACGTGATCCCTTGGTGGATCCAGTACGCTTGAGAGGGTTGTTATTCGCCATATGATTTGTATTCTTTATATATATATATATATATATATATATATATATATATATATATATATATATATATATATATATATATATATATATATCCCTTATCGGAGATAACACGACGCCCAAGTTAGAATTCATCAACTTGAAACCTTCTTTTTGCCAATCACCTAAAAGTTGCAAATCTCACTTCACCTGACTTGACACACGTATGCATATGAATGCTTAATCACGAATGTATATTTGCCAACTTGTGTAAATGATTATGGCAATGTGACCGATTTGTTCAGTATAGAATTAACATTATCTTCCCTGTTAACTATCATAATGACAGCAACTTCGACTCTTTGCAAATGATAATGTTCTTTGACATCTGCTTATATACGATAATATCTCTGCAATGGGGATGGAGGTGTTCTTCCAAAAGTAGACTTATAGTAGTTCAACGAATTTGTTTACTAATCCTTTTAGCATAACTCATGGTAAAAATAAAATAAACAAAAATATGCATCTCTGTTGTCTCCCTATCATAAACGAAGTTAATCATTACCTATGTTGCACGTTTTATTGATTTGGTATTTGGCATGCTATGGGTATACTTTCCTCCCGGAAACATGAATCTTAATGAGTGATTGACTCTTTAAAAACTTATATATCTATATTTTGGTAAGAGGTCTATGTTACCAATATATCATAAAACAAAGAATTCCATGTAGTTTTGTGATTAATTGAAGCTGGAATTTGTGTGTGCTGCTGACGCTCCAATTCTTATTAAATTTGGTTAAATATATCCATATTTGTACTACAGTTCTTTAGTACGAGATTTTCAACGTAACCTACATTATATAGACATATCGAAATATTGCTAGGAGCCATGATCCAACCTTGGTCAAACAGATTTCCTCTGTCTTCCGTGAAGATTTGACAGCTACCTATGATCACGAATTGTATCAACCATTTAGACGAAATTTTGTTTTAGCAGTTGAAGAGTGTAAATGTGTATGAAAGATTTACTTTCCTTTTATTAATCCTGCATTTGCATTGTCTAATTCAACGGTCACCAGAACCGTTAATAAATATTCTCAGATCGTCACATAGGACCGTCGAGATCTGATTGTATTTAGAATGAGCATTGACCCTAAGTCGAACAATTGTCGTTCATGGTACTGAATGGAAATTGTATAGAAAGAGACATGTGAGACATTGGAAAACTGGTCTACAACTTCATGCGAAAGAGATCCATTCTTTTAGAAATGTATGGCTTTTTAAGACATTTGATCTCCAGCGACAGGTCAAAACACAATTTCATTAATAATTTGATGCATTGATAGTCTAGTCTGTCCTAACAGTGGTCAATTATGATAGGATTTAATTCAACATAACGTGTAAAATATGCAAATGAAACATCTTTAAAGGATTGACTCAGATATAGATACAAAAAATACCAAGATTATAGCAAAGTATTTGAAACATTACACAACCTTTAGTCCTTTATGCATATATGAAAAATACCGTATAGATTAGCATTACGTAGGTAACACCATGTCTGATGAGATAAGCTGGTAAATGTGAGTCAGGTTATGTAAGTGGGACAAGGTCTAATGATAAATGATTGTAATGGTGGGCATACGTTAGGTTGCCGATTGTACGTATAAAAGTACTGCTAACACAAACACACACACACACACTATACGTTTCTACAGAGCTGGATAAACCACTTGTCAAAATTTGATTTCATAAAATACTATTATAGACTGTTTATGTGTTGCATCGAATATGCTAAGCGTTAATATAAGCAGTTTGTCTATTTGGGATATGCACATGCTTACGAAAATAGCCAATTTAATTTTTAAAAGTGTAATTTGATAATCCAAATATATTTAATTCCAGGTACAGTTGTAGAGCTTAATGCAAGGTAAGTTGATATTTTAAAACATATCAGAACATCCTGTAAGAATATATAATGTTCATAAGGTGAAATTACCAGAGAGAAGAAACATGCAGTCAAAAGATGACAGACCTAGAGAACCGAAAGTTTGTACATTATTCAATGTGTAGTTTGTTTACCACGGAAAACATTGATCTCCAACCATGTATGTTCATTTTCAATTTCCGAAAGTAACAATGGCAATAATTCCATGATAATTACATGCATGACTTTAAAAGGTGTTTTTCATTGCCGTCTGTGGGGAGAAAAGAGACTGTACTTGGAACAGAATTACCTGATAATAACTAAAGGTCACTAACAGGTTCTTAGTTTATTTTGGTCTGCACTAATGAAAGTACTTTTTGAAGATATATTGCAATCAGACAAGTTAATTTATTTGTGTCCATCTTTATGTCTATGAATGTCCATTATTGTGCTAATTATAAATTACATCCATATTAATTAAAGGAGGATTATAATAGATTGATCTATAATAAAGAGGTGTAGCTGAAAATAATGATTCGGATCCTATCCAATGGCTACCGGGCATGGAAAAGGGTGGTGCGTGTTAGTGTCCACTTTATGCACTCTACATCCTGTAATCACGATTCCTTTGAATGTCCGTGCTGTAATCAAGACCACTCGCATAAGAAGTCTGAGATGCCTCTAATGCAACATTGCTGAGCGCACTCATCGGTGGAAGTAGTGCCGTCACCAACAGTAAGCCCGATGTGACAATTTCTGCCACGTTTTGGAATTGCATTTATGTCCAGCTTAACTCCAAGCTGCAAAACGGCTACACATAATGTATTACCATTTAGGCCATTCACATACCCTCACTTTCAACTTTGCAATTAAGGTCAACAACATGATAATCCGGAGCACTTACAAGAGGTAGATCTTCATAATCATCGGCATCTCCATGG
Organism: Potamilus streckersoni; assembly: GCA_016746295.1. Classification (NCBI taxonomy): domain Eukaryota; kingdom Metazoa; phylum Mollusca; class Bivalvia; order Unionida; family Unionidae; genus Potamilus; species Potamilus streckersoni. Next base: position 2,125,598 of record JAEAOA010001465.1, read on the forward strand.
ATAAAATCATTGAAACACACATATACATTGTATGGATGATAAGCCAAGAGAATGAATGCTTGGTGGAGAAAGTAAGAAAGGCTATACTTGCAATGGAAACTTTGACAGGCTGGAAATGGATAAAAGCGAGAGTTTTACTCATCTAGTATGCAACAATTTGTGTCAGCATATAGACCTGAAAGATAACGCAATACAATATTTGATAAGTTACAGCCACGCTAGGTGAGGAGGTAAGCTTGATTCTCTGTCAGAGTTGGATGCTTCTGGAAAAAAAAATATATAAACCGACCTCCTATGACGATGAGCGATGAAGAGGCAGCGGATATCAGTGCCATATACGAGAGTAAACTGAGATTGAGATCTACTTAGCTTCCTGCTGAGATAATCTCTTCGTTGAATATCCTTAGCATGTGTACACCCCTCCCTGCCAGAACACAAGCAAGAAATTATTCCGAGTGATTTGGGAAAATGATCCAATCATCCGGGAACCTTAATCTATCATTAGGAACCACCTTTTTATGTTAGATACAAGTCATGACAAGTACACATTGCTGATCATATGATTACATATAAGCATGAAAATTTAAAATGAAACAGCAACATAAAATAACACAAACTAAGATAGATATGCAAGCTAAGAGAAAGAAAGACGCACTAGTAAAACATCGCAGATGCGTCACTAAAACAATCATAGGAAGTGAAAAAAATAACTAAGTGTAAACATAAGTTGGTATAGGCTTGCTGAGATGATGGAACAACACAAAGGTAGCACAAAAAGATACTACCGACACGAGTGACGCTTTGGTAGCCAAAGGCATCTCAAGGAAAACATCAGGCTGTGCCATCTTACATTCCACTTGGCTCCGTAGCGTTGGCAGCATGTACAATTTACACCTCCTGGAACGGAGAGGAAAGAGCGAAACACACATCTGACTTTCGCAGGGAAAGACAGTGCCTGCATTTAATATTTACACCCAAACCCATTTCATACAGAACATGAGTGTATTGCTGTGGTCGCTAAAGCAACATTATATTACTTGCCAATGACAAAACTCATGTACAAGATACCTTTCACTACTGCAAACACACCATTATAGCCTACGCAGAGAAAATATAGGAATGAAATAATTATGAAGGTACACATTCCATAAAGAGTGCTACCAAGGGCCAGTGGAAAAGCAGGCACCATCTTTCTGACGGTCTACAAGCTTAGGCTTCCTGACTCTCACGAGCTTTTATCTGAGCTGTATGTATGTATGTATGTATGTATGTATGTACAGTATATATATGTATATATATATATATATATATATATATATATATATATATATATATATATATATATATATATATACAGTCACTTTTATAATGTAGGGGTGTAGCAGGGTTAGGGCGTTTGGGGCAGCAGCCCACCTTTGAATATATGTCGTGATAATGTATAACCCATGTCAGTTTTTTACATTTTTGAACTCAAATTTTCATTTGGTTTGATCTGCATTTAGTTGATTCAACACACGTACGCATTGCGATTTTAATATTAAGAAACGAAGCGTAAACAACACTTATATGGTTTACAAAGGGTTAAACCATTATAGATGTTATTTCAGTGCTTATGCCTATGCACGCTGCATTGCTTTTACGGAGGATATCCAACCAGTTGCTTTTTTCAGTTAGTTAATAACCAATGCTTTACCATGGTATATAGGGAGAGATGAATCCTATTTTCTTTTTGTTTGTTTCTTGGTGGATTGATTTTACGGAGGATATCCAACCAGTTACTTTTTGCAGTTAGTTAATAACCACTGCTAGACCATGGTATATAGGGAGAGATGGATCCTACTTTTTTTCTTTATTTCTTAGTGGATTTTCTCGAGGGGTCTTGCATGTAGTGTTACTGTAGTAGTAGGAGAAAGTAAGAATCCGAGCTCAACAACCCCCTCCAGACCTCCAAACAAATACAAAATACCTAGGTAACGTAATAGAAAACCTATTGCAATCAATAATTGCGTTAAGAATCCGAGCTCAACAAATACAAAATACCTAGGTAACGTAAAAGAAAACCTGTTGCAATCAATAATTGCGCTAAGAATCCGAGCTCAACAACCCCTCTAGACCTCCAAACAAATACAATAGAACACCTGTTGCAAAATACCTAGGTAACAGGTAAAATTTAATTACGTGATCTTCCAGAATAAGCAGAATGATGTCAGACTCAATTTTTCAAATCATTACGATTTAGCAGAACGTGGCGATTGTGGACTAAATTACGCATTAGAATTCCAGTAAGGTAAGTGGTATTATATAAAATTTTATGCTATATCATACTTCTTTTGATAATCTTTCTCATATTTGCTGATCCTCATGGGTAGAATATCTGTTAATATGTTGTCAATAATACGAAATTCACGTATTAAATCGTCCATACTATATTTTACTCCTCGTAGGTAAGATCTTATTTGATCAAGTAGTTTTTTGTAAGTTATAATTGATGTTAAGCAGCCGTGCTTTTTTATCGAAATTTTAGGTTCAACTTTTTTACAAGCTGCTGTAAGAGAAACACCAACACCGGATATGATTAACAAAAACGGGTTTAATGATATACCACTTGAAATTATGCCAGAACTAGTCATTAACAAGGGTAGATATGATATTACTCGAAGTATTTTGTTATAATATTTGTAGCATTTTTTAACGCACCAAAGTTTTTTATGATAATATTTGTAGTATTGTATTAGTGCGTCAACATCCTGTCCTGGAATATCTTTTGAAATATGATTGAAATCAACTATACTTTTTTTCATTATAATATTTGTTCATATAATCTCAGGCTTGATTAAGTAACTAGTTGAGGTGTTTCAGCCACAAATTCCAGACAATACCAATATGACGCAGCAGTTAATTTTTTGTCATCTGCTATTAGCATAAAAGTTTCTTCAACATCTTTGTTTAACACAATAGACACGGTTCCAGAGAAATTATCAGTCGAGTGACGCCATGGAAATAATGTAAATATATTAAACTTTGCACTGCTCAACACGGACAATCTATACACACCAGTGACCTCTGCAGTATGTTTGAGAGTGTTATTTTGCGGCGACCAAGTAGACATTCCAGAAGCAACAGTATAGACAATATTTTTAATCTGCTTGTGAGGAATTTTAATCATACTCGTTTTCTCAACAATACTAGGAATTCCACTAATAATATCGTTGAGTTTTGTGTTAATATTATCGAGTGTAATATCAACAGATGGCGGACTTCCAAAAAATTCGTTATTGGTTTTGTTTATGTTTCTGCGAAAATTTAAAAACGTGGTGATGTGATTAGTAAAATCAGTTTTGAACTTGGTGATTTCATTGTTGATATCATCAACATATTTCTTTGTTACAGCATCAAAATCAGATTCTGGTGTTCTAAGATTATTGATGCCATTATTGTTCATGTTGAGAAATGCACGCATTATACCGCCACGCACCGACACGTACTTTGATTCCTGATCATCAACATATTTCTTAGTAGCAGCGTCATTATCCTCAGTTGGGTTTCCAAGGTATGTGATCTTGTTCTGGTTCATAACAATGTTTCCCGTAAATAAATCACCTGCTTTTCTAACATAATCGTTAACTGACCTACCCGAATCTTCTATCTTACCTTGATTATTAAAAGTAACAATATTATTAGCAACTGCAGTAGGATTTCGTACTAGTACATCTGATAGTTGTACATTATTCGTCTTTAATCGTCCTTGTTTGTCCTGGAAAACTACAACTTCATTTGGATCTACACTTGCAACGTTTAACAAATTGTTGATTTCATTTTTGAGCTTATCAAGAGTTGCATACTTGGATAAGTCACCCTGGTAACCTTCTGTTAATAAATCTACTGCTAATGTTCCAAATTTTGTATAGTAGCTCATTATACATACCGTTCTACACAAAATTGTTGGATTAATATAACATAAAATTATACGATGGCGAAGATAATAAACTTTGACACCGAGCGATTGGTGAAGCATAAACATAACAATGAACTTCCAGACTGTCATTATCTTATTGTTGGGCGAACTGGATCTGGTAAAACAAATTTGTTATTAAATCTTTTACTCAATAATAACTTTAACTATGATAAGGTGTATATTTACACCATCAACCCCCAACAAGACAAATACAAATTATTAAACGAGTATAATGATAAACTTCGTGATGAACTTGGCATTGGTGATGATATATTTTTGATAAAACAACCAGAAGAACTCGTTCCAGTGAATGAACTCGATTCGTCAGAGCATAAGATAATCGTCTTTGATGATATTCCGCTAAACAATGAGGAAATGAACAAGATTAGATCATATTTTTCACTATCACGTAATAAAAGATGTAATTCTGTTTATCTTGCCCAAGGTTTTTATAATGTTGATAGGTTTATTAGGCGAAATACGGGTTGTTTCGTATTATTTCCCGGACTAGATAATGTGGATGTGAGAAATATTGCAAACGAACAATGTGGTGATGTTACAAAAGATAAATTTATCGAATTATATCATCGAGCAACTAAAGATAGATATAGTTTCTTTTTATTTGACAAGCTAGCGCGTGATCCAACCAAGATGTTTCGTTGTTGCCTTGAGACGTTTCTATGATATAATTTTGTAAAGCGTATAAAAATAATGGACAAACATCAACAGAAAATCGAATTACTAAAAAAGTTTCTCGAAACTCGAGCGGCTTTTAAGAAAAAGGTGGAAGAAGCTCGACGTGGACAAGTTCAAGCAGAAGAAGAAAGAACCAAATTTTTCAAACCTGTTACTGAGGCAATGCTTGGCAAGCAGCCAGAAATACCAACATTGTCTCCGGAAGAACTAGCAAAAATGAAAGAAAAGGGTTTGTTTGGTTTACTTGGAGAAAGATCGAAAGAAGAAAATAAAAAAATTGCAGAAGAACTTGTAAGAAACATTGCTGATCCTGCTGCACGACAAGCTGAGTTTGACAGGCTAATGAACAATCCTCTTGAACTTCAACACGCAATAACAAGATTAACGGTTAATCCAGATGAGATAAGAAGTATGATGGAAAAATTGTCAGAACAAACTGAGAAATTAACTGAGAAACAAAAAATATTACAAGAAAGTGTGATAAAAATGGTACCTTTTGGAGAATCTATAAAAATTTACAGAAGACAAGCTAGGGTTAAAATAGAAGATGATGAGTATAACGAGTTTATGGAAAAATATGATATCACTAATATTAATAGTATTCGAGATTGGCCAGAAGAAAACTATAACGATTTGATAGAAAAATTAAAAAGAATTAAAGAAGATGGCTCACGTGCTGATGATAAAATTAAAGATGAAAAAGATGAAAGAAATATTCCAACATTACTCAATTATATTAGGGAAGGAATTATTGCTGAGGTTTTTCTTAAAACATCAGAACGATATCGAAATAAACCAGGAGGTTATAATAAAAGTTGGAATTTTATAAGACTATTAAAAAAATATGAAAAAAAGCGAGATAAAAGATTACCGGAAGAAAGAACTGGAGGTGGAGTTAAAGTTTTTACATCAAACGCAGACATAGTCGATCGGCTAATGCTGTTGATATCCTCTAAAGAAGCTGGTAATGAAAGTGTAGAGATTGATAACGAAATTATTGATATACTTGATCATCTAAGATCGAGTGGATTACTAACATCATCCGAGTACGAAATTTTACACCGCGATCTTATCTAAAATATTAGTATAATGCAAACAACATTATTGCTTGATTCGTCACAAATAACAGGAAACAGCGCGAATTTTACAGTAAATTACAACCCACCAATAGAACTAGATCCTGCAAAACAGTATGAGATTGGATTAATTTCTTGTACTTGTTGGAACGCCATGCCGAATATTAAAACTGGGATTAATGATGAAATTTTAATCGTTAATGTTAAACAATCTCCAACATCACAAAAAGAGTTTATTGATATACAATACAAACTACAGATTCCACAAGGAGCTTATAACATTACTGATCTAAACAGAACAATAAAAGAGCTTCTAACAAAAGCTGGTGGGAATGCTGATAATTTCGAATTAGCGGCGAATTATAACACCTTACGAGCTAGGATAACAGTGAAAAGAAATATGAAAGTCCTCTTTGAAGAAAGAAGTTTTGGAAAGATGTTAGGTTTTACTAGAGTTTTATACTATACCACCGGTGAAGATAAATCTTTGACATTTGATGGAGAACTACCAGTAGATATTACAGAAGTAAATACAATACTCATCAATTGCTCTATCGCATCTGGATCTTATACGTCAAAAGGCAACCGCGGGCAAACGATCTACAGTTTCTCACCAGAAGTCCCACCGGGTTCTCTCATGCAAATCACTCCGCGACAGATTATCTACTATCCAATAACACCGGAGAATCAAATTACAAGCATTACAATGCAACTCACAGACCAATCTGGACGACAAATAGACGTGAACAACGAGATAGTCACGTATTACTTACACCTACGCACTGCTTAGGCATGTGATTTTGTGTACATAATTTTATAAAATGAGACGAAGAAAAGTTTATCGAAGAAAAATTGTAGGTGGATTTTTTGGAAATATATTTACAACAATTGCAGAGAATATTCCAGGAATCGCGCGTAAAGTAGCACCCATTGCACTTGACGCTGGTAAAGCTTTCGCTACAGGGGCGGCATCTTCAGCAGGCACTGCAGTAGGGCAAAAGATTGCTGATAAGATTAAAGGACCTTCAACAACACCTACGGTGTCGGAAATAAAACGAGTAATATCAGATATTGCGCCAACAGAAGAAACAAAACGAGCTATGATAGCTACAACAAAAAAATTATTGTCGCCGAGTGGTGAAGAAATAGTACGTAAACTTGTAAAGAAAACAGCGCCGATGACCCCTGCTGCCTTTTAATTTTGTGTAACGATTATAAAATAAATGTCAGCTAAAAACTATCTCGACTTTGCAGAAGAAATTGATACTGACGATGCTGTAACAGAATTAGAGTATGTCGAGTATCTCGATGAGAACTCGAACGAACCGAATAAAACCGGAGTTAGAACTTTTAACACAAGAGACGAGGACGTGTTTCTACTACCCCATAAGGCAATGTTAGAAGTGCGTGGCCGAATATTAGATGCAGCAGGTGCTGATATTGCAGCTAATGTAGAAATCGCTCTCGTCAATAATGGTTGGAGTTTGTTTAAGAGTGCACGATACCAACTGGCCAATCAAACCGTAGAAGATATTTCGATGCACTTACCCATAGCGAGTACAATACTAAACATCGTTTCGTTTAGCGATGACTATTCCAGATCAATAGCCACAAATATGATGTGGTTCAAAGATACTGGACTAGGGACAACTGTGTCGAGTGAGTTTCGTACTGATGCTGGTAATCCTGCTGCAAATAACAATAATCTCATCGCCAATCCTGCTGCTGATGATGCCGCTGCGATAGGTAATTCGATCAGGTTAGCCGTTACAAATATAAGACAACAACGATATAACGAAGGATTTGCTAAACGAAAAGCATTTGCCGCAGAATCTCGCCAAATAACGATGATGCTTCCGTTAAGTACAATCTTTGGATTTTGCCGTGATTATAACAAAGTGTTTCGAGGAATAAAACATACGCTTATATTAGATCGAGCTGATCAAAACGATTGTATAATACACGCCGGTGGAGTGGCTGAGGGACAGTTTTCTATTACAAGATTAGCATTGTGGATGCCTCGGGTTGTCCCTTCATTAGCTAAAATGATGGAGCTCGAATCTTTACTAGCCACCTTTACAAAAAAGATACACTTCCAACAGAACAGGATTTATCAAACAGCCATTCCCAACGCGACTGATTACACGTGGCGTGTAACGACCACGCCCAGCGAACAACTACCGCGACACTTGTTCGTCGTATTTCAACGACAAGCACGTCGTAACAATCAGGAAATAAACAACTCCATATTCGATAACCCAGACGTTAGACGAATATTTGTGAGAGTAAATTCCAAACAGTATCCCGAACGTGCAATCGAATGTAACTTTGCCGAAGACGCCACCAAAAACATCTCTCGGCCGTACATGTATCTTATGGAAGCAATGCAAAAATATCAGAACGCGGACAGTGGATCTCAAATATCAATAGAAGAGTTTCGAACGCTCTATCCCATCTTTTACTTCGACGTATCAAAACATTTGGAGCGTGTTGTGGGATCGACTGCAGATATTGAGGTCACGTGGACACTGGGCGCTGTGCCAGGTGAACAGTATAACGTATACGCGCTATTGGTTAGTGATCGATTTCTGACCATCGATTCAATCAAAGGAAGAATGACAGTACAAGTTTAATCTAACAACTTGGATATAACATTATGAAAACCAAATACACAACTCGAGAAATATACCTAACATCTGGTCAAGTTGAAAAATTATCAGCAGCTGTTGCTAAACGCAGCTCTGTTTCTTTGATGATCTCTCCGGAAACTTCAAATAAAATTGCAGTAAAAGTCATGCTAACGCAACAACAAATCAATAAACTCGACAAAGGAAAACCATTTGTGTTGAAATTATCTGTTTCTCAGGTAACTGCAATGTCAAAAGAAGGTGGATTTTTTGGACCAGCGTTATCAATAATAGCTAGCAAAGTTTTACCAGTACTTGGTACACTTGGACTTGCGGCTGCGTCAGGAGCAGTCTCTGGCGCAACAAAGAAAGCAGTCGAAGGTCGTGGTATCAAACAAATCTATCGTTAATTTTATGTAACAGTATAAAATAAAATGCCAACGAAAAAAACAAAATCATCGAAAAAAAAGAAAACAACAAAACGCAAACAAACAAAACAAGGAGGAATTATTCCTTTCGCTCCACTTCTAGCGGGACTAGCGGGAAGTCTGCTGCCAAACTTACTAGGAATCGGACGCGGATTAACTCTACCAGGGACCAGACGTTATTGAGCAATTTTGACATCATTGAAAAATTGAAGGACGTTGTTGGATTTCGAGGAGTATTTTCCAAGGATGAACTCGATGACGTACCAACAGGCGGTTCTTGTGTTGTAAATATTGAAAACTTCAATGATGGCTCTGGCACCCACTGGGTTGCTGTCCACGATAACAATTATTTTGATTCGTTCGGACTTCCTCCAAGCGATCTCATAAAAAAATATATTTTTAAAAAATTTGATAAAATAAATTATTCGTCTAATCAACTACAGCCGATTGGAACATCAGCTTGTGGTTATTATTGTATCATGTTTGTCAGACAAATGCACCAGAGTAAAAACTCTGGGAGTAAAAGCTCTGGAAGTAAAAACTTTTTAAAGTTTATTTTACAATTTGATGAGCTTCCTTCTCATGCGAATGATAATATTGCAATCAATTTTATCTAAACTCCTTGATATAATAATGTCAACATACTGTCTCAAATGCAAAACTAAAACAGAGAACAAGGATGAGATGACGGAAAAAACGAAAAATAATAGAACGATGTTAAAAAGTATTTGTGCAATCTGTGGTAGAAAGAAAAGTATGTTTTTGAAAAAACAAGTAGGATCTAGCGTTGATAGAGTTATCTTGATCGACGATTAATCTTATGAAACAAAATAAAATAAAATGAAATGCAATTGTGATTGTGACAAAGATCTTTGCATAGAACAAGATAAAATCATTACGTACTGTCAAAGTTGTAACAACAGAGAAATAATAGGGTTAGGTATAGATATACATAAAATTATTGGAAAATTACCAAAACCAAAAGGCGGTTGGACTTTGCCAGGTCATCGTTATACAGGTCCGTGGAATCCGCTAGATCAACAACTAGATGAAAACGACAATCCATTGCCAGGACAAGAGCCTTATAATCAAGTGGATGCAATAGCAATGCGTCATGATATCTGTTATCGTGATCGTGAAAACTCGAAAGCAGATTGTGATAAAGTAATGTTAGACGAATTACATGATATGGAGCCAACAAATCTACGAGAACGTTTTGATAGAAGATTTGTTCAAGGAATGATAGGAGCAAAATATAAACTTGGACTCGGAGAGTCTCGACAATCGCCTCGCGATCGGGGAAAAGAATTATACGATGATCTTGCAGTCGAACTACACAGACCTAAAAAAAAAAGTTTCCGAGACGTAAAGTTGTTGCAAACGCTGTAGATGATATCTGGGCAATAGATTTGGTAGATGTATCCAATCTGGCTCAGTTTAACGTTGGCGCTGATGGCGCTCCAAAGAAGTATTTGTTTAACGTTATAGATGTTTTCAGTAAATACGCTTTTAGTGTGCCAGTTTCAGATAAAACAGGAACGTCAATCACTGATGCGTTAAAACAAATAATAACGAGTACCGAAAGAAAACCAAACAAAATCTGGACTGATCATGGAGCCGAGTTTTTTAACAAAAAGTTTGAGCAGTTTCTAGAACAAAATAATATTAAAAAATACGTTACAGGAAACGAAGGCAAAAGCGTTGTTGTCGAGAGATTTAATCGCACGCTAAACGAAAAATTACATAAACATATGACAGCTAAAAACACCAACAGGTACATCGATGACCTTTCTCAAATCGTAGGCGAATATAATAACACGAAACATCGAACCATCAAAATGTCACCTAATGACGCTATCAAAAATCCCATATTAGCAAACGAAAACATGTACCGCAGACATAAATTTAAGGTCGGTGATAAAGTTAGAATCTCTTTGACTAAAAAGATATTTGAAAAAGGATTTACTCCAAACTGGAGCGAAGAAGTATTTGTTGTTGATAAAGTACTCTTAACAGTACCTGTAACGTACGCGTTAAAAGATCTGGCAGGTGAACCTATAGTAGGTAGTTTTTACGAACAAGAACTACAAAAAACTGAACAAGATGTTTTCGTTATCGAAAAAGTGATTAGGAAAAAAGGAGATAAAAGTTTAGTCAAATGGCGTGGGTATAGTGATAAATTTAACAGCTGGATTCCAACCCGGTCGATTTTATCGACTGTGAAATAATGCTATTATAAATTTCCTCATACTTTCGTTTGATAGATTTGCATTTTACTGGTTTACATAATGATATTAGATATTGTCTGCGATCGTCAGAGATCGTCATTAGATTAAAAATCTTGACAAAGATGAAATCAAATTTGATATTTTTCTGTCGGTCTGGAATTTTAATGTTTAAAAAAGGTCTGATTAACTGCAAACATACCTGCTGTTCGGTAACGGTAAAATTAAATTTTATAATTTTTTTAGCAATGTGATACTTGACATTATATTTTCCAGTGGTTGGTCTGCTATAATTATATCTGTTAACGACGGTGACTATTTCATCATCATCAGACTCGTTGTTATATAAAATATCATCTTCGTTATAACCAATGGATTTGTCTATCATATCATTAGAGATTGTGGAGACCTTATCGCTAGCAAGTCGTTTCATCATATCCATATTATAATATACTTTTTATCTAATTTGTTGTTATAAGATGACTGACAAGGTCAAATATCACCAAAAAGTTAATATAATAAACTACCACGAACTGACTGAAGCGGTAAGAAAATGCTTGTCTGGTTATGGTGCATATTCCGTTGAGATTTTTGTAATGCAAGGTGATTCTCATAAAATATTACTAACAGAAGCAGAAAAAAATAAAATTAATGAAAGTGCAGTAGTGACGCTAAAATTTGATTGCGATGATATTATAGCATTTGCTCATCATTGTTTGACTAAAACCGAATTACAAAATATTATTAATCATCATATCTAAAAATAATACTAGCATCATATTTGTTTGAAAAAGCTGATTTTGTTGCTCCATCAGCTACAAATTTTACTGCTCTGGGATTTATATTATAATATTTCGCCGCAGCTGTAATTGATTTGAATTTGATCTCCTCATCCGTTTCAAGGTTTAACGAAATAACAGGTTTTATTGGGCATCTAAAATTAATACCACCACCTCGTCCTTTTCTCACATTTTCCTGTTGGGTCACTAGCTCCAGATTTTCCAATCGATTGTCTGTCTTTACATTATTGATATGATTAATAACCAGACCATTGGGTATAGATCCGTTGAACACCTCGTAAACAAACCTATGACCAGTATAACAAACTCGATCTGTCGATGTTCCTCTAACAGTCACACTGATATATCCCATATTGCTCATATTATTAAGAACTTTTTTAGTTTTTCTGTTTCTAATAATACCGCGATCGTTAGCCTCGTATAAATCAAAGACCGGATGCGGCTGAAACTCGTCTTGTAAGGATAAATTTTCAATATTATCATCAGTGACTTTACCGTTATAATGATATACTCGTTTCCCCTCTGGAATGTCATCGCAAAATAACGTGTAAATAAAATCTTTTCTAAACATCGTAATTCTTTCAGTATTATCTCCCTTTACACTAATCGTATAACCCGCTGGCGTTGCTTTACCAACAGATATTCCAGTAATGATATTAATAACCGAACCAAGTGCATTTCCAGCGTACAGGTTGTACTTTTGGTAAACGTAATATTCCTCTTGCTCACGTGCGCTTGTCAGATTTACTGTCATTATATTATAGGTGATATTTTTTTTATCTCTAATTGTTGTTTAGCGCATGCGCAGTGTGTGGTAAATTATCAATTAGAGATTATATTATAATATAATAATGTTGAAATTGCGTGATATAGCCAAGAGAAGTCTTATGGGAGAACCTGATAAAATAGCGACTGCTTTTACAGGTTTTGACAATAGTTATCAGTTTGATAATCAAAATGTTTTAGTAAATTTTTCTGAAACAAATCTCTTTCATCTGCTACAGACGACTGTAAAACGTGAGCTTGAAAAACACAAGGGTCTAAGATTGTTAGTGCAATATCACGTTATATTTTCAAAACTACTTGTGACGGAAGAATCTACTAACAAGGAAATTGCAGACCCTTACATCAACGCAAAATCTAGACGTGTTTTACTTGGTAGTGATCTTTTGTCACTATCTAATGAAATACACCAAGAAATTTGGAAAAAAATAGAAGAATTTACCGAATTAGGTTCGGGTTGGAAGTTTGAAATGATCAAGGAAATTTTGTTTCACACGATGAAATATGACGCATTACGCGGTAGTTCGTATATCGACCTGCCACCAAAAATAAAAAATAAACAGTGCTGTATAAACATAAAAAACGTCGATAGCAAATGTTTCCAATGGGCTGTTCTTTCCGCGCTATTTCCAGCAGAAAAAAATGCTGATCGTGTTGAGAAGTATATCAGTCACGTGTCAAGATTAAATTGTGCTGGTATTGACTTTCCAGTGGCAGAAAATCAAATACCAAAGTTTGAAAAGCAAAATAATGTTTCGATTAACGTTTTCGGATTAGATGAAAAAGAAAATGTCTATCCGAGGTATATTTCAGAAAAAGCTTCACAATCGACTATCAATTTACTGTTTTATAAAAATCATTACGTTTGGATCAAAAACTTTAACAGACTAGTTGGAAGACAGTATAATAAAAATAACAACAAAAAGTTCTTTTGTTATCGCTGCTTGCATGGTTGTACTAACAATGAAACATTACAAAAGCATTTGCAGTACTGTAGTGACGTACAAAGAATAACAATGCCATCTAAAAAAGATAGCGTGTTACAGTTTGTCCATCATAATCATAAACTAAAAATTCCTTTCGTCATATACGTCGATTTCGAATGCTTACTTCAACCTGTACTTGGCGTAGAAAATGATCCTAACCAATCGAGTACAAGAAAAATTCAAAATCATGTTCCATGTGGAGTAGCGTACAAGGTAGTTTGTTGCGCTGATTCGAGATTATCTAAACCAATCCAACTCTATCGTGGTAAAAATCCAGCTGTCTGGCTTCTCAAGCAGTTGATTAATGAAGTTGATAATATTACTTATCGTTTGAAAAAAGTAACTCCAATGTTAAAATTAACACCTCAACAAGAATCTGATCACGAGCAAGCGAAAATTTGTTATATTTGTGAAAAAGCTTTTGATACTGACAACAAAAAAGTACGTGACCATTGCCATTTGACCGGACAGTATCGTGGAGCGGCTCATGACCAGTGTAATTTAAAATTTCACGCTCCAGATTTTATTCCAGTTATTCTTCACAATTTTCGAGGATATGATAGTCACATCATCGTAGAAGCTTTTGGTGATCCTGAGATAAAAGCTCATCTAAAACTCAATAATGTCATCAAATGCATTCCAAATAATTTTGAAAAGTATATGTCAGTTACGCTAGGTAAATTGCGTTTTATTGACAGCCTGCAGTTTATGGCAGCCTCGTTAGATGAGTTAGTGAAAGGTTGTAGTAAATTTGATAACCTAAGAGACTGTTTTGGAGATAAATTTAATCTATTAGCTAAAAAAGGAGTTTTTCCATACGAATATCTCGACGATTGGAGTAAATTTGATGAAACATCTTTACCTAGCAAAGACAAATTTTACTCACAACTTAAAAATGAAAATATAACTGATGACGAGTACAAGTATGCACAAGATATTTGGAAAGAGTTTGATTGTGAGACTTTTGGTGATTATCACGATTTGTATTTGAAAACTGACGTGTTATTATTAGCAGATGTTTTTGAAAGTTTTCGAGAAGTGAGTTATAATAATTACGGACTAGATCCTTGTTGGTATTATTCTGCCCCCGGACTGTCATGGAATGCTCTGTTAAAGTTTAGTAAGGTAAGGTTGGAATTACTGACTGATGTTGATATGTTCAATTTTATCGAAAAAGGTATCCGAGGCGGTATTAGCGTGATAACGAAGAAATATGCTGAAGCAAACAACAAATATTTGAAAGAGTATAATCCTGACCTTCCTTCGAAGTATATAGTTTATCTAGATTGCAATAACTTGTACGGGTATTCGATGGCAGAATCAATGCCGTTTGGTGGATTTCATTGGATCACGGCTGATCAATTTCTATCAGAGACAGAAAAAAAGATACCCGACGATGTTTCATATTTCGTTGAAGTTGATCTCGATTATCCTATTTCACTACACAAATTACATAACGATTACCCTTTCTGCGCGGAATCGATGGTTATAGAATATAGTTTGTTATCAGAAGAACAACAAGCGTCAGCATCACCAAGGCAACATTCCATGGTCAAGAAACTAGTACCAAATTTGCTTCATAAACGTAATTATGTTTTGCATTACAAAGCTTTAAAACAAGCAGTCGATGCTGGTCTCGTGTTGAGAAAAGTTCATCGCGTACTAAAATTTAATCAGTCGCCGTGGATGAGAGGTTATATTAACTCAAACACTACAAGAAGAGCTGCGGCAAAAACTGATTTTGAGAAAAACTTTTTCAAACTGATGAACAATTCTGTTTTTGGTAAGACGATGGAGAATATTAGGAAACGCGTAAATATCGAACTAGTCAATGATGTCAATCGCAGAAACAAACTTGTGTCAGACGATGATTTTGTGAGCATGAAAATATTTAATGAGAATCTTGTTGCGATACAAAGAAGAAAAACAAATCTAAAACTAAACAAGCCGATCTACGTTGGAGCTTCAGTGTTAGATTTATCAAAGTGGCTGATGTACGATTTTCATTATAATTTTGTTAAAAATCAATGGCCGGCTAGTAGATTATTATTTACTGATACTGATTCGCTCGTATATGAAATCGAATGTGAGGACATCTATCAGGACATGCATGATAATAGATATCTGTTTGATCTTTCTGATTACCCACGTGACAGTAAATTTCATGACGACACAAATAAAAAGGTTATTGGTAAGTTCAAAGATGAAATGAACTCGAGCGCTATCAAATACTTTATCGGATTACGTAGTAAAATGTATGCCGTATTGTTAGACAATAATAAAATAACAAAAAAAGCAAAAGGTCTGCCTCGTGATTTTGTTAAAAAGTTTATAAAATTTGATGACTACAAGTATGCGCTTGATGGCGGTGTTAGTTTTATAAGAGCTATGTCAATTCGGACAAATCATCATAAGCTCGAAACAGATGTCCTTATCAAACGCGGTTTGAGCAATTTTGATGATAAACGTTATTGCGAAAATGGGGTAGATACATTTGCACTTGGGTATTGTCATGATGATAGAGATATATTTGACATTATCTTTGCAAACTAAAATTTTATCTAAACTTTAAAAATAATGTTTGAAAATTTGACAGTAACAAATAGCTACAGTAGCAAAATCAAATACCTAATGATGGACGGCAAACCATTGACAGTTGAAATTAATAATGAAACATCAGGCATATGCTTTAGTGGTACCCGTGACAAGTTAAAACTTTCGCTCATCAGATCTGATGACAGCGAGTATTTTAATTATCTCGAACAATTGTATCAAAAGTTGCTAGCGGAATTTAACAACTTTCACTGTCCGATTAGTCAGCATAAATACACCAAACTTACAATTGATCTTGATCGGTCAAAGGTGTATTTTATCGACAAAAAATACCCTCTTAACAAATCACAAATAAAAGATTTGTTTGAGTCCCGTCGTTATGTCAGCGGTAAAATAAAGTTTAGCCTCTATCACCATGATAATGAAATATTTTTGATATCTACAGTTGAGACATTAACAGTTGGTAATGAGGTATAATACCACTTACCTTACTGGAATTCTAATGCGTAATTTAGTCCACAATCGCCACGCTCTGCTAAATCGTAATGATTTGGAAAATTGAGTCTGACATATCATTCTGCTTATTCTGGAAGATCACGTAATTAAATTTTACCTGTTACCTAGGTATTTTGCAACAGGTGTTCTATTGTATTTGTTTGGAGGTCTAGAGGGGTTGTTGAGCTCGGATTCTTAGCGCAATTATTGATTGCAACAGGTGTTCTATTACGTTACCTAGGTATTTTGTATTTGTTGAGCTCGGATTCTTAACGCAATTATTGATTGCAATAGGTTTTCTATTACGTTACCTAGGTATTTTGTATTTGTTTGGAGGTCTGGAGGGGGTTGTTGAGCTCGGATTCTTACTTTCTCCTACTACTACTGTTTTGCCCTAACACAGTGGTGCTTAATTTAATAAGAGCCGTAATTCTTGGAGATTTATTTAACTCAGATGTATGTCCATAGCATGGGGAACATGTCGCGCTCGGCTGCTTTTGCTTAAATTTTAAGCCACTGACACAGTTATGCTGCTTATATTTTAGGCGAAGTGTGGAAAAAAGGTAATTTGAGTCAAATATTGTGAGAATGCTGTTGTAGTTTGAGTTACGCCAAATCATCTCGTCAAAAAACAATACCTTGGCTTTATGTATCCTATTCGGATGCCCATTCGACGCAACTTGTTTAGGATTTAAAGACCCACCTCTCTTCGCTTCTGTCCCTGGTTGCAAAGGACACATTCTCCGTGCTAATTATATATTTAGTATTTGTCCAAGCAGATGTCTTCTTCATTTTCAAGGTAAATTTGCAAACGATTGAACTTGCAACACAGAAGCGTGATAAGGATAAGCATGACTACAAGATTTTCCGCGCATAACAGGATCGAAAATATATCTCAGATATAGGGTCGACGATCACCAAGACCCGGTACATGTAATAATTCAATAAGAAGTCAGTCGTCCTTTGATGTGATTGAGCATCATTGAATTGTACAAATCCCTATAATTTTGTATTGTTGTCAATGAGAATTTCGGTTTGGCCCGTCATCAAAACCAAAGCATTTGCATGGTGCAGAGACAGTGATTTACTTGACTCTGATGGAGATTTTTCAATGTCGTACAAAATGGGTTGAACACTGATGCAGCCTCCAAATAAGTGTCCAAAATTTCAGCTTCGCCTGCTAGTGGTCTTTAACAAGACCTCAAATATTGCCATTATACCACACGGTATTTTGAGATTTTGAAGTGTTCAGGTCGTTTCGAGGTCTTTTGATACGGTCATCTATTGTGAAATCAATATACAGATCTATTCGATCTTCGGATAGTGTAGCTTTTACAGCCTTGAAATAGACAAACATTAAATTCATACACAAGTTATACAAAAACCAGCCATTTCCGAATACTGAATGAATTTCTCCGTTGTTCTTGGCTTACTGTGTCTCATTATCCTCGAGTCTCTGATAATTATCGTAACCAAGTCCAAGTCTTTGCCACCTACATGTGGTTCACACATTGATAAATTTGTGGTATAACAAAAATCTGGCCTTTTATGGAATTATTTTACTATACTACAATGCAAGTTCTGAACTAGGAAACACTCCTTTCAAGTGATTAATATCACTGTACGAGTGTTAAATCTATCTGTAATTTTTGTAAATATTTTTACGTAATGTCATATTTTAAATTTGTGTTAGTGGATGTAATTTGTATAAAATATCTTCTTTTTTATTTTGCCTTCATGATTTGAATGTGTTAAGAATCAAATATTGTTTAGGATCTCAAAATAGATATTTATGTATGTGGTGATAACTATTAACTAAAATATTATACTAAGAAATTAAAAGTGTTATGGTTTATTATCTCAATGACAGATTCGGTTTCAACGTTTCTAACATAATTATGTGACTCCGCCTTGGTTGGACTAGGTTACAACAATAGGCCAAATCTACGCCAAATGATTAGTTTATTATTTCACGTGGGGTGTGTTGCGAAATACATTTGCATTATACAGTGTATATAAGGGAAAAAAATAAGCAATCAGTTTCATTCCTATTTTGTGAACATTCACACTTCTTGTGTTCCTGTTGTAAGCCTGCAGAAGTGTTTTTTGTTGAACTTAGATTATTCGAAAAGAGAAATATTTGTTTGAACTGTTTTGTTGGAATATAAAGTATTGATTGGAAAATGATATTATTCTGAAATCGTTATAAATTCCAAATGACACCATCTTGACAATCTCACGTTTCTTTCATTTCCGATGGTATAAAGGGACTTTCAATTCACTATCATTGACGCTAATATGGACTAGTCCATCATCCAATTTAATTCATAATTCTGACAATTAAAGATTTTAAATAACCTTAACCAAATATTGTTGGTTTTCTTTTGTGGGTTACTAAGTTTTTAAGCATAGATTCGTAACAGCGCGATAAACAAATATCGAGTGATATATCAAAAACGTCGAAAAATATTTACATTTGATTAATATTATTTGAGCTTTTCCTGTTGAACGTTTAAGGTTTCAGAATAGTGAATACCATATGCAAAGAACGTCCAACTGCTCCGCTGCCATACTCTCCGGATCGGAGTTTGATGCATCCGGGAAGTATGGCGAAATTACGTATTAGTTATAATGGGCTAACAAATGAGGAAAATATTATATAGTCATTCCAAACATTTTTCTATCTTGCACAATAGCTGCAAATCCTTGTTAGGTACACGTGTAATGTTCACTCTTTATGCACAGTGTTGCAGATAAAGCGACCATCTGTTGAACCCAGTGTTACTGAAATAACTACAACCTACTTGACGTTAACTTACCTCAATAATCTTCTTCGTTCTATTCACTGGAGGGGTCAAAGAACGTACTGGCGATATTGGGAAGAGTTTCGTAACAACGAATTATCTTTTATTTGAATAGGAATGCGATACGGGTCTACAAGCGTCATGCAAATAATTCTTAAAAACACTTGTTAAACATATATGTTAGATGTGTGAATACAATTATCTTGTGAATTGTTCAATTTAAATTATTACACCAGTCGATATTTCCTTTCGTGATTTTTGTCTTTGTTTGTCCATGTTATCTTTGTGTAATGTGTACCTTTTGTTGTGTCTTTTGATTGTTTACTTTTGTATTTTAGTTGTTGTTCATCCCATCATGATCAACTTCGCAACCAATTGTCAATTGGTACAGTGATGACTAAAGTCATTGACATCATGAAAAATAAAATATCCCTTGAAAGAACAGTTATGAATTTCACTAACTGGAATACTGATTTAGTGTTGTGTCTTAACAAATCTCAATTGCAATGATTTTCTTCTCTTTCCACTGTGGAAACTTTTTGCTTACAAATTTGCAACAACATGTGGAAAACTAAAACGTTGTTTTTTTATAGGAAACACAACTATTCAATACCAAGTAGTGAAATCTCTCACCACAACGTAAATAATGCTCAGTACCGTTGAATTATACTTCACATGATTTCTTAGTACTATCATTGTCCGTACTTTTGAATATACCGATCCTAGTTCATTAGGTGCGGTAGAGATTTGATGGTTTTTGCACATGGTTTCAGAAGGCAACACTATTTTGGTCTCACACTGATAACTGATGTCATCCAATATTTTCATTGCTCACTTCCACAATACTTCATCATTTTCACGTTGTTATGAGAAAGTCGATTAGTCATCCTTCTTTCGCTATATAAATTTATGTAAATCATTGTTTTGTTTCATCTCAAAATCTTCATTATTAGCAACGCAGTTGTTGATAATGTGAAGAGTACATTCTTGAGGGTGAAGTAAATGAACTGACAATGCCTTCCATTGAGTTGTAACGACAGAAGTGGTAATCTTGTAATGATTAGTATAGAATGGTCTTCATCACATCTGCAATATGATACAGTCAAGAGATGAACTACAAACTGAAGCCGAAGATGGGTCTGTTGTAGTTTATAGTGTACAATCACTAACAGTCGTTCATTGAATCACTGTAATATAATTCCAGGTTTCAAATAACTATAAATTCAATTGAAGGTCGGTGTAAAAAAAATGGCAATAAAACCTTAATTGAATCACAGCTTGTTTCCACTGAATTTTGTTCTCAGAGAACCATTGTAAATAAATTACTATCATTTGGTTTTCTAGCGAAATATTATTCAATTCCAAAAACAAATAAACTTCAAAAACAATGTGGTTTCAACATTTGAAACCTTTCCAGCCCTCAAGATTTCAAAAATATAGCTGACTGAAAAGCGATTAGTAATGGTATTAAATTTTCCTCCCGTTATCGTGGGATCGGTCTCGTGGTCCTTATATCTTGAACAAAACAACAGGAAAAATTAAATATGTCACGTAGCACTCACTATCTATGAACCAATTTTCTCTCTCTCTTTTCTCTCTCTCTCTCTCTCTCTCTCTCTCTCTCTCTCTCTCTCTCTCTCTCTCTCTCTCTCTCTCTCTCTCTCTCTCTCTCTCTCTCTCTCTCTCTCTCTCTCTCTCTCTCTCTCTCTCTCTCTCTCTCTGAAATAAATTTAAAAATAAAACATTGTTATTTAGCCTCGGCTGTAATGGCCATGGCAATAGCCATTGGTTTTCGAGTAGTATATATAACCCCGCGCACCATGGTGAACTAAAACTAATGCTAATGCAACATCATTTACGCTTTAGACAAATATAATTACTGAAATAAAGAATCGAAGTACGTGATAATAATCACTATAATAAATTGTAATGAACCAACAAGCATAGAATACAAAAGAATTCTTTAAAACTAACACATAAACAATTTAATTAGACTTCCTACATAAAGAGAAAGACAGATTTATGTAATAAAGCTTTCTTTTTACCATATGTAAACTATACAAGAAGTAAAGAAATTTACATAAGAAAATTCTTATGAATTATATAAAGTGTATATGAAATAATATTTCTATACTCAAGAAAGTGCATCCGCAATCAAATTGTTTTTTATGTGTCTGATGTTGAGATTATATTCTAGCCAAAACAAATTCTGCCTTGATAATCTTTGATTTTTATGTTTCATCTTGTAGATGAAAGTAATGGGGTTGTGATCACTATACACAACAATTGGAGCAGGAGCTGAGCTAATGTAAACTTTAAAATGTTGTAATGGCTGAATTAAAGCCAAGCATTCCTTCTCGATTGTGGAATGATTTCTTCGGTGCTTATTTAAATTCTTAGAGAAATAGCTCACTGGGTGATCAACACTATTTATGTATTCTTGAATGAATACTTATCCAACCCCAACATCACTTGCATCCAAAGATAATTTAAAAGATCGATCTAAATTTGGAGCTGATATAACCAACGCACTTTTGAGTGTGAATTTTAATCTATCAAAAACTTCCTACCATTTTTCAGTCGAAAGAAGTTTGTGTTACTAAACTAGTTTGTCAGAGGCTCAGCAATATTAGACAAATTGGAACAAAACTTTCAATAGTATCTGGCCATACCTAAAAGTCACATTAGTTGCTTTTTACTGATAGTCACAGGAAAATCAGTGAGATCTTTAACATTATTATCTATAGTTTTAACTTGACCATGTCCCACAATTTGTCCTACACAAGCACGGTAAAACTCATTCAAGGAAGTTCCGAATAGTGACTAGATGTGCTTTCCAGGTGTCGTTGTAGATGATGACATCATCTATGCAAATATCACAATTATGTAGACCAGAGGTAGTCATATTCATCAAACGTTAAAACATACTTTGAGAACCCTTCATCCCGAACTGCATTACTTTATATTGATAGAATCCATCTGGAGTCTCATATGCCGATATTTCGTTTAGTCTTTCCGTTAATGGAATTTGCCCAATCCCTTTCAGAATGTCAAATTTGGTGGCATACTTGGGATTTCCTATTTTGCCAATACCATCATCGATTCATTGTAATGGAAAGGAATCTATTTTTGCTACACTGTTCACCTTCCTATAATAACTGTACATACGGAAAGTTTTATTCGGTTTTGGAACAAGTATACATGGTGAACTCCAATGACTTTTACTGGGCTCAATGAAACTGTTCTCCAAGAAATACTGAATTTCCTTTCTCAAGTATTCCTCTTTGAAAGGGTTCACCCTGTATGGGTCTTGTTTCACAGGTCTTGAATATACAATTTCAACGTCGTGAAAAATGTTGTTTGTCTTTATAGGAATATCTGGGAATAAGTGCTCATATTCGAATAATATCTGTTTAAGTTCATTTCTTTATTTTGTTGCAAATGTTAAAGTTTCTGATGTGTCCAATTGAATTTCTTCACTTAAATTGCCAGTTGTTGGGACAGGTACAAATAAATTAACTGCATGATTTACTTGGCTATCTCTTTCAATATTCTCCTTTAACTTATTAATGTACCAATGTTGTTTTTGTTTTAGTCTAGCTGGACTATTTATGATGAACGTTAAACCATTCATTTCCTTTGTTTCCAAATAATTCCGGAATAAATTTCCACTGAATTTTTTTCTCGGAGAACCATTGTAAATAAATTACTATCATTTGGTTTTCTAGCGATTCCTTTTCAACCATTATGGACCATATTACTTGACCTGAATGTGATTTTGTAGAATGGTCAAGAACACCAGGATGAAAACCCCTATCTGTTGAGTTTTCTGAAAAAAGAAGACTTGTGAGTTACAAATAGATTAAGCAAAACCTTGTCTCCATCTAGGTCGTTGCCTATTAACCAATATTGCTCTCAACGGGTGAAGTACACACTTTAACAAATGTCACAGGTCCTTAAACAAATTTACAGATTGAAGAGGAACATTTAAAAAACCACACTCTACTAATTGAATGAAAACACTCAAATTAGAACAGGACTTCTCAACAAAAGGCATATTACTTGACAACTGACAATAAAAGACTGTGCAGCTTATGTATCCCTTTAAATTTTAATAGGGATAAGATTGGCTGAATCAACCAACAGTGATATAGAACCCTTCGTCTTGATTGGCTCATTCTTCTCCATAATACAATTAGACTTTAGACTAGGGTTCGTTAGACCCAACAAATGTATAGCTTTCTATACATGATCTTGACCATAACCTCTTAGAAATAAGAGCTTATGGGATAAGTCTATCTCGATTATGATGCCTATATTTCAATTTAAAGCATTCAAAAATGACGTGTCGTTGTTTTTTCGATAGGTACACATAGGAACAGACAAAGCTTTTGAATCATGTTTATCAGAATCTCGATTGTTAGAAGCTGTGCCAGGTTGCGTTTTAGGTGGAGATGTTTTGGGCTGAAACTCATTTATACCATTGTGAAACACTGTCCCATCCTGGAGGAGTCAGACGCACTAAAGTTAATAGTTCAGAAGAAACCAGCAGTAGTAGCCAAGCGGAGATCATAAAGCCCCAAGGACCTCAAATTCAAAGTGAAGATAACACCAATGACAGGTCAAGACCACCCTAGTGTATCTGGCTCCTTTGGCGATAAAATATCCAAAATCTGATTTTTATATGATAGATACAAGGACAATTTGTAACACAGTGACTAGAGCAAACCTAAACATGCATGGTCCAACAAAACATGTAAAACTTAGGATGTAATTTATTTCATCACATGTAAGATCTGTAGCATTAAATATGTCGGAGAATCTGGAAAGCTATACAAAAGGATCAAACTTTACATATCTGATTGGATGACAAAGATGCTTTAGAGAAACCGGTCGCTGAACACTTATCCTCCCCTGGCTACACTTTAAGTGATATAACACTTATTTTAATTGGAGTTCCGAAACCAGGAAATAAAATGAATCTTACTGTTTATGCCACCTTAAAACAATGAAACCAATCGGTTTAAACGATAAAGACTAGAAAAGGACAGCCATGCACAAATAAAACTACATTATGTTGCAGACACGTTATATATATATATATATATATATATATATATATATATATATATATATATATATATATATATATATATATATATATATATATATATATATATATATATATATATATATATATATATATTGTAAATAAACGGTATTTTAAGTGTATTTTAAGTGTATGTATGTATGTTAAGAAATTATTTATGTATAAATCTTTTTTATTCATTTTATTTCATTAAATGTAATTATTTATATGATTTTATTAGTATCAGTCTAATATGTGGTTGAAAAAGTATCCTGTTTACTTGAGTCGTAAATGTGACTAATGTGAGCACATGCTGTGTATGATAGAAAATTAATTACAATTAAACTTTCAGGAATAGCTATGAAAACGATTGGCTGATACTTGGTCAGTTTTTCCTAATGTCCAGATGTATTACAACATTACATGCGTCCTCAGTACGTGTGTAATTCAAACATCGTATTAGCTTTGTTTATATACTGAGGCATTTTGTAAGACGTAAAGTGTCATACAATTTGTAGAGTTATACCCAGTTGCAGTCGTACCGTCATAGTCGGAGTTGTAACATCTTATAGTTATACAACTTCTGTTACCTTAAAAAGGTGTTTTTGTGCTTGAAGACGTTTTCTATTCGTATGTCAACTTAAAACATGTTTTGTTATAGGAGCTAATTTTACTTCGTTGTTTTCTTAATAATTGATTTTCTGGAGAACAACATTATTGATTTGGACAAAGATATTTTCCAAAAATATTATAAATTGGAGCGGAACAACATAAACTGTGCGTTATTGTGTAAATTCTGGATATTTCTGTTAGCCTTCGTCTGACGTCATCATCTGCCATTTCTTAACGGAACTGAACTACAGACTGTGTTTAGAACTTTTTTTACAGGACTTATGTTTAGCATTAGAACAAACAATTTGGATCGTTTCCGTAAACCGTAAGTCTTGTTTAATATATTTTGATTTTTTATGCTTTCTAGGAAAATACATTATTGTTGTTAAACTTTACAAAGCTTGTTGTCTTCACTCTTTCTGTTTTCATACTTTGAACGAGCAGATAAGTTTATATATATATATATATATATATATATATATATATATATATATATATATATATATATATATATATATATATATATATATATATATATATATATATATACTGGATAGCATAAATAATATAT
Source organism: Potamilus streckersoni (assembly GCA_016746295.1). Classification (NCBI taxonomy): domain Eukaryota; kingdom Metazoa; phylum Mollusca; class Bivalvia; order Unionida; family Unionidae; genus Potamilus; species Potamilus streckersoni. The sequence continues at coordinate 2,151,298 of JAEAOA010001465.1, forward strand.
TTCTACTCTGTTCATCCAATAGAACCTATGATATGAAATGAACTTTGGATTACATTAAAAAATGAACCTAAACACTGATAACAGTTCCAAAAATTATTCGATAATTCTGTATCAGTTAATATTTCTGTTCATTCCAGCACCAATGATGCAAGCGGTCTGGAATACGTGGAACAATATGTCAACATGACATCAGAACGATACGTAGACTTCGCTGGTAAGTCAAAATATAAGTTGTATGTTTATTTTGTTAAGCAAATTACAGCTAATATGGCACGTTGCTATGACTAACTTAATTAACATAAAAATATACAAAATTTTAAAAGGACAATGCCCTATTTAAAGCAGCACATGTTTTTGAAGCAGCTTCAGCAAAGTCAACTTTAGCAATTGACAAGTCCTACACATGAAATCATTTAGAAATAATCAAAGCTTTCCAAGATAAATAAAGATATTACTTATTTCAGAGGGTTCATGGGTAGGAATGGGAACAGCAATAATACCAACAGTTGATTTATCGAGAACTAATTATTGTTTACAAGACAACGAATATTTTAATTACTATTTTATTGCAGTCCATTTTTGTGCAGAATTATATACATACATACCGGTGTGAAAATATGCAATAGTATCAAATCAATATAAGTTCTAGTGAATTCTCAACTGAGCAAACTTTTTAATTGTTCCAGAATTGAGCGAAACAATGTAATTTAAATACAAGGATATGAAAATGGGGTCAACGGATATAAATGTGTTCCTAAGGTGATAAACGCAAAATTCGATTAGCAACAAATATAATATATAGACAGTTATATAAGCATTGTAATTTATTATTTTTCTTTAATGACTGAAACCTCTCAATTTACAACCTGGAAAAGGAAATAAATTTGCAGCTACAAAATGTTAACGATCTGTTGATAAGCCGAAAGTGCCAAGAGTGTAACAACAGACCCAAACTAGAATGTGAAAGTGTTGAATAAAATCAATCCTGATGATGGATCGATGTTAGATCGAAGTTTACACAATTAAATATAATAACAAATAGTTTAATTACCTTGCGTATTTATTCAAGATTTGGTAGTAGAAATTATAAAACACTACATAATAACAAGCATTAAACGAAAACAGATAAATTTTGCAAAACCTTGATAACGACATCGAACTGCTAGAGAACAGAAAACTGAATGTTGGTAGCGACATTGGCATGTAAAATAACATTATAGTTATACTAATGTACTCTGAAAGGAAGGGTCATACAGACTGAATTTAATGATTATTTTAAGATTATAATTGTCTGCTAGAACAGTCTATAGCAATGCAAAATTAAAGCACTCGAAATTATGTAGTCAACAAGTTATAAACACAAAATACGTCACACAGAGACTTTAAATAAAACAAGTTATTTCCAAGATATATCGTAATATCCGGTCAAACAGGATTTAACTAAGGTGATGATGTAATGAAACTAATTGAATAAAGCCAATTTAATTGTTAAGTTACGCTGCCTTGTCTATCTTGGTTGTATATTTTTATTATCGATTGATTTGGTTCTGAAAAAAGAAAGAAACTGTTATGGTTCACTCTTTAAAATAGATATGGATCAATAACGTTTTGATGCATTGATAATTTATATGTTCAAATATGACATATAAAAATGAAAAATAATTAATATGCGAGAAAACAATAATCAGCAACAACAACATCATCCAATAAATAGTTTAAAAAGCACATATAAACAACTGATGTATATACTACCAAAATTTCCATGTAATCATGCTACATAAATTATCAGATATATTTCCGATTTGTTTATTTTTCTTTTCTAAACATTAGTCACTAATATCACATTATCTTGCCACTCTTTCTTTGCAGTAAACTACATAAGCTCCTTGGATTTCAGTCATTATTGGTATTATTATTTATCTATCAGATTCCGACATTGTGAACAGCTACATTATACAAAATTTCTTTGAAATGATGAATCTATTCCACTTACATTGCTCATCCAAATATTATATAGTATATTATACTTACTGTATATACTCATAAACATGTAATAAGTCCTTCAAAACTTTCATCATAATTTTAAAACTTTTCGAGGTGCCTGACCCCATCTTCTGTCATTTTTTACCTATACATGGAACATTCTCATCTGGAAATATAGTTAGGTTTTTATGACCCCCATAAAAATCTAAATGTTAATAAAACATAGCAAGCCTCAGAATCCGCGAATAGTAAATATGTATCCAAAATGAAGCATACAATGTGATTAAAAAATATTTGTGAAGGCAGGATCTGTCAAATGTGTTAGATCTTTGTTGTATATAATGTACCCCACAATATCTTATGTCTTTATTTCTTCTAATATACATTTTAGATGGTATCGAAACATTCATGATTACGAGTGGAATAATCTGTTGGTTGGGCATCAATTTTAACTCCCTTTCATGAGAAAACCTGCAAGGAGGCAAGGTTTAAAAGCCATCAGCTGATGACATTTAATATCTGTTTTGAGCAATCTGTGCAATAGTCATGGCCGGATGTCGCATAATGTATGTTACATGTTTTGCTAGCCGATTTTCAAATGGCCATCCATTAGAAGTTGTTCTGGTTACCTGGGGTTGACTATATGTAATAAATGTTTGACTGGTATTCAAGCAATTGCTCCAATACATCTGATTTTAAATAAAAATAGATACAGTGATGCTATTTTATGATATTCATATATGCACACATTCTTTACATGAATCAGCCTTGGTAACTTATAAAGAGATTAAATATACAGTGGAATAAAATATGATGTGACATGTCTGTAGCGTTGTGTATCGAAATGTGAATGCTTAATTGTTTTGTTGTCATAATGTCACACGTGGAAAGAAGAAATATACACTTTGGTACTTAGAAGTGAAAGAAAACCACAATCTACCATAGGGCATAAATATATTTAAATATGTTTAAACATGGTCTTATATTATTGTTATAATATTTATTTTGATTACGTGACATTTAATCTTTTCCCACAGATGTTTCCAGGCGCAGTGGTGACAATGCCAAGTAAGTTTAATTTTCGTCTAAGATGTCAGTTCGCTTTCTTTGTACATTAAGTTGATCGAATCAGCGCTTTTGCATTTGTGCATCATTGCTTATCACTAATAAATGATAAATAATGAAGATATACATGCATCGAGTAGATATCCCATCAGCCACAAACTGAAGAACAAAGTAAAGTACTTGAACAAGAACCATCAGGAAGTATCTTTCTCATACAGTGGGGCATGCATCAAATCGCTCTGATATCATCTAGAGGTCACCATGTGCCATAAAGATAACATACCAGTTTTCAATGAAAAGTTGCAATTTACGGTAATGCAATACGTTTTTTTGTTAGCTCGTAGTAAGCTATGAGCGTGCTCAGAACTCTCAACAAAGTTTGGTTAAAGCTACATCCAATTTAAGCCAGGAATTTTCTCTATTCTGCGGACGTCCAGTGGACGCGACCTCTTTGGAATTAACGATACACCACTGTTTCATTTGACCCTGGTTGCAAACGGTACCTACTCTGTCCTAATTGGAAATGTTTTGTTTGTCGATGTCGCTGTTTTGTTCATTGTTCAATGCAATCTTGTAAATTTGTGATCCAGTGTGACATACTCTGGAATAATAGAAATAATATCCGGCAGCACTGATACATACGCGGTACAATGAGAATAATGAATACACCATGATTATCTGAATTCTAAGGGCGTATAATTGGAGATCAGACCTTCTTTTTGAAAGTGTTGGTACCAATGAAACACTGAAAACAGCAGTTATCTTTTGCAATGATTTGACATCATTGTATGTGACTTATCGAAGGACGGAAGAATTTTGTATTTGGTCAGTCCTTTCTACTTCTTAATGTCGTCAATGTCGATTTGCTCAGTGAGAATTTCGGATTAATCCGTCAGAAAAACAAAATTACTTAAAATGTGATTATGATTTTTTTAACAATTTTTCAGTCATATCGCTACGATGTCTGCAGTGTAGCAGTTTATAGTGATGTCTAGCACTGAGGCATCATGCCGCAGACATGTAGCATGATGTTCCACCCAGTCACATTATCCTGACACCAAGCCGACCAGTCCTAATACTAACCTCTTAATACTGAGCGCCAAGGGAGGAAGCTGTTAGTACCATTTTTGTAAGTCTTTGGTATGACTCGACCGTGGATCGAACCCACGACCTCCAGGATTTGAGGCGGACGCTCTAACCACTGGGCGGTTATGAATAGTACAGAATCAACTACATCGTCCAACTGTGGTAGAACAATAATGGAGACTCCAAACAAGAATTCAAAGCTCAACTCTCGAAACATAGTAGTCTTCATCAAGGCCTCGAAATGCTGTGTCAATTTTAAGCAGTCTGTCATTTTGTTCATCAAATATTTCCACCGAGCGTTATTCTTAGACTTCCATGTGTCGAAATCGTTGGTGTTTTCTTCAGGTTCTGTCATCTATTGTAAAATCAATGTAAAAATGTTTTTGATTCACATTTACCATAACTTTCTGATCCTTGCCATAGACACACATGAAATTCGTACAAGACCAGAGAACTTTCCAAATGCCAACTACCGCCGAGTACGTATTGATCTTCTTCGTTGTTTTTGACTTATTGTATCTCACGTGTCTCGAGTCTCTGATAATCAACTTAATCAAAGCGTAGCCTTTGCCTATTACCTGCAGGTCACATACTGAAAAAGGATGTAGTGGTAGATTTGGATACACATATTATTGTGATCCATATCACTGTGCCCAATGTTTAAATTCCGTAATTTGTATTAAAAATAAAGTATCTAAGTGTCTACATTTGACCAACACTAATTGCTGAAATTCGGACGTATTAGAATACCATGTGTATAATGCATTGCACAGTTCCACTTGTATACTACATTTGATGCGTATCGGATGTATGTTAGAACTGCATTATATATTCTCTTGTTTTGACAAACGTGAAAATATCATGTAGCTTCATAGTCATTCCAAACGTTTGGACACCTTACTTAATGTTCGCGTTACGACTTGTGAATATATACTTACGGTTTTCTGTACAACGTTTCCCGAGAAACAGCCTGTCGTACGCAAGACATCATGATGCTGATGATGTTCTTCCATCTGTGTCGATGAAGTCCATTCAATGCCATCGAATTCACTAGGAGTAAATCCGGAGATGGCTGATCAGTTGAATCCGGGCAGTGCAGCGTCTTTTACAGTAGGGACATGGATGCTGACTGAGGCTTGCGGAACGGGTGTTCCAGTAATTGTGCAGAGCACGTTTCTCAGATGCGACCACCAGTTTTTCTGACTTGACTTGCCAAGCAGATCGATCAGCAGAGGCAGTCTCGTAGCTATCCGGGTCAATGAAAAACAAAACTTCAGCGAGGCATTGAGGGTGTCCTTTCGCCTCTTCTTTTGACCATCGTGAGATCTCTTGCATTGGTATAGCTCTCTATAGAACACCTTGTTGGGTAGGCATTTTTCCGGCATGCGGATTACGTGCCTAGCCCATCGTAGTTGTGCCATGCACAACATGGTGTAGATGCTTGTCATACCAGGCTAAGTGAACACCTCGGTGTTCAGTACCTTGTCCTGCCATCTGATCTTCAGCAGTTTTCTCAGGGAGCTTAGGTGGAAGAGATTCAGATTGTTAACAAGGCGGCTATACACAGTCCAAAATCTCGCAAGCATAGAGGAGGGTGAGGAAAACAAACGCTGCATAGACTTTGCGTTTGGTGGCACGCTTGATGCTTCTCCTATCCCAGACATTTGATCGGAATCTGCCAAAATGACATACTTCGCAGACATACTGTATATAACAGGAGCAACGTTTTTGACTTGAAGCTGTAACAAGAATATTCATCGTCCAAATAGTCCGTTGAGTTAAAAACCTAACTGGCGATACTAAATCCATCTTTAGGACCGATAAATATGTTTTCGTCAGTATAGGAATGCGCCACCATTCTAAAACGGACATAAAAGATGTTCATAACGAACAAGAGACATACATGATTGCCAAATAAACATTATGTACACGAATCCAATTTTCTTGCGCATTTTAAGTTTAAAAATCTAAACCCATTTAATGTTTCCTTTTCTGATATTTTGTCCTATCTTCACTGGATGTATTGTTGATATGTGTTGCGCTTTTTTGTTTGTTTGTTTCTTCTTTATTTTTATGTTTTAGTTGTTGCCCATCCTCTTTAATATTTTAGTCAATGTTACCTTCATGATCAAATTCGATTATATGATGACAAATATAAAAGAGATTCCGTCATGAACGTATGAGTCTGGCAATCTTAATCGAAGATATTATCAATAGTTTGCAAGTGATCATTGTTTCTGTGTAAACTGTTTTATTGTGTATGTTCGTAAAATGCTTGATTTACCAATCTTAATCCAAAGGCGGAACACCTATTGATTAGTTGTACATGGAAGACACGCCAGCTCATTTCCAAGCAGTGATATGTCTATACAAGACGTAAATATTGCTCCCGATTGTTGCAGTCTTCGCATCTTTTCCCGATGCACTCATTATCAGAAGTTTTGCATGTATTGATCTCATCCAATTTAAGTTCAGTAAAGTTTTCATGTTTTATAAATATGATACACGAATGCAAAACGAACTCTGTCTGTCTGTCTCTCTCTCTCTCTCTCTCTCTCTCTCTCTCTCTCTCTCTCTCTCTCTCTCTCTCTCTCTCTCTCTCTCTCTCTCTCTCTCTCTCTCTCTCTCTCTCTCTCTCTCTCTCTCTCTCTCTCTCTCAGGTAACTGCCAGTAAAGCTTTAATTTCACACTTCCTCAAATATTCGTGTTCATCATTCTGTCTTTCTGTAAATGTATGTAAGTCTTCGTCTTGTTTGTTCGTTTACATATGTAACTATGGTACCTATGCTGTTTTCGGTAATATCTGATAAATTACGGAGAACAAATCGAATACAAGCGGATGAAATGACGAAGCCATTAAGCAGTATGGTCTTTTATTGTCTTCCATTATTTACAGTCTATGCATGTATAGCCTTAAACAGAGTAAACATACTGTGATATAAAGACCACCTGTAAATCCGTATTTTTAAGACCATTGCATGGCCCTGTTCAATAAACCGTTCACTATTACCTATGCTTTCCTAGCGATGTACATCTTGGGAATAACATATACTTCTGTTTTGACGTAACACTGACTAATCCACCTTTCTGCATACCATTTTTTTACTTGAGACTTCGTGTTTGGAGGGTACAAGAATTATTGGCCTCATTTTAAATGGATATCAATATTGCTTAATAAAAATAATGATATGACTTCTAGGTGTTTGATCAAAAAGTCACTGAAAAGTTTTGAATACGTACAAAAGGTGAACAAAAATTCTGAATGTAGTTCAACAATTATCCGTTAGTTCTTTTTTACGTAATAGTTCATTTCATTTTAGTACTAATGAAGCAAGCCATAGTTTGGATTACGAGGGACTGACTGTCAGCATCACAGAAGAACAACCATACGCAGAACTCACTGGTAGGTCAAATTTAAGCAGTATATTTCATTTATGTAGGAAAGTAATACAAGTTATATTTTAGGGACAGAAACACGGACAAAAGCACACGTTGAAGGTTTTTTAAACTATTCAACAGACACTGAAACAAAACCGATAAAGTTAGTGAAACTTTGCAACAATGCTGAAAATAGCATTACTTTCGCAGACCGGTGTTTTCTGGATTGGGCATTTAAAGATATATGTCAACAACACACACACACACACACACACACATATTAATCTATGAGGAAGTACGTGTTGTTTTAACGATAGACAATGTATACTCTTAATAACCATTTCACCTTATTTATGAATCAAAGTTTACATTACCAATTATTCCAGGCAATTACCTTCTCCACGTAAAAACCATCTGTTGGCTTCGCATTAGTTTTGACTCCTTGTCATGGGAAATCCGAGAGGGAGACAAAATTTAAAGGTTTTATTTATTGTTATTTTCACATTTGTTCATAACAGTATTTACAAGAAAAGTCACGCATCATGTATGCTACGTATATTGCTTGACGATCCATCAGTTCTTGCTCTCGTTGCTCTCTTTGCCTTGCTTTGAACATTTGTTCATAATTCCCTCCATGGAAAGACCTAAATCTATGTAACAGAGACGCTTAGACATTTTTTTAATAAATTATTATATTACTGATGTTGATTACAAGCCATTGTTTACACTTTTCACACAGATTTCACCGGACGCAGTGGTGGTAATGTCAGGTGAGTTTCATTTTTTATTGAAGGTTCCATTCCTCTTTTTATATTATGTTGAACAACTTCATCTCTTTGCCAGGTATACTTACTTTTATATCACTAACAGTAGATACATAGCGTGTATATATATATATATATATATATATATATATATATATATATATATATATATATATATATATATATATATATATATATATATATATATATATATATATATATATATGCATTATGTAGATATCATAGAATACACAAATAGAAGAAAAAACGCAAATCAATGTATGAGCTAAGCAAGAACGATTAGGAAAAATTATTACTCATATAGTGTGGCATGCATGGAACGAATCTGCTGGTTATTACTCATATAGTGTGGCATGCATGGAACGTATCTGCTGGTTATTACTCATATAGTGTGGCATGCATGGAACGTATCTGCTGGTTATTACTCATATAGTGTGGCATGCATGGAACGTATCTGCTGGTTAAAATGCCATATAGGGTCAGTATACACCATAAGACAAAAAAAAAGACAAAATATGGGTCTTCGACACGTTTCCTAGTCTGCTAATGGTATGGAAATAACATTCCTAGACGATCCATCCAATTTATGTTCAAATCCAATTTAAGCCATAAACTCATAATTTGCAATGTCAATCGTCGTATCCTTTTACACGAACGTTTATTACTCATGAAATTTCAGATAGACAAGAATAACCGAAATGTCAGCAACTTGCTGGTGTCTTGGCCATTTCTGCAATTTTATTATGTTTTTGCTCAATACAACATATGTGGTTGATACATTTTGTTTTACAAACATATACACCCAAGTCCCTGTGCAACTGTTTGTGCTGCATATGCATTTGATGCCGCCAACAGTTATTCACTTTGGTAACACAATAATGCATTACAGTCCATGGTTCATAGTATATACTGATATTGCTTTGACACTAACACGCGTAAAAATAATTTTGATTATTTTGTACAAACCATGCAAAGGCGAATAACTACATCGTATTTAGCGAAATGCATTCTTCATTATCAGTAACATAGTTTTTGATGCGTGTAATACGACAGCAGCATTAGTTATGTCAAGGGATAACACTTTGAGCAGATATTGATATAGGATAAACTTTATTGAACGTAATCATTACAAAGTATCAGTGGCGTAATAAAAGGAGTGCGAGGAGGACGATCCGTCCCAGGTGACAGTTAAAGGAGGGATGCCATCGGGAGAGATGACATACCAGTACAAGTTGTAAAACGTTATTTCCAATTTGCTTATGACGATACTGTACTGTTTAAACATCTACTTAAAACACGTGATATGTTTTATTTTCTGTGTGTTTACATGTTTTAATTACATGTTGGGTGCCAAAGGAATGATCCGGCGCGGGTGCAAAATACTTTTGGTACACCACTTCATTTTGCATACAGGATATGTTAATTGTTTAATTTTCATTTTATCCAAATATGCTTTACAAACTATTCTGATTTATATAATGCATGTTATATTGATATAATCATAAACCTATCATCACAAACCTGATAACAACATAATTAAAGCAGTATGCAATAGTTTTTTCAGAATTGTACTGTACAAAATTGCAATACTGCCTTAAAAAAGACGGAATTTGTTTTACTGGACTCTCATTTGCATTTTTAATTGTTTTAAATTTTAAATGAAATGCATTGTTTATTTGACAAATATTTAACACTTTACATTATAACTAAAACTTTGGAAAGCCTTATGTAGTCCATACCAATGAAGGACATTAAAAAGGGTTATAAAGTATTTTAGATTCGATAGTTGTAACTCCCTACACGATCCATCCTATCAGTCTTATCCAGAACATTTGTTGTACAAAACAACTTTAACAGACATGATATTTGGCATGTAATTTTACTGCATGCCCAAATCAAGCCGCTAAATCCGTGCTAGCTGTTACGGGCGGACGAATGGGTCTATCATTTCATACTGGATAGTAAGAATCACTTCATTCGTCCATATAAATATACATGTTGCCATGCTAACATTCTGAGGTAAATAAATTCCCTTAATTATCGGGAATAAGAGTACAGCGTATACAAAACAGTATCATTGCACATTGAACCAATTGCTGAGATAATATCACAAATATAATTGATATATGTGAATCTTGATAATATGATGGTTAAAATATGAAAAACATAAACAGTACAGTGAAACTATAAAACGACTAGTAAAACAATGTTTAATACTATAGTTTTAGCTAGTTCAATTAAATACATGCCAAAGGGAGAATCCTAACCTTTCAGTTGAAACATACAATGAGGAAGAAGGAATGAAGTATTATTAGTAGCGGTAGCTAACGCTTTTGTTATTATCATTATTATTGTTATGGCTATTTTTAGTATAATTATTTGTTTTATTATTATTGTTCTTGTAGGTTTATTCTTCTTTGTATTATTGTTATTGTTATTGTTATTATTATTATTATTATTATTATTATTATTATTATTATTATTAAATGATGGCTTTCATTGATGACTGTAATGCAAGAACTAAACTGTAAACAGTAATTTTGAATGAAAAGTTCCAGTGTAATTTATCTAGGACTTCGCTATAATTCGTTTCAGATTAACCCACGGTTCAGATGCTTCCCTGACCACAAACATATATATGAATCGGGAGATCATTGAAGGTAGGAATGGTTATGCGTGTATGTGAAAATATATTATGTTGCTTGATACTTTCCCATAATGTTTATCCATAAAAAGTTTCATATCACAACCAATCATACTCCTTTTTAGAAACGGAAGGCAAAATATAGAGATTGTTATGTATATTTAATGTTTGTACAGGGGCATCTTACTTCGCTCTATGGCAAGACAATTTCGGAAAGTGTCTCCAATGAAAATGTTAACCGAACATAGTGTGTGCACTATTATGTCATCGATATCGAGTTAGTATATAGATGACGTGAGTTGCCAGTCTTTATATTTAAGGAAATTTTAAAACTAAGAACCTCAGAATCCAGTTTAAAGTAGTCATATCTCACTTAAAATTGTGCACATTTTGAGATAGTCATTTTTGTATACCTGCATTAAAAATGAAACATAGATGCGTTGCTTACTTATTTCCAAATTATAATTTTTCATACGTATAATATGAGGCGCCTTATTATGAAGGTCTTTCTCAGTAAATGGGTCCGTCTTAAATTTCTCATAGACAGCATTAAATTATCATAATTCTTTGGTGATTTTTAATTGATGATAACTATTTACTTTCTCAGAAAACTCTACGGCTTGAGTACACTACCTTCATGACCAATAATTTAGTATATGCATCAGTACTGACTAGACATGGAACCATGATGTGTGATTTATGATAACTGTCAGTGTCTTCTTGAATAGACATATCGTATGTTTTTCTATGAATGATATTGTCACCAAGTTGGTCATTTCAGTATGTTTATCAGGACAGAATAGGTGTAACTACATAGATGGTGTCAATGCCTAGAATATTTACATCGATCCATCAAATTGCATTTGCATAATGAGCAACCAGAAACTAGTCAAATTACGATTCATTCTTGCTATGTCTCTCAATTTACGATAGTATCAAATAAGATTTTCACACCAAATTGTCACTACAATTTCATCTCTGACTGCAACAGGTATCCCTGAAAATAAAATCAGTTATTGTTTTGTATAACAAATCCAGAAATATTGATAATTCTATCCTAGCATTTTCCTGGTATGAAGTTTGAATTTTTTTATCCTATAGGGATCAATTGTTCAATATAGTATCTAAATCAGTGACGAAATCATATTTTCGACATTATACTGAAGTAAAGCCAATTTAATTTCAAATTTTATTTATCCGACGCACACTAATAATTATTGAAATTCTGTATATTTTTTGCTTGCAAAACATCAAACACGGCTTTAAAAATATGTATTTGCGATACAGTCAACGACAAGGAAGTTTGTTTTGAAGATCTTGTATCGGATTATGACAATTTGTGCTTAGGCTATATTTGTCACCATGATGATATTAATGTATTCATTATACATTGCTTTAATACTTGGTATTCTTTCCTAATCTGAAATCAGCAGCGATGTTTGCCTATATTAATATACAATGCATCAATGTTGAGATAACTGCCAATCTCTCCCTCTTTATGTTATCATAATCCATATTACTATAGGAAACCTTATTTTCATTCATGTTTCTACAAATTATATATATATATATATATATATATATATATATATATATATATATATATATATATATATATATATATATATATATATATATATATATATATATATATATATATTCTTGCCCATTTTTTCGAATTGTAACAGATGGCTTTCTGACCCATGATCACTCCACGATTGGGTAATCAATTGCAAAAAATAAAATAAATTCATGGTTATAATTGATTACTGCAGTGAGAGCCAATGATATATACGATATGAAATTCTCAATGCGACTTAGAGGATCATATATATTCACTTGTGTCGGACGTGTAAACTAAACACCTTTTGATGATACTTGAACGTTTTTGTTTAGTTTATTTGTTCTCTCTCTCTCTCTCTCTCTCTCTCTCTCTCTCTCTCTCTCTCTCTCTCTCTCTCTCTCTCTCTCTCTCTCTTTATGTTGTTTGCTTGTTTGTTTGTTAACTAACCAATATATATATCTCTTAAGTAATTAAAAACACCACAGGGCCGTGTTATTGAGACCACATTATATTTTATATACTTTTTAAGCATCATTACTATTTTACAGGTGAAGATGCAATTTATGCAAACATATAGAACGCTGATGAAAATACCAACGAACGTGGCTTCTTACTGTGGACAAGTTTGACTAAAGCTACAGTCTAACTGGGATAATTCAAATGCCAACTAAGGCATTACATGATGACTGACTACATGAGAAAGAAATCAGATGTATTATTATTCATGTATAGATGATATATTTACATTTTAATGATCAAATGGTATATTGTCAGTAAACCAAATCTTAAATTTCGTGAATATATTCCATATTTGTCATATGAAAAGTTTAATTGAAAAGTTCTACATACTCTCTCTCTCTCTCTCTCTCTCTCTCTCTCTCTCTCTCTCTCTCTCTCTCTCTCTCTCTCTCTCTCTCTCTCTCTCTCTCTCTCTCTCTCTCTCTCTCCTTTAGGGATAATTACAACATTTGTATTAGGAGACAAAAATAGTGAATGGCAAGGAAGCATTAATTTTATGTCCATTACCCCGTCTCTATAATCATTTGTAGTTATGTTCAGATGTAATTTGAGGGAAATTAGTTATTGAATTTTCCAATGGAATTAGGTTTTCATTAACTTTCGGACTGACACATTCATTTGGAAGTTAGTGAATTCACTCAAAGACATGATAGATGACATTTTTGTTGCATGATGATATTCAAGACATGTGGCATATCTGGATAGTTAAGACTACTACAATATCTGGATAGTCAAGACTACAGGCATATATAGATAGTTAAGACTACTGGCATATCTGGATAGTTAAGACGTCTGGCCTATATAGATATTTAAGACTACTGGTATATCTGGATAGTTAAGACTACTGGCATATCAGGGTAGTTGAGACTGCTGGTATATTTGGAAGCGTAAGACTACTGGTATATCTGGATAGTTAAGACAACTGGTATATCTTGATAGTTAAGACTACTGGTATATCTAGATAGTTGAGACTAATGGCATACCTGAATAGTTAAGATTACAGGCATATATTTGATAGTTAAGATTACTGGAATATCTGGATACTTAAGACTCCTGACATATCTGGATAGTTAAGATTTCTTGTGTATTTGCATAGTTAAGACTACTGGAATATCTGGATCGTTAAGACTACTGGCATATCTAGATAGTTAAGACTACTGGCATATCTTTGATAGTTAAGATTACTGACATATCTGGATAGTAAAGATTACTGACATATCTGGATAGTTAAGACTAATGGCATATCTGGATAGTTAAGACTACTGGCATATCTGGAAAGTTAAGACTACTGGCATATCTGGATAGTTAAGACTACTGGTATATCTGGATAGTAAAGACTACCATAATATCTGGATAAGTAAGACTACAGGAATATTTAGACAGTTAAGACTACTGGCATATCTGGATCATTAAGACTACTTATATATCTTAAAATTAAGTACATTGAATGGGCATAATTGGGAAAATGTTATAGTCTTCTGCACTTTGATAAAACATTTACAAACATGTGGTCTAATTTTATTTTTTACTTTGTATTTCATGAAAACAATTTTTGAATTTTCATTTAATTGTTGGGTTTACTTTATTTAAGCTTAAATATTTAGTCATCACAGCAGGCAACTATTAATATCCTTTGATTGGAATATTAGATCTGCCTATAATTTCTCTCCCACAACAGGTATGATCCAGTCTAGAATTGTTATGTATGGCTCTTGTCGCAATTAAAACATTTTCTCCCAATAAACATATTTCAACAGCATTTGTAACTATATAAATATAAATATAATAAGTTTATTTCTATTACTCTTACATACTGTCCTTTAATATATGACGTATAATCTTTTTCAGCATCAATCCTACATGTTGTCTATTTATATACTAAATATAATATTTTAGCCTCATTCTTGAATATTGTCTATTCATAACACACATAATAGCTTTTCGACATAAGGCTCACCTCATTTTGTATAAAATATAATATTTTTAAAACTTTATTCTTACATACTGCCTATCTATATATCAGACATTTTTTGCCAACATTATTTTCACATGTTGTCAATATATATATATATATATATATATATATATATATATATATATATATATATATATATATATATATATATATATATATATATATATATATATAATGTATATATAAATCTTACATTTCTTTCTAATTTTATCTATTTATATATTACAATTAGTTATTTGTTTATTTGCTTAGCACCAAATTAGATTTTTCATACCTTAACTTTCGAAAACTATCATCATAGCTTTTCAACATTAGCCTCATATTTATTTGTATAAAATGTAATATTTGTAAAACACCATTCTTACATACTGCCTATCGATTTATCAAAAATAATTTTTTGAACATTATTTTCACATGTTGTCAATGTATATATATATATATATATATATATATATATATATATATATATATATATATATATATATATATATATATATAATAAAAATCTAATCTTACATTTCTTTCTAATGTTTTCTCCTTATATATTACAATTAGTTATTTGTTTATTTTTTTCGCACCAAATAATATTTTAGTAACTTAACGTTCGAAAACTCTCACCAAGTTCTAGCCTTCATAAATTTTGCTGTTATCACTTTTGATTGTTACTGATTTTATCTATTTTGATTGATAGAATCAAACCAAATCCCAATATTATTACTATCAATGAGTGATAAAGGATTTATCAAAATATTTATCATCCCAAGCTGACAAGATGAAGAAAACACGTTTGTACGAGACTTTTTTAAATTACAAGAATATAAATGATTATGCCAACCTCTAACGCAATTTTTATCATTCCAGAAAAGAGTTTAAACGTTCAAAATTGAAGTCTGCCAAATTCAAATTAGATTCCTTTCATGTAATATTTTGATTTAGAAAGTAATATTTAGAACTCATACGCATACGTCATAGACAGTAAAAATAGCAAAAACACAGCATATTAATTTTTCCTTCACCATTTAAATCACTTCAGAAGAAATACTATAATGAAGTTTGCAGAGGATAAGATCAAATAATTATGTCTTACGGATATTTGAAATCGGTTTTAAATGTTCTTTATGAGATACTAAGACTAATACCTCTTGCAGGTCGATATTCATCATATAAGAGAAACCTAACATTATAATTCCCTTACATATTCCAATATTTCCTTTGGTGGCACATAATCACACATGTTCGGCATGCAGATCACGTCCCATAACTTTCGACTCAAAGGGTAGAAGCTGATACACAAGACAATAATTATTTCCACTGTCTGTGGATACTGACATGGCATGAAGTCTCGATAAGCTTCATCCTTACTGAGCATGTGTGAGTCATCTCTGTGACTTGCTCTATATGAAGGATTCCACTACTCTATAGTGGGTATGATGTCCTTGTTTGTTGAGTTTTCATTCCACGTGTTTTGCCAAGTATGATGAATATGGTGATGTGTACAAAACACCGTTTAACAAACTCGTTTCTTTTGTTCATGGGTAGTAAATGTTATTTTATATTTGCCTCAAACGTATAGAAAATGAATATTATTCGACACAAACTTTGTTTCTGTGATCAGGACAGCGATATTTTAAAATTTACCTATTTACCAGAATATTACAGATAGACGTAGTGCTGTAATAACTTTTAGAACTTTCTAATATATTCCTGTAAAAAAAATAGTAGCAAAAATAAATGGGTCTTAAACCCAAAAGTTAAGTTTATTTGAAATTGACTAAGTGGATACATGTCTGCATTTTTATGAAAGGTCATCAAAAGGCTACAATCATCCGGCAGACGCATGTTGCTATGTATGTGGTCAATATATCAAGACAAAAGCGATAAAGTACTCCTTGAAAGCATATGTTAAGATGTGTGATGCCAAGAAGGCATTTATCCACATGCCTGTCTGGGATAAAGACAAAACCTGAACACCTCATTTCACCTGCGAGCACTAAATTAAATACTCTGGAAGGAAAGATGGACAATTATTGCTCGGAATTTGATGTTATAAAATTTTTTAAAATTTTAAAAATGTTAAAGTAGTTAATTTTAAAATGTTCTACAATTTTTAATGATTTGAAAAAACTATCATATGTGAAATAAGTTGCAGAAATATCTTACACATTTGTTGTGGGTGAAATATATGTATTAATGTAAGAATACAGAAGGGAAAAGAAAGCCATGAAGTTCGCCATCCCAAGAATTGGGCTGGAACTCTCTGACCACTCAAGCTACTGTTACATTTGCATAGGAGATCCTTCCAAACGTCAGACTGGCAAGAATGCACCAACTATCACGTATACGGACCTTACATTATCTATCACACCGGTGCCACGCTGTCTTGAGTTCCCCGTACCCACTCCTCCGGAGAGAGTGCACCCGTCTTTACAAGACAGCATCAAGTAAAAGAGCCAGGCAGACGTTGTAGATCCATATGGCTATTTCAGAAGTTAAGCGGACCAGAGAAACCCATACTAACCCAAACTAAAAGACTTGATCAAAGATCCTGGTCTCACCAAGTCCAATGCCAAGCTTTTGACGTCTAGGGTCAAGCAGTGGAACTTGTTGGATAAAAATGTGCAAGTCGTAGATCAGAGGAAACGTCCCAAGCTTTTTCCAGCTTTTTCACTCGTCAAGATGGGCTCTGCTTCTGTCGCAATGTGTCCAGTCTGTTCGATGCAATCGGAAACACCTATAACCAGAATGAGTAGCGACTCTTAAGTGACATTTCATCCAATATCCTCAAAGCTATGCTGCTCCATAATGGGTTTAAGTACCAGTCTCTTCCCCTAGCTCACATGGTACACCTTTGAGAGGATTATAACATCACCAAGACCTTGCTGGACGCCCTGGAATATGATGAGTACGGCTAAGAGGTTATCTAAGACTTCAAAATGATAGCATTATTGATTAGTATCCAAGACGGTTTTACCAAGCTCCCCTGTTATGTATGCTATTGAAACAGTAAGGACACCAAGGCATATTACCACAAGCAGGACTGGCAACAACAGATTGAGTTCTCTGTGGGTAGAGATAATGTCAAGTGGGAGCCACTAGTGGACTCCCGGAAGGTACTGATGCCACCAGTACACATCAAATTTAGCCATTTGAAACAATTTTTTAAAGCTCTTAAATAAGCAGATGGCAGCATTCAAGTACCTTCAAAACTTCTTCCCTAAACTGTCGACGGACCATCTTTGAGTGCAATGCTAACTAGCAAGGAGAAAGCGGTTTGGAACAGCTTTGTCGCAGTGGTTTGGGTCTTCCAGGACAAATACAAGGCCGAAAACTATATGGAGCGGGTTGAGACTGGTGATGTACTAGGGTACAAAGGGCTGCATGATGTCCCTCAAAGACAATAACCTTAATAGTGTTCTCGATAGATTCAATGAGAACATGGCAGCGTTCTCAGAGGAGCAAAGCGAGTCGTTCCACCAGGATATATTGAACTTTGAACGCCGCTACCGAGGAGAGTATAACGAAAATATGATGGGAGACACCATTTGGGGGCTGATTCGTGAACGTGATTTACGGTATAATCGTAAATCTCGAAAATAGACACTATTTTAAATTTTGTGTAGTCATTTGTGTATTACTGTAAAATATAGTCATGTAAATTTTGATTCACATGTTGGTTTTTTCTGATTTTATGTTAACGAGAAGACACAAATTCGCCCGTTTTCTAATCAGAAATAAGTAAATTTCAACATATTATTGTCCTGGTCCCAAAAGCAAAGTTTGTGGGGACCAATAGTCATTTTCTGTATATATTTTGGCATATGTGATTACGAAAAAACACCTACTAGGCAGGAAAAAAATTGCGTTACATAGTGTAATTGAATTCAGTGTTTAAAATCTCCCATTTGAAAAGAGGTCGCTTCATTCCAGCTTTGTATGCTGTATTAACTCTTTCAATATAAATTATACAAGACTGGCTAGGAAGATCACTTGTACCGATCTGAATTTGGTGATTGTAGAAGTACATAATGTTTCTGGGGTATATTGAATATGTTTACTCTGTCATATTTAATAGTATGTAAGGGTTTCAAAGTGGAAAACTAATACTAAACGGATCTGAAAAGATGGAAATTTTTTGCTTGTGTGAAGTTCAAAGCTCTAGATATTGTTGAAATATCTGCAGTAAAATTGAGGATTCAGCAGGTAGTAACAGGTGAATGGAGTGATAGTTGGTCAGATAGAAACGTTGATAATCTATAATAATCGATACGAGAAAATATGATTCTATGAATTAAATGAAAACTTGGAGCAAACAGGCATCGTCGTCCCAAAGAGCTATTAAGGATCTCAGAAAAAACTCTTTATCTTTTAAAATGTACCTATGTATATGAATACATTCTATGTAAAATAAAAGATGTAATTAAAATTCATTTTCAAAATTAGGTTAGAAATTTACAGTTGTCTTTCTAAATCATATTTATTGCTGTATTTCTTGAAAATAACGTCAGACCTTTCTGTTTGAATGATTCGCACATAGAGACAAAAGCATTTTGCAAAGTTGCTTGCAATTTATTGTTTCCATAACACTATAATGTTTACGCATTTTATCCCAAGTCACTACAAATATGGCACAGATATTGCCTTACAATAAATATCCATATATTATAGATAGATAGATAGATAGATAGATAGATAGATAGATAGATAGATAGATAGATAGATAGATAGATAGATAGATAGATAGATAGATAGATAGATAGATAGATAGATAGATAGATAGATAGATAGATAGATAGATAGATAGATAGATAGATAGATAGGGCTTAGGATATGGTTATCCAGGAGACACTTCCAAAGAGAAGAGTAAGTGGCGAGAAACTTTTGCAATTAAGTACCAAGAACACCTTCTTTCAAAGAAGTTTTGTTGGTTATAAAACCTAGTTCCTGAAGATTTATCTGCTTTGTGGATATTCGGAAATATTTTTGGTCATTCAAGATACGGATTGTAAAGATATTCCATCTATAATGACTTCTGTCTCAATTCATCAACAGGCAGTACAGTAACAGGTTTTTTGAGTTCTTTAGATTTATTTTATGATTTGTATTAATTCGTTTACACTGATACCGGTCTAAAGGGCCTAGACATGGCTAACTCCGTCTTATAGAGCAAGATTTAATTCTCTATCAATTCATTAAAGTTTCCGTCAAAACTACGACTAAATTTGACTTGTGACTGTCCTCATAATATCTGGCAAAGACATTTGCAGTGGAGGCATCATCAGGGACACACATTTCATCAATTAATAGTCCCTGACAAAACTTTATGTTGTTCCCTCTATTAACATTGATAATTTTCCGAACGTGCCTTATATCGCATTCATGTGCTTTTTCAATTTCTTCGTATACCTTCACAGCTAGTTTTTGAAGGTTCTAAGTCTCTCTTCTTATATTTATATTCCCTGCAAGAATTTTATTGACTACCCTCGGTCTTCCCTCATGTATCCAAATATACCAAGCATGTCTTTGAAGTTTATGTGTTTCTTTAAGTTCATCTGACCATTATCCTTTGGTATTCTAATTGAATTTGGACTTTGGACGCGCAATGTCGCTTGTCTTCTGTATTGCATTAACAATATGCCCAAAATATCTATCAACATTGTCTGAAATAGTATCTGTATAAAAAGTTTTCAGGTGATGGTCCACCTCAGATTGATATTTTGTCAAGTTATCAGTGTCTATTTTATTCCAAGCTATGTTATTCTGTGAGATATATCCACAGAAGAGGGCGACATATTCTGTATCAGTCTGTGGTATTATGGCCGAGCATTTAAAAAAATCAGAGATTGCGGAACATGGACCCCGCTCTTTTCCAAAGCTGGTTGGACAGTTACACCGTTTTGCGACTCCACTAACTTGGACAGAACCGTCAGGCTCAACCGATACGGGAAACACAATTGGACACTGATGTTCTGTTCTGAGATGCACTTGATGAGCATCGATGCATCCCAACCAGTCGTGTTTGACTCAGCTGAAAGGGCAAGTAAACTGTTAGATATAGAAGTCCTGTTCTGAGCTGCAATTGATGGAGATAGATGATCACCATCTCCAGTGGCGCTACATGCCAGGTTATTCACACCTTGACTAAGCAAGCTAACGATATCTGCATAAGGCATGGGTTTACTCAAAGACTTCATCTCTCGACCTTAATTTGTTCGGTCATGGTGTGTAATGTTTCATTTGATTAAGTTTTGAGCATTGTTCAGTGACATTATCTCATTTCTGAGCAGTTCGATTGTTTGAGATTGTGCATGTACCTTATTGTTTAAATCAACACGGATTGTATTAAGTCCATTCATTGTCACTAATGTAAATTGGGTTGCTTTCATAGACATAATCTACTCTCTGAGTTAACATACAGTTTGTTGCAGATGACCACAATCACTCTTGATTTCAGCTTGAGATTTGTGTTGCATTAGTCAATCGTTCTGCTTGCAATGTATTGTGTTGGTCGTCTGAGATACATCTTGATATGTTCGGCTGTTGCAATGTTTGCATGAATCTTGGGCATCTCTGTCAAAACATTTGTTGTGGCATTCTACGTACTCATGTGCTGAGGCTGTGATTATAGATTTGCATTGATTGCATCGCCAAGATCCTCAGTCTCCAAATCATAAAATGGATTTAAACTACAGTTGCCATGTACAATAAGAACACTTGTTCCAATTCAAAATATTCCCGGAGCTAATCTGATTTATCCCTGATTTGTACACCAGCATTGTAAAGTCCATATGAACAATCCACCGTCTTGATGGAACCTTGGCTAGCATGAATCGTATTAAGCAATGTGGACAAAAATACATTTATATCGACAACCAGAGGATAAACTAACTACATTAGTTCATTTGTGAAATGGAGAACTTGTGTCATGATATTCCTACATAAACAAGTAAAATATATCATGACGTTAAATATTACACCTGTGACAAAATATACTTACAGCAGGAATGCTCTTAGCAGGAAAAGATAAAACATGAAAGGTTGAAAAAGAAAATTATGTATTTGCTGGAGAATGATTTCATACTAAAAAACTAAAGTAACTGGAGTTGATGCTTTTCTTTGATACAACAGTTAATGTTTGAAGCATACATCGATGATATCATCTAAAACCTGGAAAGATTATTTGGAAACAATTCGTATATTTTGTGATATTAATTTAGGTAAATATTAGATTGGTCGTGATTGTGTCACATTTATTGGACATAAAGTTAGATATGGTCAAATTAAACCGGTAGAGGTGAAGGTCAAGACTATATCTGATTTCCTAATGCTAATGGGAAAAGTGCAACCGATGCCACTTTGGGTATTTATATTATCGGAAATTGTGTTGACAATTGTGTTGACAATTCTACACAATTGCGTAACGTCTTACCAAGTGGATCAGAAATAAATCCACGTTTAATTTGTCTGACAAATTGCAGTAATCTTCTGACAAGAAACGTCATACTTTAAGGTGTACCAGTTATTTCAGCTGTAAACTTAATTAAGTATTTAATATGTTTGATCATACAAGGGATGTATAGGTTCGCGGACAATTGAATCAACAATCGTTTTAATCATCAACTATGCTATTAGCCTAATTAAAATCCAGAAACAATAGGGAAATTATTCAAAAATGGAGAAGGAATGTTTTGTATTAATGTCGTTTTGAAACATAAGTGTGTATTAGTTCATGTCTTTCTCCAATTATTGTAATCAGCAAATCACACAATCTAACGTTCAATAATGAATTGACATCTGACGTCAGGGATTGTATATATAGTGATAATAGTGATAGTTCAGTTAAGAGAGAGAGAGAAGAGAGAGACAGAAAAAACCCAGACATACAGACATAGAAAAGTGCTGGACTAAATTTTACAATGATAGCTTAAAACATAAACATGTAAAAGCACTCCCGTAATATTCAAGTTGTCATCACTTCCAAAGTCACTAAGGAGTCAATTATCTTTAACGCAATGCCTGCAATAAAACTAGTCTATCTTTTTGTCAGATACAGAGATGATAAATTTTAAATGACTAAATTTTCATTCTAACAATGAATGTGAGCAACAAAATATGCTAGATCAATGTTTTAATTAGTGACAAAAACTCGACAGATTTTGAGCTGAACCCCCACAGGACAGCCATTTTAACAAATAGTTTATTTACCAGCAATACAATGTGAGAATGTGAAAAGGAACGCAAGGTATTTCGAATTAAATAAAAAATCCAAGAATTACAAGAGCTAATAATTTAAAGTCCTTCATACAATGCATTACAAATACAGAAGACATCCAAGTACTGAACTCGATACCGTGTATGTTATAGCTTGTAAATTGTTCATGTGCCAATAGCTTTTTCACAGAAATTGAATTACAGGTTGGAATATGCTATATATTCCAGAGAATGTTGGCTGGTTGGTTGGTTGAATTTTTACGGTGCACAAGCACAATGAGGCCAGGCATAAAAAGGTTGTATATTTCATTATGTACAAATGGTTAAAACGTTCTGTATCGGCCAGCGATACGAAACCAAATAGTTAAAGGTAAAACGATAAGAAAAGTAACGGTGATTAAAAAAATTAAGTTTCTCGATTAACGGGGATTGCACATAATTTATGACAACGAAATAATATGAAAGGTAATTAAAATCTTAAAATCTAGCGACCGTACATATATATATATATATATATATATATATATATAGAGAGAGAGAGAGAGAGAGAGAGAGAGAGAGAGGAGAGGGGGAGAGAGGGGGGAGAGAGAGCACAAAAAATATTTAAGATGATAACATAAAAGCTATAACTTATGATATATGTCTACTTCCTTAAGGACGTCTATAAGATAAGAAATGCTAACTGTATCAAAGATCTCCCTCATGTGTTGCACCTTGTAATATATATTACGTGTCGGTTGGTCAACTCTAGCATAAAGTGCTTAAAAGTGAATGGTTCATTGCAAGCTATGCACTCTGGTTCTCCTTTTAGTATGAAGGAGTGGGTTAAATCAGTATGGCCGATGCGAATTCTTGTAATGATTACCTCCTCTCTACAGACTGCTCTGGAGAAAGGTGTCCATTCTCCTAGGGTTGGCTTAATGGAATGAAGTTTGTTTTCCACAGCATCTTTCCATGACGCCTGCCATTTTTGACATAACCAGTCTTTCATACTAGGTTTAAAATCAGTATATGGTGTTTTGAAATCAGATGGTTCTAATGATAGGGCCATTTTAGAAGCGCGGTCTGCGTTATCATTACCTTTATTTCCAACATGGCTGTGTAACTTACAATATACTATATTTTGTGAAGCACTCGGTTCAGTATGTTTAAGGAGAATATTAGCTAATTATGGATTCTCCAGTTTTATATTATGTAGCGACTGAAGTACTGATAGTGAATCGGAGAAGATGATGCTGTTTGAAATACGTTTACTTGCAATGTATTGCAAAGCAATGTTTATTGCTCTGATTTCTGTTGAAAAAATTGACATAACATTTGTCAATCGGACTTTCGTTGTGTGTTTTACTCTTACGAAGGCCACAGTTCATTTCTTTAATGTCCTTCATCACCTCCTGTATCGTTGGAGGAACAACCGGTTGGTCGTGCGCTCGCTGTTTGGGTGTTTGTTCAAAAGCAAATTCGCTAACAGATGATCGCAGGTTTTAGAGCTGGCTTAAGTGTTCATGCCATTTGTCTCTAATGCCAGTCTTGTCTTTTATAGGTGTTCTGTCAATTTTTAACAAATGGTGAATAGAGCTAGCTATTTTTCGCTTTCGACTGCTCTTCCAGCACATTCGTAAATCCACCTAGCTCGATGTGGACTCTATGATCACATTAAAAAACCGTGAATCCAGCTGCTAATATTTTCTTCCTGACTGACAGACTATCATGCAGGCAAACATAAATAAACCATACACAAGGCTGTCCTAAGCAAAGTCGAGAAGCAAAGGAAGGTATAAAATAGCATCAGACAACGCAGATTTTACTGATTGTTTCGATCGGGAATAAATACATGAGTTGGCGGCAATCATTCTTATCATACCACGCTGTTGTAACTCTTGTGCCACGTGCGTAATGAAACCGTCAGCACTTCACATTAACGTTCTAAAATGATAACAAGGGCTAATTACTTCAATGTGTTCATATTTTGTGCTGTATGACAGGCAGAAATGCATCCTAAATTTTCCTGTGTTAGCATACATAGTTGAAAATGGTCTGCATGATAAATATTATTTTTTACCAGCGGATGATGAGGCTGGCCACAAATAAGAAAAATAAATTGGAAAACAATCTTTTATATACTAAACTTTATATGTTTCTTTACCATCAACATATTGTTATCAGTTCAGATATGGTTTCTAAACTAAATTTAACAGAAGATTTATTATATTGGCGGTGCATCGATCAAGCAAAATCTGATTATTAATTAAAGTTCAGCTTATATGTAAGAGAACAAACTGGCCGAATGCTACATATATGTTATAATAAACATTCTATGTAATTTAGAGCTCTTGACATGGTTACCCAGGAAACCGATGATGATTCCTCCCTATATACTTCTACCCATTCTGCTGATGTCAGACATAACCTATCGAATGCTAATAGTAGGGTAAAACTAGAAAAGCAAAAGGAGACTAAATTAAGTGTCAACCATCGGATGACCCAATGAAATACGGATACAATTCGATTGCTCTTCTGTTGGTTTGGCTAATGTTTATTTGTTTGTGAAGGCAACATTTGCTTTTGTAGTAAATAAATAGAGAAGATACTAAATAGCAAGAAACGATAATTCAAAGAGTTATGTACTTCCAACAAATCATGGCATCACACGTACTATTAATTGCATTAGACGATTCTAAATAGCAAGAAACGATAATTCAAAGAGTTATGTACTTCCAACAAATCACTTCATCACACGTACTATTAATTGCGTTAAACAGTAGAAAATATGCAGATGTGTATTCCGAAGCAGAGCCCAGTAATACTGATAGGGTAGGTTTTGTGTCATTTGGTAGTAAGGTGAAAAGATATAACAACTGCCATAGTAAAACATTTGCTGTATAATTTACTAAATTCATCACCATATTTTAATAACGCGATGATCTGTCAAATTAATAGAAGACAATATCTTCGCAACATGCTTATATTTACTGTTCTATCTCTCATTTAGATAAAAGAGAGGTAAAAATTTATCATAGAGAAACTTTGACAAATTTATAATTAGCAGCTTTTGTCCAGAAACAAATACAGGACGGTGTTCTATGACGTAAGAGAGGAAGTCCACAATACCACTAGAAGTCCTGATTTATACCGAAATTTAAATTCTGGATCCCAATGTTCATCATTGAAATTTCAGATATAATATTTGCAAAACATGCTGGCTGTGACATGATCACAAATTAGAACTAATTGTCTCCAGTATCATACCACAACTCCCGAATGAAATGCGCGTTTGTTACATAACAAATGTAGAAATATAATTGCTTTCTTTTCCGACCAGTCGCCAGAGGTAAAAAATAATATATATTTGCTATAATGATCATTACAATGGAAACAAGTTAAAGGTTGTTCGGATAAAAGGCAAACTGAATGAAAAAAGCTCTTTTATGTATATTTTAATATCAGCATTATGGAAAATATCAGTAGCTATAGACTGTCTTTCAAGCATGATTTGTTTCCAGGGTTTTCAATTGGAATACTAGTTTACAGATACGACAAAGTAATCGTTCCATGATAAGAACAGCATACTAATTAATATTTACATTGAAATTAGATATACTAAAACAAGATTTTGTTATGTCTGTTTCTACAAACGTCATTTTTCATAAAACTTCAAAACTGAATTTTCTGCAAGCTAGAGCTAAGGCAAAGTAATGTAATATAAAACATACTATGCTCAGTCGCATAATTTTATAATGGTATTAAGAAATCTAAAAGTACAATAAGACCTCACCTGACCTGTTTTGAATTACCTAATACGTTCATCTCTCAACCAGACTCATTTTGATTGAGAATACTTCATGAAACTAATTAGGTTGCACCTGCAGGTTTGTGAATTGTTAACATTATATCGACGTGATGATATTTATGCAGTACAATGTAAAATCTCATAACTTGGCGAATACATATAATTATAGAAACTATTTCTGTAATCATATTCAACGGTTGTTATTTCAACTCTTCTAATAAATCAAAAACATTTAGCACTTGTTTGGGCTTACGTAATCAAAAGACATTTACTGGTCTTATTTTAACGTTTTACTCTTTGTGTAAATATTTCAGTTGAATCTATTTCTAGAATTATCTGCGTGTCATGCAAATTATGTTTAGAAGAAAGTGGTTAGATCTGGGTGGGGTCTGCGGGTTCCTTAAAAAGATGTAGGTAATATAGTTTCTCTTAATTATATGATCGTTTGTCTTAATTATATGATCTCAGCCTTCAATTCCTGGAACTTCTAAATAAACCTCTGACAGACAAAGTATTTCAAGAAAGAGCAGGGTATGTCATTGGATCCATTTCTAACAACCACACAGTTCTCAAACACCCCGTTTTTATTTGGTGGGTGGGTGGGTCACCGGTGAACCAAGGAATATATAGTGCGACTTTGCCGTTCCACCACTTCCATTCTCTGGTTGCACTCACTTAAGGAAAAAAAATATTTAGTCTGCTAATGTTGTATTCATAATTGCATAAAATATTTTTAAATATTAAATACAATGAACACATATATATATGTATGTATGTGTTCCTGCATGTATGTGTTTGAAACTAACAGGGCATCTGCTTTGCTCATATTTATTAACGCTAAAATATCATTGCACCTAATTTTTCAAAAGCATATTGGTATATCTTAAATCTACATCACAATTATATATCCATTTACTTGCTACAGGTGAACGCAACATACCTTACATTGTTTACAATTTGAGGAAAATTGGAATTCACGAACATCGTAGACATCATATTGGGTTTTAATATTTTATGCAAAATTCTGAAGTGTTTAATATTATTCATTCCTTATTCAACTCAATGCTTGTCAGTTGTGTTTAGATTTAGCTTGAAATGAATCATTCATTTAAAAATATTCATCTGAAGTACAATGTGGTTTGACTCAAATGCAATAACCGGACTGGGGCGTTAAAATGTACATACCATAACTAAATATCACAGACAAGAAGGAAAAGGGAGTTAAAATAAATACTCCAGAGTAAGACATTACAGGCAAGAGGGACTAGGACGTTAAAATATATACTCCATGTCACAACATTACAGGCGAGGTAGGTACTATGGCGTTTAAATGTACATACCATATCAATACATTGCAGGCAAGAGGAACTGGGGCGTTAAAATGTATACTCCATGTCACAACATTACCAGCGATGGAGGCGCTATGACATTAAATGTATATCCCAAATCAATACATTACAGGAAAGAGGGACTATAGTGTTAATATGTATATTCCGTGTCAAGAGGTTGCAGGTGAGATGGACTTTGGCGTTAAAATATATACTCCATGTCAAGTCATCACAGGCGGGAAAACTATGGCGTTTAAATTTCATAAAAGTATTGCAGTACCAAATACAATTCAGAGCAATGTCTGTAATTTCCTTATTTTATGGTTTAATATTTTAATCAATATGCAGATAACATTTCAAAGCTTACTTTTGGATGTTTCAATAAAAGCAGAAAATAATATTCACATTTAAACAAGTCAAGTCTTGATATGTTAATGAACAAGGTCTCACACTGATTTAGTTATTGGGTCGTCGTAGTGCATAATATAATGCCTGATATAAATATTTTCCAATATTTTAAAATATATCGAAGCTACTCTACATGAGCATATTTCAGCCACATGTTAGCGATACATACTATTTTATTAGTTTATTCATCAAAATACAAAACATATACAAACCAAGAAAAAATACTTACTTTTTTTCAGATGAACTAACTTTTTTTAGAAGTGAAAGCTACTAGTTGCCTGAGTGCATATGAAGCTGAACGATTCTAATCAGAACTAAGATATTACATTTTCTGCCAGTTTATTTAACTACAGTTTTTTAATTCACTCAATAGAATACTTTTCGGATTAATATGAATTCAGCGTCATTCCTGATGATGATCAACTTGGCTCCATCCGAGTCACATGCAGTCATGGCGTTCTTGCTAGTTTCAGACTCTAAATTAACTTTCCAGCACAAAGCCATTGTCTGGTTCTAAACATAGCCTTCAATTCAGTATTTCGATCATATGAATAAGAAAGTAAGAAAAGGTGTAAATAAAGTTATACATGAACGTTCATTAAAAAAACAATGTTTGGTTGATTGTTTCAGTCATTGATTGTGTGATCAAAAGATTGATAAATATATTTGAAACACATATCCTAGGGCTAGAGCATGCACGATGAATGAGTGCGCTATATTTTACTTATGCAACATTGTAGTTTTGTTGGGTCTGACAGAAATCTTGAATAAACCTGTCAATTATTACCTCTCTTTCTCCGAATTACGTGAGCGTATATTGTAATAAAAATATATTCTTCCTATGCAGGCAATTATTCTATCTTTTGTTTTTCAATTTCCCAATATTATTACTTCAAAATTAAGTCAATAGTTGATATATGAGTGTAAATTGTCACAAATATTTGGCAACTTGAATAATGGTACCTGTTAAGTCAAACCGAACAAAGGAAGAGAGAGATAGAGAGAGAGAGAGAGAGAGAGAGAGAGAGAGAGAGAGAGAGAGAGAGAGAGAGAGAGAGAGAGATTTAATGGTCGGTAGAAATGTTAAAGCAGAATCATTGCTTATATCATCTTTAGATATATTTAACTATTTTATTTACCTATTGCTTGTTCCTCCTTTTCGTTAGAATCTATTCCATGCTACTTTCCTTGCGCTTCAACGTCAGTACATTGGTGAAAGTACAGTATTCACGAATATGTGTCTGTAGGACTAGTGCTCTTATTTCTTCTTGATTTAATCAATGTGGAAAAAATAGAAGTTCTAAAATGAAAACACTGAATTTATCAATATGAAAAGTTAATTCTGAATAGGCATAAAGAGAGAAATACATTTGGAAGAGATGCGAGCCAATTCACTCAGAAAATGCTCACTTCAGTCTAGTCAATCTCAGTTCAAAAGGCAAACATTTGCATGTGTATGTGATATCAATCAAATGTATGTATATAATGTACACTGTATGAATGATGTACCAATGCATGCATAAAGTGTTTAATAATAGGAAACTCGGCAAGCTTCGTTTCCTTTTAATGAAACATGTATACATCGCCTGTTATAGAATTGATACAGCTATACACAATTAATATAATCTCTGTCTGTCTGTCTGTCTGACTCTCTCTCTATATATAAATATATATATATAAATGAATGTATATATGTACAGTCAGACAGACACAGAGAGAGACAAAGAGAGAGTGTGTATATAGAAATAGAAAGATAGGGTATGAAACATTGCATCCCAAAAACTCAATGCTAAAACTTAAATATATATATATATATATATATATATATATATATATATATATATATATATATATGCAATAAACTGACGACGAACAGTAGGAAACTAGTAATCAACTAGCCTAAGCGCTTTCGACTCTTAATGAGTCTTTTTCAAAGGCAAATACAAAACATAGTTACGACAAACAAATAAACAATTATTTGTTTGTCGTAACTATGTTTTGTATTTGCCTTTGAAAAAGACTCATTAAGAGTCGAAAGCGCTTAGGTTAGTTGATTACTAGTTTCGTACTGTTCGTCGTCAGTTTATTGCATCTATTTTAATTAATCCCTGACACACGTGATCCCTTGGTGGATCCAGTACGCTTGAGAGGGCTGTTATTCGCCATATGATTTGTATTCTTTATATATATATATATATATATATATATATATATATATATATATATATATATATATATATATATATATATATATATATATATATATATATATACGTACAAAATGTTTCCAATACAAGCAAACCTCTTCCAATCTATCAGTAAACTAAACTATTGCATATTATTAAGTCAATTAGGAATGCAAAGAAATATTATTTCTTTATTTATTATAAATTTGTTTCTTTATTACTGCATTTTTGTTTTCATAAAAGAATGATTGATGAAAATACGTTAACCTAAACGAATTTCAAAGTCTTCCTTATTTATATACTTCAGTCTGGCTTTTATTATCATGATATATTTATATTCACCAACAGCCAGTGTGTTTGTTATGAAAAGAATTGAACAGGTCAGGAAATTCAAGACTTCCGACTTTAGTAGACTTAGATCCACCGCTGTGCAATGTAGTAAAATTAAAGATCTGCATTTCTATTTTTCAAGAATTCAAAATACTCTCTTGTAATATGATCAGCGCTTGCAATTAATGATTAAATATATACTGCCCTGATGGAGATGAGAAACGGCTATATCAATCAATAAATGGGATGACACGCTGATATCGTGTTGCCATTTTAACCAATGTAATCCCGTTATGCAACTGATTGATTATGGTCTTGAAGAAGCTACATTTTTTACACATGTTTGCTTAGTTTCATATTTTTTTAAATTTTGGCATTCTTGGTATGTTGCTAGCATTTATATTCTTGCAGGAAACTTAGATTTGAAAAATTTCTACTGAAGTTTAAAATTGATCATTATCATTTAAGATATTGTCATGGAAACTAAGTTTGAAACAATTTGTTTCCTGAAACCACTCATATACACTCCTAGAAAATATGTATTTTAAACATCTCCGGACACAGGTATAACTGTTAATGACATCTGTTGCCAAAACTTAACTTATATACTAAAGATTGTTTATATAAATTATAAACTGAAAGAGTCGTTTAAACAAAATTTATAATACGAACGAGCATAATTTGCAAATAGTTTCTTGTGGTTTTGGAGATTATCTTCATTTTTGTTTTTCTTTTCCTTTCATTCACTCTTATACGCATTTAATTTCCATCGGTATATCAGTGAAATGTAATAGCTCTAATGCTCGCATGATCAGTGAAAAGAGTCCAGGCTATCATTTAGATAATTCTTTCGAAAATATTCTCCCCAAACAAGTGATTCTGCCTGTATAGTGCATTCATTGCTGACACAAAATGTGCTTTACAGTGTGTCGTAAGAAGAGAAACATAACTATGCTCTTGCAGTGTGTTTTGTTCTAACATAAATAAATCAGCCCGTCTGTGACAAACACAATTTAAGATAGGTACTGGAAGATACTCAAATCATATGAACTAATTCCAAACTTGTTGTATTGTATACCAAGTTACTTCAGACATGCTATAATATTATAATATATGATACGAACTGACTTTTGACTAGTTTGAATGTATGAGAGAAAATACCTCCAGACAGGTTTAATGCATTATATGAACTGATGTTAGAATATTTGTAATGCATGATATGATCTGACTCAATGCTTGTTGTATATACCCTTTAAGCAATAATTACAATTTGACTCAATGCATTTTTTAAAGCAAGATCGTAGTAATAATGACAAACTGACACCAGAAGTGTTGTAGTGCATGCTGTTAGGAATAATGAAGAACAGAGATTTATATCATGTTTGTCCAATTCAACAGAAAGTCCGCACACCCACCACCTCATACAAATAATACAAACAATATAAGTCCATGCAGAAGTTGATAACTTTACTGACATTTATTGTCTGCCTTTGCAGTTCATAAAGTTCATAGCGTTGGACAGTTCTGCGTCTAGGTCATATGCTATTGTAAGGGTTGGAATCGATCAGGCATAAAATAATTCTTAAAAAGCTTATAGTTGCATCCAATCGCTTTGTGCGTCACAATTATATTTCAAGCAAAATATATATATGAAAGAAATTATTTCATTTTCTAAATAGCAAAGTCATAGTGGCTCAAGAGGGACAAATTTCATCTCATTGCTGCGTGTGCATTTATGTGTATGTCACTTATCAAACTATAATAAAAAATAAAATAATGCAATAAGGTTTAATGAACATAATTTTAGCCACGTTTAACATGTGCTTGCAATATTAAATGCTTTTGATACATTGTGCATGGTTCTATTTGCAAGCCTTCATAACAATAATTCATTTTAGAGTCAAATATGCCACCACCAGAGGTTACAATGATTGTGCTTGCGTCTCTCTTTGCTATATCATATTTTATAATCCAAGCTTAAAGGTGATGCCAATATCTTCAAAGATGTCTGCGCATATCCAAGTATTCATTGAAGTAAGGAGATTTATCATTATTATGTCGAAATCTCTTTTACATATATTGAGTGGATACATTATTGTATTGCAACACAGTTAAAGTTGATTTCTTATTTTCTCCAGAATGCCATAAAAGTTACATAATAATAATTTCCCATTATCCCCCAAATGACATATAATGGCGCCCTAACGCTAATTTTCTGTTTTGGCTATAAACATTTTTTATATGTTTAACATAGGGTTCTTATTTCGCTCTTTCTTGCCATTTATGTGTCCAGACTGCTCTGTAATTAGCAATACCTCCCTTTTGCAACACGAGCTCGAAATTGTATTTCAACGACGGACTGTCTGTACAGGTCCAAGTATTCCAATGAAAACAGAATTAATCGGATACAATGTTGTAAAATTAATATGTGGTATTTTTACCCATAGATAACATTAATCGTTGACATTCACGCGCAACATTGTAACAAAATGTCCTCCCATGGTTCTTGGTGTCCATTTATTCTTAAAGAAACCTCAGAAACACCGAGTTTGTCGAATATCTGCATTCTGTGTTTTATCACCTATTCGTGTAAGATTTTGAAGCACAATGAATATATGACACGGTGCAAGGACACCGTGTTGTGAAGCTATTTGTCCCATAAATAAGCCATTAATCGCGCTTTGAACAGGATCTGTAGTTGTCGCTAGAATGATAGTGTTTGTTCATAAAAGAAAGTAACCGTTGTGCTTTAGTTATCGATGGGCTCATTAGTGGTATCCACAACAACATTTGTGTTAGTACTACTTTGCCAGCGTCACCAGAAAGTCTCCGAATTGCATCGTTACTGTCGGAATTTCGTATCAGTTCAAATGTATGCTTGGCTCAAAAAAATCTTTCATGACATTTCCACAAAACCAAACGATATGTGATAATATAATCGCTCGTCGTGATCCAAATCCGAAATTAAAATCCGG
Source organism: Potamilus streckersoni (assembly GCA_016746295.1). Taxonomy (NCBI): domain Eukaryota; kingdom Metazoa; phylum Mollusca; class Bivalvia; order Unionida; family Unionidae; genus Potamilus; species Potamilus streckersoni. Next base: position 2,185,522 of record JAEAOA010001465.1, read on the forward strand.
ATTGATATTGATAATCATAGTTTGGATATCTGCATAAGCATTTCTGGCAACGTTCCTTTGTCGACCAATTTCATATTGATTATATTTCTGATGATCTGAAGTATCCTTTACGAACATCATCTACCCACCATCCGATCTTGAATAACCATTGCTGTATCATGCTAGACCCAATATCGTCGTAGCAACATAAACATTCTTATCAATCGTTTAAATTTTCCTTCTGTTGATGATATTTGTAGCGGTGGAAAATACCGCCATGATACCATTATTAACACAACAAACACAAAAATCAACTACATATTTGGTATCATGTTTTTAAACTTTTTCCTTCAAATTCGATAAATGCTTCAGCTGGCAAGAAATATCTACTTGTACCTTGAACATGTAATTCGCGTCTAGATTGATTCGGTGTTAGTATCTCATAAGAATAATACTGATAATCCGGCACAGATTCATCTCTGAGTAACGGCGCATCCATATTAAATATGCATTTCAACATGTATAATATTGATCATCCTCTAATACGAAGACGATCACCTCGGGCATTGAATCCACTTCCTGCCATTAGAATTGCCGTTATATTTTTCTCTGTCAACATCACTGGTGCTCGTAGCTAACTCTGCTAGGTTTGATTTGCAGATTGATTTATTATTCTACTAACAGTTGCAGGCATCACTTCAGTGCTTGGTGGTTTTACTAGTTGAGATCGGACTATTTGTGGTCTGCGTACCAATCGCAATAATCTATCCTTGATTTCTGAAAATGCTTTACTATCAACATCACCAGAAGTGCTGTTACCTTTCTACAGATAACATCAATATCTTTCATTCTTAGCTGCTTTGTTATTAGTGTTGCTTTTTGGCCTATTATTCTAAATAAACCCTGAATGATATCACCAAGTCCATCTCCGTTAAATGTCTTGTATATAAGTAATATTGAATTTACCACCCTAACCATAGTTGGTGAACGTTGAACAACATGTATGATCATCTATTATAATAATTATATCTAACTGATTAGTCAATGTGATAATCATCAACGCTTTCTCTAAGGAGGGACCGATATACGCCAACGTCCATAATGCCACATGTAAATAATCGTTGACAAATTTATGAGATTTCGTTCATAATTTCAGGAGAATTGTTGCCAGCTTGTTTTTCACAGACTAACATTTCTAACATATCTACGTCGGCAATGATATTACAGAGGCAAGCAACAAAGCCACTTCCTCGAGTACTCTGCGTAATACCACTTGCAGTTGCAACTGCATCAGTACCACTTTTGTCGTGACTTAATAAAATAACAAGGATATCTGGAAATCTTGACCTGGGGAAAAAGTACTTCATCACTAGATGGTGAAGTAGATAATTCCTCTCATGGTTATGGTGATAATAATTGATGTTGTCTTCGTTGACTTGTTGATGATGGTGATAGTTGTAGTTGCTTTCGTCTTTTTGGGGTTCGTTGTTATAGTTATTCTTGTCGTCGTTGTACTCGTTTTAGCGATAGCGATGATGGTAGTTGTTGTTGCATTATTATTTGTTGTTCTTCTGTTGGTAATTGTTTAAGTGAAATATTTGTATCTTGGATCGTTGTTTCGAGCATGATCAACGTTATGGCATATGAGAAATATCCATTTGTACCAAATTTCGCGACTTAGTAGATAATTGGCGTATTCAGGTTTTAAACATTGTCCTCGATGAACATAACCTTTCACATCAGTCACAACTATTTGTTGATTAATATGGCTTGTCTGATATTATTAACAACATCTGTATGATATTATTAGCAACATTTGCGACAATTCTTTTAGACAAAGTAACCCTAGATCGTACTTATGAGTAGTGTTTTTATTGATTCTTAACTTCCGCTTGGTGTACATTGGAGATAGCTATACAGCAGCTATTTTCTCCTGAATTTATCTTAGAATTTTCTGTCATGTTAGTTCGCTTCCTTATTTTGTTAGTTGATTATGCGGTCATTTTTGACACGGGGACATATACGTTCAATACTCTTCGTAATAGGATTAAAACGTTGCTCTGCAGCTTCTGTAATTTTTTTTGTTTTTGTTGACGCTCTTGTAATATTTGCTTAAAATAAAGTGAAAAATATTCTGCATCGATTCTATTCGCTCACGAGCTAATCTTACTGAATGAGCATCACCGACCATTATTGATATAATACTGAACGATATATATTTTAAATCGACAGCAGCAGGGACGGCGTAAGCACATGCATATAAACGATATTCATAATCTTTCTTGGTTTCTATACTCAAAAATAAATGCTCTATGGAAGTGTTTTTGTTGGTACTCCCTTTGTTTCAAACAGATTATTTTGGTTCTCGCAGAAACCATTAATCTTCAAAAAACGATGGCTCTAAATAAGGGGTCTGTTCACCCTCTCTGCTGCCTACGTTCATTAGATTGCAAGTTGTACTCTAAGAAAGTGTGATATGTGAATATATATATATATATATATATATATATATATAGATAGATAGATAGATAGATAGATAGATAGATAGATAGATAGATAGATAGATAGATAGATAGATAGATAGATAGATAGATAGATAGATAGATAGATAGATAGATAGATAGATAGATAGATAGATATATATATATATATATATATAGAGAGAGAGAGAGAGATACATACATATATATATATATATATATATATATATATATATATATATATATATATATATATATATATATATATATATATATATATATATATATACATATATATATATATATATATATATATATATATATATATATATATATATAGAGAGAGAGAGAGAGATACATACATATATATATATATATATATATATATATATATATATATATATATATTCAATGATCACACATACATTTATATTACTGAACAGTATGGTTATGATGAGGCAATATTTGTCGTCCAATAGTCACGAAATCTATATAGGTACAAACGTCGTATGTGAAGCGAAAATGGGCTCATGTAGTTACCACACGTGCTTAATGATAATAAATGTGTGTTATGTTTAAACCAAGAAGACTAGACAAAGACAGCCATGCACAATTAGAATTACCATGCATGGGTGCTGAGCACACTCCTCTACATCAGAGAGACCTGGACCACCTACAAGAGCCATGACAGGAAACTCAACAGCTTCCACTTGAGATGAATTCGGCGCATTCTACGTATTCTACTCATCCAGGACAAAGTGCCCAGTATGGAGGTTCTGTAAAGCGCCAGCATGAACAACATGTTCATTATGCTCAGGCGCCTTAACTTGTTCGGCCACGTCAAGATAGTGGTTAAAGGCCGCATTCACAAGGATGCTGAATACGATTGGTTTACTCACTCAATCCCCACTCTCACTCTCTATCTCACCCTACTCTTACATGCACGTCCTATATGTATCATTGGTCTATCTCCTACTCTCTGTTGTCCTTCTTTCGCCACATATTCTCTCTCTCTCTCTCTCTCTCTCTCTCTCTCTCTCTCTCTCTCTCTCTCTCTCTCTCTCTCTCTCTCTCTCTCTCTCTCTCTCTCTCTCTCTCTCTCTCTCTCTCTCTCTCTCTCTCTCTCTCTCTCTCTCTCTCTCTCTCTCTCTCTCTCTCTCTCTCTCTCTACCAGTTAAGGGGCAGCTGAATTTTGACACAGATTCTTATATATAAAAGGTAGAAAGTGTAACCGGTAGGACAAAACTTATCGGCTCGGATAACGCTAGTATACATGGCGGTCCAGAGATGATTTTTCTCTTGCTAAACTATTACAATTTTGTAATTTACTTTGAATGTTCGAACGTGTCTGAATGCCTCTTTATGTGTAAGCATATTTGAATATGTCAATGTATATAATATATTTCTGCGGATTAATTTATACTCAAATATTTGTGAGTGTTTTCAGTTGTCTTGAACATTACGAGCAATCAAATTCAAGTTTTATCAACGAATGTGATGGGCATGTTCAATTCCTTTTGAAAAGGTTAAAATGTATTCCATTCGGTTAAAACAAAATACATGCATTATACTTATACCAGAAACACTAAGTAATTCAAATATTTATCCATTATTCCAGGGAAGAACACAGATCATTCTGCTCTAATATTAAACTTTTATTGCCTATACTACATAGAGGTAGCTTTTTATTATATGTTTGGTCTCTGAGTGTCACATAATAAGGCCACACATAACTTGGTTTTGCCTTGAATCTATTTTCCACCTTTATTCGTTGTGTAGGCGTACGATGTTACCTGGGGTGAATCACTAACCACCATGTAAAGTGATTTCGAAATAATATGCGACGGAAAATCACGGGTAAGCATGGCATACATGAACATTTGACCATAACAATTATTTACTCCTATGGATTTAAGCTTGATACGTTTCGTACTGAGACACGAATCGTTTGGGTTTTGTCAGTGGTGAGCATACTTTCCACCATCGTCTCAGGTCATAGGGGTAAGTGTCAAAGTTTTGTTTTATTCGATTTGTGAAAACTTTTTCTCGGTTTTATGTTATGTCCGGTGATGAAGCTTTTTTAAACTGCTTGCCTTGTTATTACCAATTTAGTAATAAATAGTTTGGTTTAGTTTTTGTCTAGTGGACACTTTTGTAGCCATGTGGACACTATTGTAGCCTATATGATACTATAGACCTTAATTAGAGCTTATTGGATATTATTGGGGCTGACGATGTTTTAATAGAGCTGACAGTGTCCTATTAGAGCTGACGATGTCTTAAGGGAGACTCATTGTCTGATGGTAGAGACCTATAGTTTAATGTAGCTATCTGCATTGCGGCAGGCTGTCTATGTGCATGAATACATGTATGTATGTAAATGAATACATATAAGGGATCCGTGTTATATACGAACACGGATCAATAAGAAAAACATGTAGTGAAACTGCAGAGTTCCAGTTCGTATAGTGAATAAACTGCAGAGTGAAAGTTTGTCAAGTGATGTGTATTCATCTATTTGTGTACTATTTAGCTGAACGTAGTAAAGTTTGATTATGTTTACAAGTTTATTAGAAAGAAAAGGAGAAATGAATATGTGAATTTAAAAGAAAAGCACAAAAGTCATTTTAAGAGGAGTTGTGGCAATATACGGTATTAACATTCTGCTGCTACAAATGATCTGCCAATAACTCATCACCTAAGTTTAGCTCCAGGCTCTCACTATATTGTAACCCTATATGCCTTATGATAAGAATAATGTGATAAACTAGTGTGCATGTTTTCACTGTTGAAATCAGATGTAGTCTGGCCATTAAGGTACTTAGACCAAACCATGTTTTGTGTAATTTAACAAACATAACACAAGGGTTAGCTCAGTAAATATATTTATGCATGCTTCCGGTAGTGATGTAAAGGTGCAGCGTAGCTGTTCCGATAGCTGAAGTCCATCATACAGTAAATATACTCTCGGGTCTGGCTTGATTTCTTCTAATCTCCATGTGAGAAGTCATTCTGATCCAAAAGTGTGTTCGAGAACCTGAACTTTCCAAATGTCCCCTGCGACTGACGATTGTATTTGAAGCCAGAAATTAGAATTGACTCAAAGCCGTCGCCTACTCGCTTCCTGCGAATCAGATACATAATAAGCCTTAAAAGTTGATGCAGATTCTTAAGACTATGATGCACAACACTACACTCGTTATCAGTATTTCAGTAAACATTTTAATGTGCACAGTATTGTTTCTAACAAGGAGCGCATGCAAGTACATTTTATTACTACCTTGTTGTTTGCTGTGAACGGATAGTCAAACAACTCTTGCCGCTGCAGTAAGTGTTACACAGAGCCCTTCATATGGTTAATATTGTAGCTATTCCAACTGAATTCAGCTGTGAGCACCAGATTGCCTGTGTATTATATGATAGGCCATGTCTTTGGGAATCCGTAAAAGTTTTGGCCTTCCATATACGTCATGGAGAGATCACAATAGGTTTCTCATGTAATATAGATTTACCGTCACGATGACATTTCCAGTCAGTCCCAACAAAGTTAATGCCATTGTGATCTGTCACAGACACAACGTGCCAAAATACCAGAGATTACCCTGACGATAAAGGGAGTCAATACATCTGTATTCCTCCCATACAAATGTCTCTAGTCATTTCTCCTCTGCTAAGGGACAATTTAGTCTGCATTAGTCTAAACTGGTGCAACTGTCGTCAGATGTAGATTCCGATGGTGGATAATACACCTCGGCCAGATTTATGATGTTATGACCGCCAAGGCTGAGATCAACCTGCAAAGCAACTTCCTTGCGATTGACTTTCTTCTTCAGTTCCTTTTGATTGCCTTGCATCTGATTTAGATCCAGAACCGATTAGCGTTCCAAAGAAAGTATAGATATTGTCAATATAAAAATGAATATCATTAATTTTCATATCAGGACGAAGATGGAAAGATATGAACATCATTTTTGTCTCTGGATTGTCATCATAGGATCGTGGGCCCAAAGGACCAGGTAAAACGAATCTACTCAAGAACATGATGCTGTATAACATGCTCAATTACGATTGTGTGACTATTGATACGCTAAATCCTCACCAAGACAGAACACGTTCTTAGTTTCTGGAATACATGGTGCTGATCCTACAGATCGTAGGACTTTTGATATTATCGAGTCGGACGAAACCAAATGAAGGAACAAGATTAAAACACGCACAAATTGTGTTTGATATTAAAATCGATGGAGACAATATGACAAAAGTTTGTGAAACGAGTATTGTAACAGCAGCTATGTAACGCAGTTTTAGTACGACATCAGACGAAATACTGGATGATTTTTGCTGTTTTCTGATCAGATAAGATCAATATTTAAGCGATAACGAGAGACAATTGCAGTGGCACTACTGCGAAAAAATTCAGATTGTTAAACAGTTAAGACGTCTGGATCCAAACATGGTTTTATAATCTTTCATCACGATACAGGAACTGTTCCTGAACAAAACTAAAACGTGCCAAGGTTTTGACGAATTCTAAGTTTTGAATATTTGATTTGCTTTCTTTGTTAGTTCGTTTTAATATTTTTGTTTTTTCATTGCATGATACTGTAATGTAACATTGCATGTTGGTCTTCACTTTGTCCAAACTTGAGTTAGTTTCTCTTCTACCGAAATATGTTTTATTTTATTTACTGCAAATGGCCAATACATAACTAAATTATTCTCTTTGTGTATGGGTTTACAACCATTTTTATTATTATTATTAGAAAATATAAATATGTTCATTTGGGTCTAGATTTTGGAATTTTCTCAGTGAATGATACATAATCCAGGTTATTGTTTTGTAAATATCTGGCTCATTCTAGATGGTCATTTTTCATTAGGTAATTTTTTGTTCATAAAAGCTAATTGTAACCTGTTGTCAAATAGAGCACTATATATAATGTAACTTGGAGGATTTTATTAGTTACTTGAAGATATAAAATCTTGTAATTGTATAATATATTGTTTTCAGTATCTGGACCGAAAATTGTATTTCTTCAAATTTTTAAATTCATGTGACACTTTTATTTCTGGAAATATATAAGCGCTCTCTGATAAAATTATTTGATAGAGACATTCTCTGATATGCATTGTGAATTCAAACCTGAAATTATATGTATTTGATTAAGAAAAGAGTTCTTGGCACAACAGCACATTGGGAATTATAACAGATATATCAAAGCCTTTAGATTAGGATTTTCTGGACTTGTACTGAATATTATTAGGAGCTTAAAATTATTGCGACTTGTGTCTCTAAATCCTAGACGGTTTTGAGATTTGGTTCTCATTACCGTAAGTCGTTTTCATCATTTGTACTTTGTATGAATAAATTATTTTTAATTTCTACGAAGGTTAGTTTTTGTCACTCTTGTCTGATACTTTTTAAGAGCATGCACTCTGTGTAAAGACTTTCAAAAGAAAGTCGTCCTGACACCACTTTCTATACTACGTCTGCGAATATCCGTGTTGTGTTTTATGTTAGACAGATCATCTTTCTAACAATCACTACCTCTCGTATTTAACATTTGTCATTTAGATACGTAAATCGCATTACAACCAACTTCCTTTAAGGATGTATGACATAGCGAGTAGATGGTTATAACTTACTTGAACGTTTTAATGTAGTTTATGATAAACACGTCGCCTAAGGGGCTATTTATTATCTACTGCAGTCATCTCACTAGGAATATGTAGATTAGATTATTGGAGTGGGTAAGTAGATTACAGAAATTCCGGTAATGAATACATTTATTCTATACAATTCAGATCGGCAAGTGTTTACTGAAATCAGAGTATCAATGAATTCTCACTGTTTCCAGCTTTATCCTGTCTCCGAAATGGGAGTCGAACAGATTGGAAACGTTTCGATATGATAGAAAGTAGAGATTATTAATGCATACGAATATATTCAGTGTGGTGGTCTTTAAGTTTATTTTATTAAGTGACGTTCCATGTTTTCACGGTGTAAAATATACTAATGCACAGTATGTGATGTAACGTAGGGTAAAATTTGACGTAACGTAAAGTAAAATTTTGAATACCATTATATAACTAAGCAGCATTTTATAGAAACTAAGTAGATACTGTAGTAATTTTTAAGTAATACAAATGGTGTTCAGAAAAAAAAGGGTTTCTGTGTTTACTTGGGTTTAATATTTACTCCATTTCTAACAATTGTTTTCTTTCCATTGGTGAAAGTAAGTAACATGATAACTTGTCCTCATCTTTGTCATGTTTTGTATGTTAAGTCTAAATTTAGTATCATGAGATTGCTGTACTTTATAAATGAATGCTGAAATGATATAAACAACATCTGGGGACAGTCAGACCGAGGTACAGGTCACGATATCTCGGATGAAAAGAAATTGTACATAATATACTTAGCAAAGTGTTAATACCACAGGTACACCAATGCGTTATTTTGCACAAATCCATACCCACATTTACTGAGAGTAATTAGAGCCTAGTATCATCATGTTTTGGCCCTTCGCCAGTTTTTCAGCTTAATAGCCTGATAGATATTTAACTAATAAAGTTGTAAGAGTAATTAATTGAACTTCAGCAAATAGGTCATTTCAGGGAATTTAAATTATTGAAAGGTAACACGGTTATGAAAATATGGTCGTTACACCAGTTTTAATTATATTCTTATTTTTCTAGCCACTGCCTCTATGAGTCAGTGACTCGTGTCCACAAGCCACTTACGTTGTGCAACGCGTGAACTATTAACTCTAATAATCCATGAAACTGTAGTGGCCAAAGCAAGCCGCTAGAGTGATTTAGTGACTCAAAACAGTGTCAATAAAACCAACATTGCTATTACTACGGTAGATGTTTTACTCTACTTTTATCGTCTGTAAACGCGTTAGGAAGTTTTTAGTGTTCTGAGATACCGATTAATTTCCATTCCGACCAACACTATCTCGAATTCGGCCACATTATTAATTTGTCCCGATAGTCACTGAATCAAGTTTTGTTAATGGTGTTGGCACTTCTTGGTGCCCTGCATGCATATCTAAATAGACACTTTCCGTGAGTGTAATTGCATCAAAATTATTTTTCTAGACCAGCAGAGACAATGGTTATTATTTATATAGATCTCACAGTAATTAATATTGGTGTACCTATAACGGTTGAGATTACAGCCACCCAAAATCAACAGTTGTTGCTGCGAGAAGACCGCATTTATCATCGACAATCAAACATGCAAGTTTGTTTTTCACAAGCAACGCTGTTCTCTTGCTGATTTCCTTTATCAACTATTATTTCTGCTTCGATTACTTTTTTTATGTCAGAAGCACTGATGATCCCTCAGATTTCATCTGTTAATAATACAATCGCGAGGTGCAATTTCACGACACCCACACTCTGTCCGAACTCGTTAAATCAATGTGCAATACACTTACCCACCTCTGCACAATTACCCTTTTTGCTGAACCAACTGTCATACAATCATAGAAAATGTCTATTTTGGAAATATTTAAATTTCTGGCGATTTTGTGTTTTGGGTATTAATACCCTTTCCAATCAAAAACTCACATATTGCTCCTGTACATCTTGCTTCTAACACTCTTCTTGCCTAATAATTGTTCCCCGTGCACAAACATCCTTGCTAAACATATGTGAGATTTGTGTGGGTCCCAACTGAGTCAATGGTGGTGGAAAGTATCAGCAGAGAGGGTGAACCCAAAAAGTTTTGCTAAAGCCCTTTACCTAAACATTATTGTTCCTACAAATGGCTGAAAACAATAAGGTCAATAACGCTAAACCGAAGTCTCTATCCGAGTACATTTCCATAGGGTTAAAAACAGGTAACAAATGGTTTAGATTAGCTCAGTTTTGTTACCCCATTGTTGACGTATTTTTTGCAATTTCGTTTAATTGCGAACCGGCACTCAATTGTTGTCGTTTCACCCTCCCTGCTGCAATAAATTGAACATCTATTATAAATATAATTAATAATGAATATTGGAAAACCTCATTCAGCAAATTAACTCGAGAGTGACTAGAGGCAATTGAAAAATGTTTACCTGTTCGTAACACCGTTAAGTAACAACTACAATCACGTCAGGAGTCTCAAGTGGCATTTTGAAGAGAATACAAAATAATTATTTAAACCTATCACATAAACCTCTTCTACATGGTTAGAGAAAATCGCTTAATCAACTGAAAACAAAAAAATTACTAGAAAAATTCCTGCCTAAACAGCTGTTGCTTAAACAATGCAAGAAATACACTAGGATCTTTTGCCTGTTATGGGGCATAGCATGTTCTGTTTCTTTTGGCTAACATTCTTTATATTTGTTTTTTTTGGGAGGGGCCTTTAATAAGGTAGAGAGCACATGCATGCTACTGATTATTTTAGGGTGCACCTTAGATACACACAACTCCCTGCGATTTCCTAATCGAAACGAAGCATTAAAAATTCAGAGGACTGTCTAGGCATTGAGGTTTCAATAAACCCCACACCAAATCAAACCCACTTGTTTAAGTGCAAAATGCACCTCACCACGTGGCCTGAAGGGTGATGGGATCATGAAACCTCAGGGCAATGCCCCCAATCTTAATATTATTGGCAAACCTTGGACCACATACCCATCCCGCCTATCGTGGAAACCGAATAACGGACCTTCAGTACTAGAATCCAGGATCCCTGCACTGAGCAACAAATTTCAGTTACATACATACACTCGCGAAATTATTATATAGTCATAACTAGTACGAGAGAATTACATTTCTAATTTTTGTAAATGAATCTATAAATTTATAATTTTATTAAAATATATCACAATTTATACGAATAACCGCTTCAATGACTCAAAATTATAGACACAGGTAATATACATGCAGGCAAAAAAATCAATATTATCTACGTCATCCAAACCCACACATCTGTTTGTCTGTATATATGTATATGTATGTATGAATGTATGTATTTATGTATGCATGCATGTATGTATGTATGTATGTATGTATGTATGTATGTATGTATGTATGTATGTATGTATGTATGTATGTATGTATGTATGTATGTATGTATGTATGTATGTATGTATGTATGTATGTATGTATGTATGTATGTATGTATGTATGTATGTATGCATGCATGCATCGATGTATGTATGTGTGTGTATGTATGTATGTATGCTTTTATAAATATACATTTTTCGTTTTAAGGTTTTAAATTTACTATCAGAATATTGCCTAAAGTAACGCCGTTCCCATTATCGGCAAGGATCTATCAATAGGTTTGTTTTGTAACAAAGCTTTTAAAGACTGACGGATACGCTTTGTTGAGATTACAATATATTGGACTTACTGCAAACTATCATACAGCGTGCTCTTTTCAACACACCAGCAATTGATTGGATGTTGAGAAATGCATAGGTAAGGACGTATTATTTGAAGGGATATAATATAAATTACTCTGTGGCACGTTTTTCTCGGCAAGAGCTATCTCGCTTTATTATAAGTCCAATTGTTTACTGTCAAAATCAAAGTTATACATTTAAATTTCAATTATTTTTTATTTTACATAGATAATGAACTGTGAAAACGTTAGTGATATTATTTCAGCTATTAAATAATTAAAACATGACGGGATAAAGATATATTATACTTTTGATCCTTAAAAGATTATGTGTGATTTTGAATCATTATAACAACAAAAATTTGAAAATAAATATGCGTTGCATTCCAGTTATCGATTCGTAAAATTAATTTATCATTTTATGTTAAAGTCCTTGGCAATGGTGAAAGACACACAGGTAAAACTATTTGCGCCTCTTGCGCGTTCAATCAAAAAGATAAGAAATGTATTGTCTCGCGAGTACGAATGAAACAAGATTTATGGATTATCGTGTAATGCAATTGAGAAATATTGTTATTTTATTCTGTAATAAATGTAACTGACACTTAGGAGAGTGACAGTGAAAGTGGACCCATTACTGTAGTTGTGGCTAAACAAAACTCTTGGTAAGATTGACAGAATCGAAATATATACAGTAAAATATATTTACCTATTATTTGCATTTAATATTACACAGTTATTTGACGTATTCAAATATAATAAATTGATTATATTTTAGTGAATATGTAGACTTTCTTATATGATCAAACGCATGCTAAAATGAAGTAGGGTTGATTCCGAAATGTTTAGTAACTTTATTTGTTAAACTGAATATTATTTCATGTCCGGTCTGTATATTTATAGATTTAATATCTCATACTCTCTTACAATGATTATTAACGCCATTTTTCCAAACTTGCAATTCTGACTGTGTAATAAGTAGTAAGTTATTTAAAGAGTTATTGAGTTTATCATTATTGATGTGATCTATTACAAATCCATTTTTAACGACTCCAAAATAACACTCGTATAATGATTTTATTTCATAAATAATGTTTATTTATATCAATATTGAATCTGAGATAACCAGTATTACTGATAATACCGACTGGTTTTGTTAATCTGCAGTTTCTAATCACACCATCTTGAGACACCTCGTAATTTGTATTTATTGGATGTCACACAAATTCTTTTTGCTTTATTTATATAATCATATGTCTAAATCATTATTTTAAAATCTGGTCATATATACCTTTTCTGAATTTATAGGAGATATAACTTGACAGTGTTAAGGCATTATTTTTATCATAATAACGTTTCAATTCTAAATATTTTACTGCCACATTTTACACATAATTGTGTTTTTTCTGCTAATTCCAATACCACATTAAAAGCCAGGTTTTGATCCTGTACTTCCATGTTTGATGCACTGCATGTGATTTCCTCAGTATTCATTCACACATGGGTTATTACAATGAGAGATGTGACAATGTTTAAGCCAAATGCACATATTCACTGCTTGAATCATTATATATATATATATATATATATATATATATATATATATATATATATATATATATATATATATATATATATATATATATATATATATATATACAAAACTTAAATTTAAATATTAGTTTTAATTAAAATAATAGACAAACTAACCGCGATTGAAAAATGTCCTCCGAGATTTGATATAGACAGACTACCAGAATATAAATTTAGTGTTTCGATGCAATGTCTAACTAAACGTATCCGTGAAACCAAAAGGGAATTTTGTGATGATGGTGCTGCGTATGTATGGTCAACTTTTAGAATCGGATAAACTTTTAATGTGAAGAATGGATGACGAGGAAAAATATTTATTAATTACATTGATAATCAAAAATATCGTAATTTAATAAATTGTATAGACAGATAATGCTGTTTGGATAAGAGAGACCACGTTCATATGCATTCCGGAAATAATATCATTTTATTAAACAATAAATTCAAACCTGAAATACTGACTGATATTGATAGAAACAATGATACCCAATGACTGCAGAGGTCTATTCAATATACCCGTTGAATAATAAATTTAACGTTGCGAAAATCAAACCTATGAGATTATCTGACTCAAGAATAAACTATATAGATGAACATGTCACAGAACATTTCACAAATGCGATACGTGGTAAATGTTTAACAGATTTAAGACGTAACAAAAATAAATACATCGGCAGAGGCAGTTATAAATACTGGAGCATCTATGAAAGATGTTGCTGAGCTAGAAAAGTTATTAAGATTTCCAATAACAGTAAAAACACTAACCGGAAAGAAATTATATGAAGCAAAATACATTAAAAGTGGAAACCCTATAACGAGTATTGATCGTAATGCACATGCATGGACTAATGCTCTCACAATACTTATTAAAGACAAACTGTCTCAATTTTATGAAGATCATATATTTAATTTTATTATCATAAATATCAGTTTAGTTATTTGAAAGTTCAAAATACCATCATCGTGATCTAATACATGTCATATATAATCTCTTAACGAAGAAATGAGAAATCTTGCACTAAAGTATGCTTCTGGCGATGTAAAAGTTAGACAACTACTGAATAGTTGTTGTACCGTACCATCGGTTACAGACCATTTCGCACGGGAGAAATATCTATGGAAACTGACATTAGAATCTTTTGAAGAATATGTACATGGTGGATTATGGAATACTAAATTTTACTATAGTGACGTTATCTCAGTTCATATGGCTGGTAGTTTTCTTGGATATGTAGAATGTTCTAAATACTATACGAGTTTGTGACAATCATCAAATGCGATGACCAGAGATGCGATAAACGGACCCTTACCAGATTTTGACTTAACCGAATTTGCCTGATTAAAATCGTTCGAGTTCATAGAAGACCTCCATCCGATTTCCTATGTTAGGTTTGGAAGACATTTTTCAGAAAAAATGTTGGTTTCTAATAGTACTATTATGATATGTGCTTGTTGTCGGAATTCTAATATCGTTGAGTCTAAATGAGGCAATTATGTCCTGTAGTCCACAAAAGCAAGTTTGGTTACCAGAACCGGACAGATTTAATATTGATGATGCCATGAAAGAAATTCTGATCTTAATGAAGATGACATTATTAAACTTGCTAATAATATACGTACATGCAGGGACGAGCATGATGAAAAACTTCCAAACGATCTTGGTATGAACGATAATGGGTTAGTTTACTCAAGGTAGTTCAAACGACACTGTACATGACTGATTAAAAACGATGTTGAGCTAGATTTTATAATCGTTGATACAACGGAGAAATACACGTTTATAAACCTATGTAATGCTTATTGATCAGATGGGAACAAACTAGACACGATCGTGAGCTATATTGACTCACCGCAGTTTACTCATTTAAGATCTTCTATGCTAATCTATACGTCCATAAACCTATTGTCTATGATGCATAAATTTCCCCGTTACGCTGTCAGAGTTGCTACGGATTCATTTTATTTTGATAAAAAATATAAAGAGTTATTAAAACACAGCTACTCGGTAATGGTGAATGGGTGACATGATGGATAAAACAAGAAAATATACTCATTTATTCTGAATGTGCCGACGTTGGAATTAAGGAAATATATTACAAAATTAATAATAAAGTATCAAATTAATCTTCACTATCTGTATATGATCCTGTTGCTAGACAGCAGACTGTTTATCTTAAATATATATATATATATATATATATATATATATATATATTAAATATATATATATATATATATATATATATATATATATATATATATATCATCGTTCAGATCTGAAAATCAAATTTGCGGACCAAGGTGTAAAATTAGTCAAACTTGTTTTGATAATCCGGAAATAAAATTTGTCCCAAAAAAAAAAATTATAAAAATACTGCCAGTCGGATAACACAATTTCACCTACGCATATTTTTGGAGGTGTGTCAATCTATTAATCTCTGATTGGTCAAATTCTAGTGGTATGTTAAAGTTATATTTGATCATATGATCATGTGTGGGGGTTGGTGTGTGCGTGTATGTGTGTGCGTGTATGTGTGAAAAAGAAACTTGGTAATGTGACCATATTGTGATAAGCTATTGTATAAATAATATATGTTATTGCAGTCACCGACACGGGTGTTAATAGTTGCAAAAATCACATTGGGATCAAATGTTTACGCTTTTAACATAATATATGGTTAATAAATTAAGTGTGTCATTTAGCCTCTTTGTTGTTTACCGACTCGATGTAATAATCACAGTTTATTGATGGCTGCACAAATATAGTAGAATGATTTTAAGTGGAAGTATATGGCTTTATTTCATAATAATAAAATGGGATGCCAAATATCAGCGCATCAGCATCTATAATTGCTATAAAATACGACTTATAAGAACGAAGGCATTTTGTTTGTTTACCATAATTCTTTAACTGCGAGATATCAGTTTGTATTCGTTGTACTTTTTCAAACAAAGGCCACATATTTATTTAGGAAATTTACAGAATAAATGCAGATACAGTAGACACATGTACATAGTTTGATGTGTTCGATGTGTTAGGTGTTAAACTTTTATTTAATGTATGTGTATGTTATATTTAATGGACACGTATGTACAAGCGAATGTTATAATAATGTGAAAAAAATACAAGTCAAAATATGCATTCATTAGTTTAGTTCAACCATTATTGAATATACAGTAAATTTACAGCTTGCATATACATGTACAAGAATATGGTATGATTACATCGTGAAATAAAACTCTGCATGCTTCAATCCGAAAAATTCGTTAATCCAGACTTATTCACAGGGAACGAAGGTGTCCGGATTAACTAGGCTCATTTGTATACAGTACACCTAGGTTATTATCATGACTGAATTAACATTGCTACCAAACAATACAAAGGTTGATATTGTCCATTTATAACCTTCCATTTCAGTTGAATCGTGTGACTTCATTTTTCCATCTTTCAAAGCTCCTGAGCATTGCTACTTTAGGAAGTATGGGGGCCCTAGGCACAAATTCTAATCTTAATATTAATCTGAATTGCGCCCAAATCCCTCAGTTTCAGATATAGATTATTACATTGCATTTCTATGTGCATGTGTGCCATATGTTAACTTTTTTAGTATAGTAATAAACTGCTAATAGAACTGACACCAAAATGTTGTGTTTTGGGTTGCCGCTGGGCCCACTGTTGCGCGGAGCCCTAGGCATGTGTCTCAAGCGCCTATACCTTAAACGACTCTAGTCCTGAGGCGTTATCGTACGATACTGGCTTACGTCTTCTCTCTTGTTAGTCAACGGATTTTCGCTGGCATATCAGTAGTGAATGGGGGCGATATAGCGACAATGGGAGTTATCATTAAAAACCAGCGTGGGTAACTTTAGCGACAAGATTTTTGGCGACAAATGGAACTGCCGAGGCTTTATAGCGACAAGGGGAATTTTGTATTAGCACACCCTGGGCCTGTATAGCGTCAAGAGAAATGGTCCCAGGTAGCATGACGTCACGGTACTGGACACTTGTCAACAGTGTAGCAATGTGTAAGTACTGTGACGTCAAGCATTCGTCAAGTACTGTGACATCAAGCGTTCGTCGTGTTATTGAATGTAGTGATATGTATGTTTTATAACTTATAGAGGCAATTTGTTATTGAAAAGTATAATCTTTTCGAGGCATGGAAAGTGGCCCTGAAAAGGGCCTTTGTTTTCTTCTTCTTCTTCTTCTTCTTCTTCTTCTTCTTCTTCTTCTTCTTCTTCTTCTTCTTCTTCTTCTTCTTCTTCTTCTTCTTCTTCTTCTTCTTCTTCTTCTTTTTATTGTCTGCATTTCTTCCACCATTGTCTAACTTTCTCTAAAATTCCTCTCTTTTTCTTTTTTACTTCTTTTTCGTATGGCATCCAGTATGGATGTCCCATATCTCTAAACTTTTTTGTATCTTTATCCAATTTTTATTCAGTTTTTCAACGTCTTTTTTCTTCTTTTGGTTTTCTTTCTCCTTTCTTTCTTTTGCCCAGGTCTCCTTAATTTTCTTGACCTCTTCTTCTAGTATTTGTTTGATATTGTCTTCGCCTTTCTTCATGTGATCTACACCTTTTTTTCACAAACTCCCACTCTGTTAAATGGAAGATGTCTTCCATATAGCATCTCGCTTGGATAACATCTTCTAGAATCTGTTTCAAGGTCCCCACTTTGAAGTATTTTGAATTGACGATTCCTCGTATTTTGTCTGCTTCTTCTATGGTTATCAATTGTAACTGATAACTGGTTACTCTTTGTTTATCAAGTCCTCAGTACTTGTTAACTTCCATTCTTGGTTAAGTTTGTCCAGTTCGTGCACTCCATCCACGATCCAATACAAAGTATCTCTTAACTGAGTAAATAGCTCTAGACTTCCAGTCATTTTGTATTCTGTGTAGATTGGCACGAATGGTGAACACTAGGGTTTTATATACGTAAAGCACGGACGTGAATGAAAACATCCCTTAAACTCACTTTACATATGATATACCATCTTATCAACGAAAGAGAAGCACAAAAACACACCTATACTATCTCATCAACGAAAGACAAGCACAAGAAACACACCCTATACTATCTCATCAACGAAAGAGAAGCATAAAACTCAAAATATACCATCTCATCAACAAAAGAGAAGCACAAAAAAACACACCCTATACCATCTCATCAACGGAAGAGAAGCACAAAATCACACCCTATACCATCTCATCAACGAAAGAGAAGCATAAAACCCAAAATATACCATCTCATCAATAAAAGAAGAAGCACAAAACCCAAAATATACCATTTCATCAACAAAACGAGCAGCACAAATCATACCCTATACCATCTCATCAACGAACGCAAATGTAAACGCACACATACACATCTTTATTGAAGTGAGTGTTTATAGTTACACTTGACTATATTCACACAAGTTGGCAAAATGGCAAATTGAATAGTATTTCTTTTCTAGAGATTTGGTTAGCCCTGAAAAGGGCTGTTTTATTGAACTTCAATGACACCTGGCTAATGCTGACATCTTCCAGGACGAGCACCGCACACACATCGTCGGCTCCAGTCATTTTCCCAATTTATTGCTCTGACCTGCAGAGCAAACGGAGCTTGAGTGGCTTCACTATCCCACTCCTCCGTTTGTGGAATAGTGAAGACCTGCTGAACCTCTTGTCTTCGTGGCCAGAGTCGGGGATGAATAACTGGTCTCTGCGGTGTAACTGCTGCTGCTGAAGGTGTCCTCGCCTCAGGTAGCACCTCACACACGTTTTACCATGGGGTGCAGCAAGATCCCTCGCTGGTTCTCTATCTCCTCTTCTTTCTTCTTTGTATCCTCCACTTCTTTCTGTCTGGCTTCTTCTTTGTAAGCCTCCATAGTTAGTTCGTCCAGGAGACGTCTGGCACACTCCAGGTGTCTTTTGAATTCAATAAGTTTTGAAATTCTTTCGCTCATCTTTAATGTGAACAGGTCCACAATGGGAGCTAGACTGACGCGTGTTCGCGTTTATATTCTTGGAGAACGGGCGTGATGGAAAACATCCCCTATCTTTTTATTATGATATGAAACGCGCGGACTTAAAAGAAGTTCTCACGATAACATTTTTTGACTTACCTACACAGTCAGATTTTTTTGTATGTTGTTGGACAAGACAGAGAGAAAAGGGTGGGTTTTGTTTGTTTTGTTTTGTTTTACTGATCCCCTAAAAAATTGAAGTGTTTATAGTCACACTTCTAAAATTTTAAATTTTTTCTAGGCAAATGAAAGAAGTATATCTTTTCGAGAGTCTTGGGTAGCCATGAAAAGGGCTGATTGTTTTTTTTTTGACGAAGAGTAATGGCAATCTTTGTTGAATTTTATTGTCTAAGATTGCAACCCCTTCTGACAGCAAGTTTTCCTACACGATAAGGTCTGCTTCTACGAAAAGAGAAAGAGAAGTCTTTGGTGTCTATTCGACAGTCCACAAATCCTTTGTCTGGTTCTTGTTGTTGATATTGTTGGTGGTGCTGCTGCTGTTGCTGCTCTTCCCTTTGCCTCTTCTGAATTCTGTATTTCTCAGTCCATTCTTCTTTTTCTTTTTCAATTTCCTCTCTAAAGACATTCTCTATGAGATCTTGGGCTATAGAGAGCACTCTGACATTCTCTATCTCTTCAGGCTTCGGTATCAGATTTAGCCTGACACGATGTAATTGAACGTAAGCTTCGTTGAGTTTAGCTAGTCTGGAAGGCATCTTCGTAGGTTGACGAGTCAATAGTGAATGGTCAGACTGGAGACCCGTTCGCTTTATATGGTACAAGCGCGGACGGGATAGAAAACATCCATACTGAGTTTTAGTTATTGAAACGTGAGGATAGCTCATGTCATGAGGAGGAATAGAGAGAAAGTCAAAGAGCATATATTCAAACTGTGGGGTTTTTTATAACTAAACAAACGACAGACACGTTTCTTCTTCAAAATACAACATTTTGTATTCAACTAAAAATGAATAGTATTAACAAGCAACAAGGAACGAACAACATTTCAATTTAAAATACAAATTATTTTTGACAAGGTTGACAACGTTGTGAAATCATGTGAGATTTCCATTGATTCATATCATGAGGCCATTGATGTACACTACGCTTTCTAGCTAAAGACAAAAGATAACCATAACGTTCACAAAACCATCGATCTACTTTTGCATCATTTCTAAAAGAGTCACGATCAAAAAAAGTGACCAAATGTTCTAAAGAATGTCCCAGACTGCGATGATGAAGAAAATACACACAATATTGTCCACACTCCATGGAATTGTTGCTTTGTAACTTCACATTGTTGAATCGTGTCGTCTGGGCATTTCTTCTTATAAAGTCAATGATATCGTTTTCCAAAGGTGGTAATCCAAACGAATCAAAATACTCCACACAATTGACTTGAGGAAAGTACACGGCTACCCAGTGAGTTCCTGGAAGATGACTGTCGTCTGTGTTGATGACATAAGTAAGCTTGGTGGTCTTGAGTTTTGCGATGTGGGAGTTCATTTTTAGCACACACCACAGGATTCCAAGAAGCAGTATACGAACTGTTATTCAAAAGGTAATAAAGTTCCCAGGTATCCATTTTTTCTGCTTGTTTTGTTTCTCTTGTTTTTTTCTTCACAGGTGATGATAAGTCATCAATTCAATTCTGACTTTTTGCTTGAAAGTTCTGACAAGTAACCGTTTCTTCGCCTGGTTTCCCAACTCTGGGCTAAGAGAGCTTCGATGTGATAGATCTCTCGAGTAGTCAGTGGAGGACAGGAATGATCACACAAGCCTTTATACCACTCATGCAACACGGTTTCTTCTGCGATGAGACTCCAAGCTTCGTCCAGATACTCGTCCAATTTTTCTTCTTGATTCATCATGAGACATTTATCGTGTTGAATTTGACTGGAATGATCGTTTTGACATCCATAGCAATCTTTCTTGACCAATTCCGCAATTTTTTCTGCCAAGTGTTTAGCAAAACAGGAGACTAAATGTTGTTCTTGTTCTGGCCATCTTGACTTCACGACCTCGTTTTCTTTGTCTTCGTCTTTGAAATTGGTTTTCACGGTATCCTCCCATTCCATGGATTCGTCCACTTTCAAAGAAGGATAAGTGTTCTCCATAGTGTCTAATAGTCTAGAATAACTTCTCTCAAACTGTTGATTTCTATGGTATTATCGAATTCACCATACAGGATGAGGTTCGTTGTGTGCGGTAGAGGTTCTGCAAACTGAAGTTCCACTCGCAGTTGACCGGATTTTATAGGGTGGAAATGTCCCTCGTCACTGCCTTGGTGTGGAGTGAAATCAAAGGCCCACAAAGTGTATCCTCCAGCATAATCGTCGTACGAAATGCCGTGACTGGTGTTGGTTCCTAGTTGACCGGTAGCTTCGTACAGGGACAAGTACGATCTCAAATAATTCTTCTGGTCAAAGTTAGGTTCAAAGGGTCTGGTACACAGAGTCTTGCCATCGCAACTGACTTCAATTTTAGACACTTTGTAGTTGTTAAACTCAAAAGGGTTTTCATTGTTGGCTCCGTTGAAGGCTGCATTGCTAACGATGCCAACGATTAAACGTTTGGGTAACTGGCCTTGGAATAGATGATCTTCGATCTTGGATCGGAGTCCAGTAGCAATAGTGAATGTTTTCACTTCTACACGCCGTATCGGATACTTGGCAGTGGTTCTGCTCAAGGTGTGACTGATGTCGTTTCCCGCTTTAGGTAACACTTCTACGCGACGCACGTAAAGTCTGGCTTCTTGAATTTTGGTTTTGTAGCTGACATTTTCTTCAGCCATCAAGTTGAAAGCCGTACTGCTACGATTCAATCTCAAACGAATATCTACTCCGTTCAGCAAATACTTCTCCTGTAACCACATGTCCAAATGCAAACTATCCATCAGTTCTAAATTATGGGCTCCCACGATTTTCTTTTGACGAGCAACAAATCCTTTATTGTCTTCATCTAGTTCGTCGAACTTTTCTGGTGTGTCAGGTTTCCAAATCACGCAAGCATCCAGATGAGTGTTCTTGGCCTCTTTTCCGTACGTCAAGAGATTTTCTAGGTACGCTCGGTAAGGGTAAGTATCCATGCTACTGCTGATCAGTTTGTTTTTCAAGTACAAATCCACTTCGCTAAACAAAGAATGCATGAAAGTGTTGACGGGAGCTACTTTGGTATCGGCTTTCAGATTGTTACCGTTGGAATTTTGCACTTTGACTTTCAGATACAAGTAACTGCTATTCAGGTCGATGTAATCTTCCGGTTGTCCTTTAATTTTAAACTCGATGGGAGTGGAATCCGTCAAAGAGGAAACAGGATGAAATTCGACCCATTGGGATTCTTGCATGGTCATCATAGTGGGTGGCATGGCAAACAGATCCAGTTCTGACTTGGAACAGGCACAAAATTCTCGGTGCATCATTTTCTGTTGTTTTTCGTTTACAATTTAATAATCAAAAACGTCTAAGTCTCGAACAGTTTTTCTTTTCTTTGTCTTTCTAGCTTTGAGAGTATGAAGTCCTTTGAAAGGGTGTTTTCGTCGTCTTTTTCTGCCTTGTCCTTGTTGTAACCTCAGAGAAGCAGGAATGCCTGACTCAGCAGCAAACGGGGCATTTATAGGATTTTCTCGTCGACCCAAAATATCTTTGCCTGTTTGAAGCAAAACATTTTTGCCTGCTCGTAAGAAAGCTTCTTTGGGGTTTTGTTTGTCAGTGATGACATCGTAGAGAAATTCTTTACCGTGTGTCATCGCAGCATCTTTCAGGGCGTGCAATCCCCGTGTCACCATTGGTTTTAACACGGGAACCACAGTACGAAAGAACGATTTGAGCATATCCCCTAAACCATGCCCTCGTTGTCGAGTGACTCCTTGGTACACAGGATACATGACTGACAAGATGTCTTTTAGAGTACTCTTTTTCGAAAATGGAGTTTCACAGTGACTTTCCCTTGGGTGAATGGAATATTTTGTCCCAGATCTCCTTTTATAGTTATGTTGACAGTGTCAAAATACGACTTACTGACAGGTAAACAGTGATGATGTACAAATTCACGGTGAACGTGATAGATGTCTCCACCTTCTTTGTCAGCAGCCGTGGCAGAATCCACTTTGAAAGGAATGACACGCAGTAACGGTACAGAGGTGTGTCCCACTACGTTGTACTCCACTACATCGGAGTACACAAAAATCAAATTCAGTCATTGGTTCATTACTACAGGGAAATCAAAATGTTTGGCAAAATCCAAATTGTTACCTATGGGAGGCATTTTGGTTGGATGATTCTTGATCATTTCGGGGTTTCCACCTAAAATGTGATACAATTCAGGACAAAATGTAATGGCCAAGACTTTGTCATGTGAAAATTTCATCAGGAGTCGACGAGCTATTTTGCGATACTCAATCTTGACACTTTTTTTAGTTTTCTCCATGGCTTTTTCAGACATGGCATTGAACTTGTCAGCAAGGGCGTTCATGAAATGTTGACCGCTAAAATAATACCCAGAAGGAATATTCATCATATAAGTGGTTCGATTAGTGGCAGGATTCTTTGTTTTCGGAAAGTCAACTTTATCACTGCGTTCATCCATGACTTGTTGCACTTGTTCATCTTCAACTTCTACGGACACAGTGTTTTGAGTTTCAACGATGTTTTTAATTTGTGTTGGGTGAATCATTTCTTCCAAAGCCACTTCCCAATAGGCTTCGTCATCAAATTGAATGGCCTGAGGTAATTTGGCTGTGTAACAGCACAAAGTGTTTTTGGGAAACACCTCTATGGAACTGTCAGTGGGTAAGGTTAAGTAAAATTGGTTGTTCATAATTCCACAGTTCTAGTGTCCGAGGAGTCACTGGAGACCAGAGGAGTGTCTAAAAGAGAATGGTTAGGATGAATGTTGGAACTGACGTTGGACACCAGACTCCCGTTGTTGTTGTTTCCGTTAGAGGAATATTTTAGGGACGGGTTGGGAAGAAGGTAACCAATGCAACTGCTGAGTAAAATGGTCCACAATTGTTTGTCTCCTTGTTGTAAACATAGATTGGCAATGGCTGCACCGATGACACAATACACCACAAAGATTTGGCAGAAAAGACGATTTGCGTTTTAGGCACACGTTCTCCACACCACACCCACAAGGGTTGCTTTTGTAGATCTTGCAGAGAAGAACTTGGGGAAGAAGCGTTCACAGTAGGAACTGAGGCTGTGTTGAAGACCATGATGGTCACTTCTTTTTATAGTCAATGATTTGAAAAGCGTCAATCCAAGAGTCAAAACTTGACGGATATCCTTTCCAATATACTTTGACTTCTTTGACACGCCGTTTTCCCACTTTTCGTGTTCTTCGATCGAGAATGCTTTCGATTTCGTACGCGTCGTCTTCTTTTTTGGTCACACGTTGTAACTCGGGTAAATAAATCGTTCCTTTTAACACTTCTCCGTTCATGTCTTCCAATTTATAGACGGGAGGATAACGACCACGCACTCGTTCAGTGACACGAAACAATTCGGTGGTTCAGCTGGGCAAGTAACCTTTGTCGAAAGTACGTTTGGTTTTGCCAATGCGTACCCAATCTCCTCTGGCTAACTGTCTACCTTTCATGGAACTAGTGAATGACGGGGACGTACCAAACAGACGCTCGGAGACGGTCACTTCGTTGTCGGGAGTCACTTCTTGAGGGGCACGTCCAATGCTCCGATGGTAAGATTGGTTGTACGATTGAACGAGGTGTAGCAAGACGTCGAAGTACTTGAGAGTGTGTTGATGCGTAAAATATTTCCACATGCGTTCTTTCAAAGTGCGATGAAAATGTTCCACGATACTGGCTTTAGTTTCGGGATTCTCGGTGGTAAAAAAATGAATGTCACGTTTCTTCAATTCTTTTTGGAAAGATTGGTTTAGAAATTTGGTACCTTTGTCGGTTTGCCATCGAAGAGGGTGACGACCATTTTGTTTCAACACCAGTTTCAAGGCTCGCACTAATTCACTGCTCGATTTGGAAGTCAAAGGCACGACCCAAGCAAATTTGGAAAAGACGTCGATGACACAAAACAAATATTTGTAGCCACGATTGTAGGTGGCCAAATGAGAGACATCGGCTAAATCCGACTGCCATTGATGATCGATACCTTCCACTTGGGTGCGACTTCTTGAAAATTTTCGTCGAATGGGTTTGTGTAAGGTGTAGCTTGTTCTTGTAACCATCGTTGCACTTGAGGTAAACGGACACTTTTCAGTCTTGTTTTGGCAGCACGATACAATTTTTGAACACCTCCGTAGCCAGCTGGATGAGATGAATCGTAGAAAATGCTAGCTAAGACCTTCTCCATTTTTTCTTTTTTCTTTTTTGTTTTTTTTTAATAAGTGATCCAATCTTCGCTGATGCTTTTCGCTATGGAGCGAGAGGGTGGTTTGGAAACGGCTTTATGCGTTCGATGTGCTACAGGAGTCGAAGTAGAAGGTAGTTTTGGTAATGGTGTTGGAGGTGGTAATGGTGTTAAGGATATTTCTTTGGTTTTCTTGCCTTTTTTCACTTCTGGTTTCCCTTCTTTCTCTTTTAATTCTGTCTAAGAATGAGTGGACATCCTCTTTTCAACCCAAGCTTTAAATTCTTCTCGTTGAGGTGTAGGGGAAGGGGTCAACAATGACGTTGCAATTTTACTAGGAAGAGGAGCTGCTGATGGTGTTTGAAAGACTTCTCGTACCTCTTCTTCTTCTTCAGGTATGTGTGGGATTGCTTCTGCTTTAACCGCTGAGGATAGTGGTGATGAACTTTTCATCAAGGCTTTCAAATCTTTCAAAGAAGGTACAGCTGTTTCGTCTAAAGCTGTTTGGTGAAAGAGTTGCAGTCGTTGCAACAATTGACCGTACCGTTGAGATTCTTCCGTTTCGGACAAATCGCTACGATCCATCAACGATTGCAATTCGTGTTGTAACTGGGACATTTCGGTCAAATGAGGATTGGGAGGTAATTGTGGGGTCCGTTGTTCTTACCAACAATGGTATTCCATCCATCGTTTATAAGGGACTAAAGTCAGTTTTCGTCCTTCCCTTAGATTTCAAGAATTACGTCTGGGATCTTTTGACTCCAGTGTTCTCCTTTTATCTTTGTCCTCCCAGGATAGTTCCAAGTGTTCCCATTACTCCTTGCAACAAGGGTTGTGTTATGTTTCCCAGCTAGGGTGCTAACAAGGGTAAAATAGCAATTCCTCCGCGTTGCACCAACATCTTTTTCTTTTGACGAATAGGAATTTTCTTTTGGACCATTTGACGAAGAACGTGTCGATGTTTGGCTAAGCATTTTTTCTGATGTGCAGACAAAGGAATCGTGCCTTTCAAAACATTCAGACAACATTCGCACACGGTATCAATGACGTCCTTCGAAGCGGTTTGAATGAGTTTTTTTTCGCATGGGTGAAGGAGCTTTGGACAGGAAAGACAACATGTCCCAATGTTTGACTAAAGGAGGAGGTAGTCCTTTTCTTTTCTTTCCTTTAGGAGTAGAAGAGGAATGGGTTTTGGAGGGTGACATTATTTTGTGAATTGTTTCCAGGGCAGACACCAAAAAGTACACTAACGTCAATCACTTGGGTACATGACCTTTTATCCTTTTTTAGCACAACGAAACTGTCTTGTTTCCTATTGGAACAGGAGAACGATACATCTTTGGTACACGACAGCCACTTAACTTCATAGTTCGTCCTTGTTAGCCCTTATCCATATGGCCTTTGTCCCTGATCAATTTTTTGTTGTCTCTCTTTTACAAATAGGTCAAGCTTTCCCAACATGTTGTCAATATTTCTGTAAGCAAAAAAAGGACTGAAGAAACCTCCTCTTTGGTGACTTCTTTTTTCCTTGGAACGACTGTGTCATTTCTGTAGGTGTCGTCGATGCTGAACTAAGCGTTTCTTGGGATGAAGTCACTGACGTTTTCGTTTTCCTTTTCCTTTTTGCACAGAAGAACGACGATGGTGATGGTGTACACTTCTTGGTGGTGCGATCTTGAGGTGATTAGCAGCACAAAAAAACTGATGTTAAAATGGACCTCAGATCTTTTTATACTGGAATGCGTCGTCACTGATTGTCTTTACGTCGTATCAATTTGATGACAGGCAACACACGTCGTGGAGGAGTTCGCAAAGGGCTAAATCGAGCTAATTCTTGGTTGGACAAATCGAGTAAACTTTGTAACACACCTGATTTCTCTTAGACTTTGATTTTTGGGGCAGGTACTTTGTGATCAGCAGCCACTGCTGCTAAAGAGGAATAGGGTATTACTGCTGGAAAAGACATTTTTGGAGACTCTCTCTTGTAGGTTGATACTGTTTTCGGTGGACTTTTCTTTTTCGTTTTCTGAGGTGGTGACTTGGTTTTGCTACCGGGCTCTTTTTCGTTTTCTGAGGTGGTGACTTGGTTTTGCTACCGTGGCTCTTTTTCTTTTTCTTCTGGGTACGTTTGGGAGTGACTTGTTTCTTGGGGACAAGTTTGGGTGCATTGGGATCCCATTTTAGGAGGGAACGAATGATGACACCTCCTAGTGAACCACTACCTCCAGGTTTCAAAATGATTTGCTTTTTGGTTTGAGTGTCAATGCAAGGATCAGCTAGTTGCGTCAAGGCTACTTTGTTTATGTCAAAAAAACGTTTGGTTTGATGTGGAATCTGAATGATACCTTGCAGTAATTGACGTGCTGTCACCGTAAACCATCGTAAGACTTCTTTGAGACTGGCTTCTAAGACACGAGCACGTATTTGTGGATTTTTCTCCCGACTAGTGCCATACAAGGCACGAATCAATTTAACGGGAAGATGAGACTGAAGGGAAGTCATGTTAACGATGTGTGAGACAGAATCCAAGTAACCAAGGTTTTTATGCTATTTCTTCTTTGCTGGTCATGGTTAAGTCGACGACGGGGATGAGTACACGACAGGTCCTCCGTCTTGACACCAGTGGTGAAACAGATGGGCACGAAATCGCAAATAATCGGGGGTAGTGGGTTTCAAATCCACGAGTAAATAGGCGTGTGGAGTTTGAGTGGCATCTTCGTACGCATGAGTTAGCCAAGGTGTTCCTAACTGTTTGGCTAAGACTTGCACTTGCGATTTATCTCTAGGACTTTTAAACAAGACCACGTAATGAGCATTGAGACTGATGGTACGATGGACTTTACTTTGTTGAAACAAATGTTGAGTAATGTAAATGACACTGGCATTACGATGATGCCCTTTGCGTGTAAACCACAGTTTAATTTCTTCTTCGTCTTCTCCTAACATGTCATCAAAAATAACCAAATGGGTTTGACTGTGGTCAGACACGATACCGTCGTCTTCGACCGGAATGCCTTCCACAAACATAATGGATTCACCTTGACTTTCTCGTAGAAAGTTGTACGTGGATTGCCACTCTTTGTAACACCACACGATACGTTGAGATGAACGATCGATCAAGTGATGTTTATGTTCGATCAAACGTTTGACAAATTCGGTTTTGCCTGAACCGCTAGGTCCAGCAATGAGCATGTTAAGGGGATGTCGAAGATACAAGGCTTCCCAACTAGCACGGTCTAAATGTTCGTCAATGACTTTGAAAGTGGAGGAAGAGGGAGCAGAGACAGTAGAGTGTAGTGTCAGGAATGTCACCTTTCGTGTAACACGATGACAAACAAGACAAGAGTTTTTATTTTTTCAGGACACGTTTATTGCAAACTTTAAAATTAAATAACACGAAAGACATAAATACATAATAGCCAAATGGTTAAGTACATGAATAAAAGACACGTCAACACAACTATCGTGGAATATAAACAAGTTTCTACTTTACAACATTTTTTGTCATTCAAATGTAGTGTCCTAGGGACAGTGTGTAATGTTCTAAACGTTTGTACATGGTTTGGTACTGTCACACAAAGGTTCTCCTGGAATGGTCTTTCGGAAAGGTCAAGGACCGTCCTGTCCTGAAGAGAATGGTTTTCCTCCGTGACAGACTGTCCTTCTTTCTCTGGTATTGTCACTAACACAGAATGAAAAGTGACTTTTTTTCACGGAACGTTTTAATGTTTTAGGATTACAAATCTCGGGCATAGTTAGACACTTCTTTAGTCCAAGCCTCAAAAACCACACTTTTCCATCTGTCTAGTGAGGGTGTAAGTCACAAGCTACACACACATCCTCATACACCTATTCGGTACCTAAAAGTTGACGAATCTTGTTTTCCTGTAAAGGTTTAGTAGTATCCAGATGAAAGCGCAAAGCTTTCAAAAGAATGAGTTTCTTGTGAGCAATTAAAGGCATCACTTTCATATTTTGTTTTTTGGAGTGGTACGTACTGTTCGTAAAGTGTCCACAAATCATCGGACGGTAAACGAAATCCCAGAAAGCAAGTCACTAAGACACACGATACTCGTCCCCAATTCAATGGACACAGTTCCCGTAAAAGACAATGGTAATCCTCCAATGTTTGAATATGGTCATGGATCTCCTTCCAAGGAATCTGTTGTATCACCAATGATAACGGTTTTGGCATGGTAAAACGATTTTATAGTCTTTTTGCGACAGCTATAACAAGTATTCTCGTGTTTGTGTGCGCTTGTACGTTTGAGTATGTGTTTGCATGTGCGTTCATTGGTGTGAATTGTATATAAGTGTGTTTTATGCAAGCTCATTCATTGATGACATAGTATATTGTGCGATTTATGATTCCTCGTTTAGTTGGTGTGATAGTATATTGGTGTGGTTTATGCTTGCTTGCTCATTTCATTGGTGTAAAGGGTATATTTGTATTTTTTCTTCTCATCCGTTGGTGTAGATAGTATATTTGTGTTTTTTTTTCTTATCCGTTGATGTGGATATTATATTTGTGTGTTTTATGCTTGCTCTTTCGTTGGGGTGGATGGTATTTTTTATGCTTCTCGTTTCGTTGGCGTGAATAGTATATTTTTGTTTTATGCTTCTCGTTTCGTTGATGAGGATATTATTTTTTGTGTTTAGGTTTCTCGTTTCGTTGGTGTAGATTGTATATTTTTGTGCTTTATGCTTCTCGTTTCGTTGGTGTGGATAGTATTTTTTGTTTTTGTGCTTCTCGTTTCGTTGGTCTGAATAGTATATTTTTGTTTGTTTTATGCTACTCGTTTCGTTGGTGTGAATAGTATATGGTGTGTTTTATGCTTCTCTTTCGTTGATGAGATGGTATATTCTGGGTTTTGTGCTTCTTCTTTCGTTGATGAGATAGTATAGGGTGTGTTTTTGTGCTTCTTCTTTCGTTGATGAGATGGTCTATTTTGGGTTTTGTGCTTCTTCTTTCGTTGATGAGATGGTATAGGGTGTGTTTTGTGCTGCTCATTTCGTTGATGCGATAGTATATGTTGTGTTTTATGCTACTCGTTTCGGTGGTGAGGATAGCATGCATTCGCGATAAAAAGCTTTCAGAGGGTCAGTCCACTGTCTCGAAAAGACTTATTCTTTCTTGCCTGAAAAGCTTTATTAGTTGTTGTATAATTTGTGTTTAACTCACAAAAACTTTATTCTCGGTTGCATGTGTCCATTAATGAGACGTTACCTTATCTGTTCCATTCCTATTGTTCCCATACAATCTTCCCGTTAGTGTCCCAGGGTGTTCCATTTAACGCTATAAATCTTGACTCTATAGTACAAAGTAGGGTCAGTTAATGCTAATATTAACGCTATAAAATTTGACTCTCTATTTAGAAAAGTAGGGTCCCATAATGCTAATTACCATAGATGTAATATTATCGCTTAGTTTAATTTTTATTTACAATTTTTCAGTTTCCACGAAGGTCGGTATGAGTTTAGATAATTTCAGTACTACTTTAAGTCTTGGTAACATTTTAAAAAAATATCTATGGATTATTTTCAGTCTCCGCTAAAGCTAGGTGCAATTTCAGAATTTAGTGCTACACTTCGTCTTTAACTATTTCTGACAACCAATACATCTGACTAGTTACCAATTTCCATTCAAGTCCGCTATTTTTTCTGAAATTTAGTGGAATATTTTAAGTCAAGGCAATCTGAATACAATCTTCCAGAGTTTTTCTCAGTCTCTACTATGGTTTGGGAGATTTTGGTAATCTTAGTTCTACTTTTAGACTAAGCAAATATAACAGGGTTCCTGCAGACTTAACAAAAACAAATTCCATGACTTTTCCAAACCTTTTCCAGGGCCATTTCATAAAACTCAAGGACCGCGCTATCTTGCATTATCAAGTAAATGAAAATAAAGAATAACATCTTTCAATTTAAAATAAGAAATAAGTTAACAACAAATATATTTTATATGTACCTTTTAAATTTACATAGGCTAGCACACTTTGACTTTATGTAGTAATTCATGTCATAATCCAATGATCAATGTAATTTGTATTGAAAAGAAAATAGGAAATAATTCTATGTAGTCTTTGTATGTGTTCCTATTTACAATATTAACAAAATACATACATTGCTTTCCAATTGCTTTCTTTTATTTAGTGAACTACACCTGAAATCATGTGATACTTCCATTAGGAGAACTTACTCTTATTATATGAATTGAAACCATTTATCGATTGTAATTTTATCATTTTATTTAATCGGTTCTCGGTGCTCTATAAAATTTAAGGTAATCAATATCTTTAACTCCATTGTCACAAATTCCATGACTTTTCCAAAACTTTTCAAGGTTTTGACAAATTCCATAACTTTTCAAGGCCCTTGAAATTTATTTTTTAAATTCCAAAATTTTTTCCAGGATTCCATGATATGCAGGAACCCTGATATAACTTAATCTACTGCGATAAGTTCAGTCTCCGTCATATTCTGGAACAATTTCGTATGTTTAGCGTTACTTTTAGTCACAGTCACTTGAATATTAATGTTCCAGATTTTCTTAATTTGCACTATAGTATTGGACAATGTCGTAAGTTTAGTATTAATTTTAGTCTAAACCAATGTAAATTAATGTTCAGGGACATGTTTAGTCTCGGTTAAGTTCTGGGACAATTTCGTCATTTTAGCGTTACTTTTAGTCACATCCATTTTGGTGTTAGTCTTTTCCTTGATTAAAACTATTTATAGCATCATTATAAATATGCAAATTTATGAACACCATCAACATATTTCAAGTCTATGTAATGCTTTATATATAACTCTAGGTTTTATGGTAATATATGTCGGTCTATATATCTCTATTTTATAGGTCCGTCCCTAGAGTCGTAGTGCTAGCTGCGTGTATTTAGGACAACTAGGTCAGCTCCTTGCTACACTGTTACCAAGTGTTCAGTACCGTGATGTCATGCTACCTGGGACCATTTCTCTTGACGCTATACAGTCACAGGGTGTGCTAATACAAAATTCCCATTGTTGCTATAAAGGCTCGGCTGTGCCATTTGTCGCCAAAAATCTTGTCGCTATAGTATCCCACGCTGGTTTTTAATGATAACTCCCATTGTCGCAATAGTATCCCTCTTCACTACTTTTATAGATACATTGCCGTTAATTTCTCCAATAAAGGACTCTTCTTAATAAAACACTACAACAGCTACGAAATGAGATCACCAAGAGAACTGCACTAGTTTCAAAATACAAACGCGTATGTGTTTCTATATATGCTATTTGCGGAATCACTGCGTCAAGCACCATTGACATGGATGTGGCTGGAATAGCAACATTGGCACACCAGTCGGATTTGTTGAATCCATATCACTACCAAGTTGTGTAACTGGCGGCGCTATTAAAATAATCTCGTTACAGATGTATTTACGAATAACCGTATGTCCACAAAGCACAATGTAAATTAGTTCGATTAATCAGCCCTTCGTCCGTGGTGAGATTGATTTTTCAGTGAGGAGATGACATCACCTATGCAGTAAAAGCTGCAATTATCTGCCTCAAGATTTGGCTGCACACATCGGTGTACATTTTATACACTTACCGGTATTTTTCGTGGCTGTGCAGCTACCATCAGCTGAAGGGTTCATTTGGTGACATGTTCATGATATTTCAGGAACAAATCATTTGCTTGGAAAATTCCATCTGGAATAGCGCAACCATCTGTGCTGTGGCCAGTTTTAACTTCGAGCTTGATATGGATGTTACCAATTACCGGTATATGTCTAACATGTTAACATGTACGCAGGTTTTTTTCGGAAAAGATTTGCATGCAGCAAAATTGCGTATTTTAATGAAAAAGCTCATATCATACCCCTATATCGTCTATCTGTATCAACAACCTACTTGAGACGGGGTGGGTTGATTTATCGGACTCAGTGTCAATATAATCTAAGTATCGGTTGATATTATAGCTGGTGAATCTTTTGCAACATGCGATATTTAGGGATTCTGTTATATTGCAGTACAACGGAATATTTGACCTGATTTTATGTTCTGTCTACTTAGTAACCATTGTTTAACCCAACTATATCAGTACAAATTCGGTTTGATTTTCCAATATGCAATAATATTAGTGATGAAGCGTTTCATGTATTTGAGCTTTCACTAACACCGCAAACAGCAGCTATTAAATTCATATTGAAGAACGTCTAATTTTATATAAAAAAAATTCACATTACGAACGTTTCATAGACCGACGTGACGGTTCTGATATGAATCATAGGAGGTTTGTCATCAAAGCGGATTTGAATGAATTTATTAGATCTGATGCTAATAGCGTGATCCAGTGATCTTGTTATTGTTCAATACCAACCTTCAAACGTCTAATTTTGTCATCCAATCTATCAGTTTCAAATGACCTGGCAGAGGTAATTAAAAACGATGAAATGGAAGAAGCTGACATATCGATTATTTATATCAAAGAGTAAATTGATAATACTAATGGTACAAAAAAAAAACAGTAAATTGATATCGTGCCACCATCACCACACGTAGTACAGTTTATATTTGCAATAATAGTATTCAAAGGAGAGTGACAATCTTTGAACTTAAACTTGAATTGCTCGTCTTATTTTAAGTTCTTGTGAAAATGGTTTTAATAGACTTGAAAATTATATCTTAAAGGTACACCTGTCCTCATAATATTGGTTTGTAATAAATACAAGTGAGGATAAGAGGGGTAGAATATAAATGTTGATAAATAATAAATGACATATCGATTAAGTAAAAGTTATAGCACGTATTGACATGCCGGTCACGAATGTTGCAAATTATTTCACAGTTGCATTGTCGGCATCATTAGTCAGCGGCGATAAAATTTACTTCGAAGGATTCAACACTTATTCGCAAGGATACTTAACCGTCTTTAGAGTTTGTGTATCATTATATATATAGGTGATGGATACTGATCTAGGTGAGGTGGTTGCTGGATGTATTAATGTAGCTTTTGATTAGCTGTCAGCGGATGTTAGCATCGATAACAAAGTCGTTCTATTTCGCGTTGAGTATCTGCGTCAGAATGGCTATATCAAGCTCTCGTGTGAACTAGCATATGATTTTGTTAGGGATCACAAAGACATTTGCCGTCGGAACCATCCTGTTTTACCATTAATAACTAGAGTCCAACATTGAATTATCGCAAATGCAAGTCTCACAAATGTTGACTACACTACCAGAAAACAACAGCTTCAGGGATTATTTTTAGAATGGGGTATTGGTATTCAACAATGTATCCATCACGATTACGTTCGCCAGCAAATATTTTCCACCACCATTGACTCATTTGGGACACACAAATATGTCACATTTTTCAGCAAGGACGTTTTTGCACTGGGATCAATTATTGGGCAATGACGATTGCTAGAAGCAAAATGTACAGGCGTAATCTGTGAGTTTTTGAATGAAAAGAATAAGAATCTCCAGAACAAACAATCGACATAAATTTAAATATTTCCCAAAAAGAAGTTTTCTAAGATTGTATGACAGCTGTTTCAGTAAAAAGGGTAGTTTGGTAGCAGTGTATATTTTGATTGCACCTCAGGAGTGTATTAATAGATGATCTCTTAGGTATCCTCTGTGTGTCTGACGTGAAAAAGTAATCGAAGAAGAAAGAATAGTTGATAAATGAAATCAACAAGAGAACAGCATTGATCGTGAAATACAAACGTGCATGCTTGGTTGTCGATGATACATGCAATCTTCCTGCAGCATCAACTGTTGGTTTGGTGGGCCAGTACAAAAAGCCACGAAAACCATTGTATTTGGCCATAGTACACAATTAATTTTACTATATGTTCTCTACATTTGTTCCTCAGTACTGAACTTTCCACTGTGTGACAATCAATACAAATCATATGTTAATCTAAAATACCTTCAAAGATGACTTTACGGTTTAATTCTTGTCAAGGGTTGACCTGCATTTTTTTGAGAGGCTGAATTGTAAACAAAACACCAGGCAACGGAACACAGATTTCACTTCCGGATCATCACCATGACCTTAGTACTCAATGTGCACTGTCGCCGAAATACACACAGACAACCACACCATAAGCTCACATTTTAAAGAATAATCAATTGCCTTTAAATCCTTACCAAGAATGCCAAAATCTAACTCTAGTATCACCACCAAATTTAGACCGGAAAAAGTGATCTAAAAATAGACTGGGACTACATTCGTGGGTACTGAACCGGATTTTATTAATTGTGTACTGATTCCATTTACACCAATAGGAAGTACTGTCAGAGCTATGTAAATAGTAACCGAGATAGTGTTGGTGGAAATGTAAATTAATCGGTATGTAAATGTAATCGGTACATTAATGTAAATTAATCGGTATAAAGCCCTCCCTGCGCGTTTACAGACGATTAAAGTAGAGTAAAACATCTACCGTAGTAATAGCACAGTTGTTTTTATTTAAACTGTTTTGAGTCATTAAATGACTCTAGCGGCTTGCTTTGGCCACTACAGTTTCAAGGAATATTAGAGTTAATAGTTCACGCGTTGCACAACGTGTGCAATTTGTGGGCACGAGTAACTGACGATAGAGGCAGTGGCATAGAAAAATAGGATACAATTGGCCATGCTGTGTGGAACGAACTAGCGAAATACCAAAAGGCTCGACATCGTGTGCGTGTCAGTCTTTGTCTCTCTTGACATGGTTTTGTATGTGTGTCCTCAAAGATGGATTTACGTTAAATTAACATGTTTTTGTTATATATTTATTGTTGTTGTTGTTGTTGTTGTTGTTGTTGTTTGATCAGGCACAGCAGAGGGCAACAAGGTTAACTTTATTAAACGTTTTTCCGTGGATACCTTGACTGAGAGGACTGGTCTGAGTTGATTATACTGAGGGAAGAAAAGTACTGTTAGCAAAACAGCTAGATTTGTCTGTCGCATGGGTGAGAAAACAGAGTATCTAAAGCCCAACATTCTTGGGTATGTATTGCATCATGTAAGAGTCAATATAGGACGACATGAGTGTTTACCTAAATTAATTTAATTTCAGTTACTTATATCCTTTACGCAGAATTTATTCTGGAATTGTGTTTGTGATTTTTTTGTTGCTAGTAACCAAAATTGTTCTTACTAATGTCAATACTTTACTTTTAGTATTTAAATTTAGGACATCAATTTATCATATTATTCAACCATAGGTAACATTTATTCTTCTATATGTCATCTAGGATATTCTATCAAGAACATGAAAAATTTATGGTTTTGATATTTACATCCTGTAGTCGAAGATTTGTTTGCAGCTCCCAGTTGTATAAAGGAAAACATGATCGCCTTGACGTCTGTATACATCCCGGTCATAAAAACAATTTGCTTGATCATTACTTACGTCTCCTTACCGCATATTCGCCACTTTCTTGTTAATTTGTATATTGTCATTGGATGGAACTCTTATCTTCACATAACACCCTTTTATTAGTATTAAGGACGTGTGGTCACTGAATGAGCCCATTTTCTCTTCACCTTCGACACTTCTATAGATTTCGTGACCATTGGATGACAAAAATTGTCTCCTTATAATCCAACTTTTCAGTTCCGTAAATGTATGTGATCATTGAATGTATATATTTATCTTCAGATGTCATACTTTATCAGATTACAACTTTTAATTTAATGATCGTTTATGCAGTCATCGGGCGAACATGATTTCCCTCCAGACAAAAGATCAAATTTCAAGTAGTAGTCGTTAAAGACGACTCCCATGGGACACAACTCTTATCTGTATTGAAAACATTCGCATGACAAATTGTCTACCATGATCAGTGTCAGTTCTGCAAACCTCCAGTTAGTATTATTTGCAACAATTATAAGTGGTAAAAACATATACAATATTGCGCAGTATTGTTAAATATATCTTATCTCAACAATCCCCCACCACACATTCATTAAGAAATGATAAACTGAGTTGGACTCAAGTCGCAGAGATACAGATGGATGGACTCATATCACACAGATACAGACAGATGGTGAAGTTTGTTCCTTCAGATAGTGATTGCAAACAAGAGAAAAGAGAAATGCCAGAAACGATGTAAAAGTTAACATCTTCACAACTGCCAAGTACTTTCATGAATCTAGGTGATTACACATTATTCAATTTATTGTTGTATATTTTATATGAAATTTGCTTCTTAAATAAATACGCATGTTGTGGATTCAAAGATCTGACTCGGCCATGCTTTTAGTTCGGTATATTGAATAAGGTGTCTTTTACAAATAAAGTGTGCATCGTTTTGCTCAAATTTAAAAAGGCAACATGCTAAATGAAAAATAAAAAACAGTATATAAATGAATGCCTTTATAGTAAAAAAAAACCTAATCCACCGCAGCATCTCTCTCTGTCTCTGTCACTGTCTCTGTCTGTCTGTTTGTCTGTCTGTCTATCTCTCTCTCACACACATACACACACACACATACACTCACACACACACACACACACACACACACACACAACCATCTGGATCTCTCTCTCTTCTGGACCTTCGTAATGATATGAGTAGTGAATGGGGGCGATATAGCGACAATGGGAGTTATCATTAAAAACCAGCGTGGGTAACTTTAGCGACAAGATTTTTGGTGACAAATAGAACTGCCGAGGCTTTATAGCGACAAGAGGAATTTTGTATTAGCACACCCTGGGCCTGTATAGCGTCAAGAGAAATGGTCCCAGGTAGCATGACGTCACGGTACTGGACATTTGTCAACAGTGTAGCAATGTGTAAGTACTGTGACGTCAAGCATTCGTCAAGTACTGTGACATCAAGCGTTCGTCGTGTTAGTGAATGTAGTGATATGTATGTTTTATAACTTATACAGGCAATTTGTTATTGAAAAGTATAATCTTTTCGAGGCATGGAAAGTGGCCCTGAAAAGGGCCGTTGTTTATGATGTTAACATCATGCTGTTAACATACTGGACATCGCATTGCTCTTTTCTTTCTCAAAGCTTGTCTTAAACTGCATCTCACTTCTTGTCCGAAGATGAGAGTCCGCTTCAAACAGCCTT
Source organism: Potamilus streckersoni (assembly GCA_016746295.1). Classification (NCBI taxonomy): domain Eukaryota; kingdom Metazoa; phylum Mollusca; class Bivalvia; order Unionida; family Unionidae; genus Potamilus; species Potamilus streckersoni. Next base: position 2,224,320 of record JAEAOA010001465.1, read on the forward strand.
GTCTTTCCACATAACATCTTCTTTTCCAAACAGTGGCACCCTTAATCCGGATGACAGTCCATTTTGTTTTCGCATACACGGGTAATTCCGGATTGAAAAACAATGAGGATAACCGACTAGAGGATTTAGCAGTGATCAACATCTTCTTTGTGTGTGATGAGAACAGGTGAAGGAAATGAAGTGAACTGTGTGTATTTATAGGGAAAGACTGGATCGAAACGGATTGAAATGGTTGACCAATCCCAATACGCGTTACAAAATTCGGTCACTTCGCGGAGCCTGTCTTTCAATCCGAAGAGAGTTCCCTGTGACGTCACAATGCCTATATACGTTCACTAGCGTTCGTGCGAAGTGAATAGATGCGGCATTGTTGAGTCAAACATGACGGAACTTAAGAAGACAATGAATTGGGGTGCACCAGCTGCGGAGACGAAAAGCGATGGTATAGCATCAGCTACTAAAGTGAACACAGTGTCACTGACCGAAGAGGTTGATTTCAACTGGGATTTAGTTGATTTTCTCTCTTTGCAAGAATTTGTACCGGCACCAGTACCTTCACCAATTTCTCCTTCTTTACACGCATCGACGATTTTAAACAAAGACAAAAAGAAGAATTAGAGAAATTTTTACAGCAGCAGAAAGAAGCAGAAGAAGCATTTCTGCTTGAACAGCAACAGCGAGAAGAAGAGACGAGAAGGAAACGACAAGAAGAAGAAGAAGCAGTAGAAAAGAAAGCAAGTCCAGGAGAGAAGGAAAACAGTGAAAGTCAAACGGTCACGGTACTCTTGGATATTTTAGCAGAGTTAAGAAATCTGAAAGAAATGTATCAGACTTCTTTATTACGACCGAAGAGAAAAAGACCTTCCCGAGCCAAGCAGACTAACATTGTGACTACACCAGAGATTCCACCATTAGTAATTTCTACTCAATCATTGACAAGATCAAGTCCACAAGTTGGCCGTGGCAAAGGCATAGGGCAATTAAAGCGAATTGCTTCTCGTTCTTGAGTGTGTTCTCAGGAAACAAAAGACCCAACGGTCCTTTTCAGGACCACTCGTTACTTTCGAAAAGAAATACTATTCATTTTGCCAAAAAAAAATAAATGAAAACTTAAAATCCTTGTATCACCCTTTAGTATGTATGCATTTATGTATATATATATGTGTGTGTGTGTGTGTGTGTGTGTGTGTGTGTGTGTGTGTGTGTGTGTACGTGAATGTAGACTCTTATTCTAAAACATTAAAACCAGGAGACACTTACGTTTTTTCAATCTGGTTTATTCTGGTACAATTATTTACAAAAGTTCATAGACTTCTTCTGTGCCTGTTTTTTGAATTTCTTCACTTCCACAGTTTCCTTCTTCTCTTCCTGTCTCTGGGTTCTTCCTTTTCCTCTTCTTCTTCCTTCTCCTGCTCCTGTTTTTTCTTAGGGCACTCTGTAGACCAATGTCCTCTCTCTTTACAATGATAACAGGTATCTCGACTCTTGTCTTTTTTTGACACTAGCTTTTTGACGGTCTGGACATCTGTAGCCCAATGCCCTTTATTTTTACAGATATAGCAAGTATCCTGACTTTTGTCTCGAAAAGTGGAAGAATAGTCCGTTGGATTGTCTGGCGAAAACTTTCGTATGACACCTCGTAAAGCTCTAATGAGAAGTTAGATTTGTGTGGGTTCTTCCATCGTACTGGTCAGCTTGAGAGCAAAATGAATACTTAGAGGGAAGACACTAGCTCTTTATATATGCACTGATTTGGCATGAATATATAGGGTCCATGGCATTTAAAATGTATCCATTTCACTTTTTGCAATCAAGATGAAACGATCGCACGATTTCAGTGAGAGAGAAAAAGAAAGTAAGAGGAAGAAACGTGATTTATCGCCTCGCACAGTAGCGGAAGTCTTGGCTCAAATTCATGCCAATGATTTTGAAGATCAGATGAGTGAACCAGAATCTAAACCCAATGAGTCTACACCAAAGCAAAATAAAGTACCAACAGTAAACCCTAAAAATTACTATCACATTCGAGAGACGGACAAACGATCCTCTAGAAAATTTAGAACTACAGCCCACACATACACCGTGAAGTTTAAAGATTTCAAGTCCCACGTACCACTGGAGAAAGCAGAAGAGTTCATCACCGATGTGTGGGATTCTTTGTTAACCACACTGAAACAGCAATGTGAAGCCAAAGAAGACGATCGCTTGAGACTTTCCATTCATCACGACAATTTGAAGTCTCCCGTTTGGATTGAGGTTAGCAATCCATCAGAATAGACACCTTCCAAAATCATCGACAAGATTCAACACGTGCAGCAATCGAACGACAAGTTTCACATCACCGACGGAAAAGCGACACTGTTCATGACCCACGTTTCTCTTCCCCAAGGGACAGGACAGCGCAAAAAGGTGTTCTTGGTAGACAACCTTCGCAGCATCAAAAAGAGCATCGTCCAAATTAACAACCCTCAAGACAATATGTGTTTAGCCCGTGCCATTGTGGTGAGACGAATGTATTCCAACAAGAATAACACGCCAGAATGGAAAAGAGCCTGGAAAACTATTCAACGATCGGACCGAGCCAAACAACTAAGAGAGGCAGAACTCCTGTTACAGCAAGCGGGACTACCTAAAGATTCACCCTGTGGCATTCCTGAAATGCAAAAGTTGCAAGACGTTTTGGCTCTAAATTACACCTTGAAAGTGCACCCTCAAGAAGTGCGCGGACCTCTGTTATTTCGAGGCAAAGATTTCAAAGACGGAAAATACATTCACATCTATCATCACGATGAACATTTTGATGCCATTACCAGTATCACTGCATTCCTGTCATACGGTTATTACTGTGAGAAATGTGACTACGGCTATAACAATCGAGAGCAACATAAGCATTGCGGATCAAAATGTGAGGGATGTTTGGCTTCTAAACCCTGTTTGGACGAAGGACAAGAACGAGTGCATTGTTCTGCTTGTCAGCGTGCGTTTGTCAGTCGTTCATGTTACCAACAGCATTTGAAGACACAAGGTTCACAGCGGAAATGTGCATGTCAACTCCTGAGATTGTGCCCTACTTGTGGACAAGGCATACGTACCAACAGTACCAAGGCACACGTCTGTTCAGGAAAGAAAAAAAATGTCACATTTGTCACCAAACGGTGAACTTGGAACACCAATGCTACATTCAAAACTACCATTCTAAATATGTATTTTAAATTGAAATGCTGTTTGTTCCTTGTTAATTCTATTCATTGTTAGTTGAATAAAAAAATGTTGTATTGTGAAGAAAAATGTGTCTGTTGCTTGTTTAGTTATAAAAAAACAGTTTGAATATATGCTCTTTGACTTTCTCTCTATCCCTCCTCATGACATGAGCTATCCTCACGTTTCAATAACTAAAACTCAGTAGGGATGTTTTCTATCCCGTCCACGCTTGTACCATATAAAGCGAACGGGTCTCCAGTCTGACCGTTCACTATTGACTCGTCAACCTACGAAGATGCTTTCCAGACTAGCTAAACGCAACGAAGCTTACGTTCAATTACATCGTGTCAGGCTAAACCTGATACCGAAGCCTGAAGAGATAGAGAATGTCAGAATGCTCTCTATAGCCCAAGATCTCATAGATAATGTCTTTAGAGAGGAAATTGAGAAAGAAAAAAAGAATGGACTGAGAAATACAGACTTCAAAAGAGGCAAAGAGAAGAGCAGCAACAGCAGCAGCACCAACAACAATATCAGCAATAAGAACCAGACAAAGGATTTGTGGACTGTCGAATAGACACGAAAGACTTCTCTTTCTCTTTTCGCAGAAGCAGACCCTATCGTGTAGGAAAACCTGCTGTCAGAGGAAGTTGCAATCTTAGTAAAATTCAACAAAGATTGCCATTTCTCTTCGTCAAAAAAAAAACAATCAGCCCTTTTCATGGCTACCCAAGACTCTCGAAAAGATAAACTTCTTTCATTTGCCAAAAAATTTAAACTTTTAGAAGTGTGACTATAAACACTTCAATTTTTAGGGGGTCAGTAAAAATACAAAACGAAACAAACAAAACCCACTCTTTTTCTCTCTGTCTTGTCAACAACATTCAAAAAATTCTGACTGTGTTCGTAAGTCAAAAGAGTTATCGTGAGAACTTCTTTTAAGTCTGCACGTTTCATATCATGGTAAATAATTAGCGAATGTTTTCCATCACGTCCGTCCTCCAAGGATATAAACGTGAGCATACATCAGTCTAGCTACCATTGTGGACTCGTCAACATTTTAAAAAATGAGTAGTAGTAGAATACAAAAAACTCTCGTAACTCCAAATGCATCTGGAACATGCCAGACGTCTCCTGGACGAACTCACTCTAGAGGCTTACAAAGAAGAAGTGAAACTTAAGAAAGAGAGGATACAAAGAAGAAAGAAGAGGAGATAGAGAACCAGCCAGGATCCTGTTACACCCTATGATAAAACTTGTGTGTGAGGTGCTACCTGAGGTGAAGACACCTTCAGCAGCAGCAGCAGCAGAAGTTGCACCGCAGAAACCAAGACCTCAGGAAATGAGACCAGTTATTCATCCCCGACTCTGACCCCGAAGACAAGACGTACAGCAGGTTTTCACTATTCCACAAACGGAGGAGTTGGATAGTGAAGTAACTCAAGCTCCGTTTGCTCTGCAGGTCAGAACAATAAATTGGGAGAATGACTGGAGCCGACGATGTGTGTGCGATGCTCGTCCTGGAAGATGTCAGCGTTAGCCAGGTGTCATTGGAGTTCAATATAAACAGCTCTTTTCAGGGCTAACCAAATCTCTAGAAAAGAAATACTATTCAATTTGCCAATTTGCTAATTTGTGTGAATATAGTGAAGTGTAACTATAAACACTCACTTCAATAAAGATGTGTGTGTGCGTGTGTGTTTGCATGTGCGTTCGTTGATGAAATGGTATAGGGTTTGTTTTGTTCTTCTCTTTCGTTGATGAGATGGTAGATTTTGTTTTGTGCTGCTCATTTCGTTGATGAGATGGTATATTTTGGGTTTTATGCTTCTCTTTCGTTGACGAGATGGAATAGGGTGTGTTTTTGTAATTCTCTTTGGTTGATGAGATAGTATAGGGTATGTTTTGTGCTTCTCTTTCGTTGATGAGATGGTCTATTTTGGATTTTGTGCTTCTTCTTTCGTTGATGAGATGGTATAGGGTGTGTTTTGTGCTTCTCTTTCGTTGATGAGATGGAATAGGGTGTATTTTGTGCTTCTCTTTCGTTGATGAGATGGCATATGGTGTGTTTTATTCTTCTCTTTCGTTGATGAGATGGTATTGGGTGTGTTTTGTGCTTCTCTTTCGTTGATGAGATGGTATAGGGTCTTTTTTCTGCTTCTTCTTTCGTTGATAAGATGGTATATTTTGGATTTTGTGCTTCTTCTATCGTTGATGAGATGGTATAGGGTGTGTTTTGTGCTTCTTCTTTCGTTGATGAGACGGTATATTTTCGGTTTTGTGCTTCTTCTTTCGTTGATGAGATGGTATAGGGTGTGTTTTGTGTTTCTTCTTTCGTTGATGAGATAGTATAAGGTGTGTATTTGTGCTTCTTCTTTCGTTGATGAGATGGTCTATTTGGGGTTTTGTGCTTCTTTCGCTGATGAGATGTGCTTCTTTCGTTGAAGAGATAGTATAGGGTGTGTTTTGTTCTTCTCTTTCGTTGATGAGATGGTATATGTTGGTTTTTATGCTTCTTCTTTCGTTGATGAGATGGTATAGGGTGTTTTTGTGTGCTTCTCTTTCGATGATGGGATGGTATATTTTGGATTTTGTGCTTCTTTCGCTGATAAGATGGTAGATTTTGGGTTTTATGCTTCTTTCGTTGATGAGATGGTATAGGGTGTGTTTTTGTGCTTCTCTTTCGTTGTTGAGATGGTATAGGGTGTGTTTTTTTTGCTTCTCTGTCGTTGATGAGATGGTATATTTTGGGTTTTATGCTTCTCTTTCGTTGATGAGATAGTATAGGGTGTGTTTTGATGTTCTCTTTCGTTGATGAGATGGTATATTCTGGGTTTTGTGCTTCTCTCGTTGATGAGATGGTCTATTTTGGGTTTTGTGCTTCTTCTTTCGTTGAAGAGATGATATAGGGTGTGTTTTGTGCTGCTCATTTCGTTGGTGCGATGTTGTGTTTTATGCTACTCGTTTCGGTGGTGAGGATAGCATGCATTCGCGATAAAAACCTTTTAGAAGGTCAGTCCACTGTCTCGAAAAGACTTATTCTTTCTTGCCTGAAAAGCTTTTTTAGTTGTATAATTTGTGTGTAACTCACAAAAACATTATTATCGGTTGCATGTGTCCATTAATGAGACGTTACCTTATCTGTTCCATTCCTATTGTTCCCATACAAACTTCCCGTTAGTGTCCCAGGGTGTTCCATTTAACGCTATAAATGTTGACTCTATAGTACAAAGTAGGGTCAGTTAATGCTAATATTAACGCTATAAAATTTGACTCTCTATTTAGAAAAGTAGGGTCCCATAATGCTAATTACCATAGATGTAATATTATCGCTTAGTTTAATTTTTATTTACAATTTTTCAGTTTCCACGAAGGTCGGTATGAGTTTAGATAATTTCAGTACTACTTTAAGTCTTGGTAACATTTAAAAAATTATCTATGGACAAGCCAGGTGCAATTTCAGAATTTAGTGCTACACTTCGTCTTTAACTATTTCTAACAACCAATACATCTGACTAGTTACCAGTTTCCATTCAAGTCCGCTATTTTTTCTGAAATTTAGTGGAATATTTTAAGTCAAGGCAATCTGAATACAATCTTCCAGAGTTTTTCTCAGTCTCTACTATGGTTTGGGAGATTTTGGTAATCTTAGTTCTACTTTTAGACTAAGCAAATATAACAGTGTTCCTGCAGACTTAACAAAAACAAATTCCATGACTTTTCCAAACCTTTTCCAGGGGAATTTCATAAAACTCAAGGACCGCGCTATCTTGCATTGTCAAGTAAATGAACATAAAGAATAACATCTTTCAATTTAAAATAAGAAATAAGTTAACAACAAATATATTTTATATGTACTTTTTAAATTTACATGGGCTAGCACACTTTGACTTTATGTAGTAATTCATGTCATAATCCAATGATCAATGTAATTTGTATTGAAAAGAAAAAAGGAAACAATTCTTAGTAGTCTTTGTATGTGTTCCTATTTACAATATTAACAAAATACATTACTTTCCAGTTGCTTTCTTTAATTTAGTGAACTACACCTGAAATCATGTGATACTTCCATTAGGAGAACTTACTCTTATTATATGAATTGAAACCATTTATCGATTGTAATTTTATCATTTTATTTAATCGGTTCTCGGTGCTCTATAAAATTTAAAGTAATCAATATCTTTAACTCCATTGTCACAAATTCCATGACTTTTCCAAAACTTTTCAAGGTTTTGACAAATTCCATAACTTTTCAAGGCCCTTGAAATTTATTTTTTAAATTCCAAAATTTTTTCCAGGATTCCATGACCTGCAGGAACCCTGATATAACTTAATCTACTGCGATAAGTTCAGTCTCCGTCATATTCTGGAACAATTTCGTATGTTTAGCGTTACTTTTAGTCACAGTCACTTGAATATTAATGTTCCAGATTTTCTTAATTTGCACTATTGTATTGGACAATGTCGTAAGTTTAGTATTAATTTTAGTCTAAACCAATGTAAATTAATGTTCAGGGACATGTTTAGTCTCGGTTAAGTTCTGGCACAATTTCGTCATTTTAGCGTTACTTTTAGTCACATCCATTTTGGTGTTAGTCTTTTGCTTGATTAAAACTATTTATAGCATTATTATAAATATGCAAATTTATGAACACCATCAACATATTTCAAGTCTATGTAATGCTTTATATATAACTCTAGGTTTTATGGTAATATATGTCGGTCTCTATATCTCTATTTTATAGGTCCGTCCGTAGAGTCGTAGTGCTAGCTGCGCGTATTTAGGACAACTAGGTCAGCTCCTTGCTACACTGTTACCAAGTGTTCAGTACCGTGATGTCATGCTACCTGGGACCATTTCTCTTGACGCTATACAGTCCCAGGGTGTGCTAATACAAAATTCCCATTGTCGCTATAAAGGCTCGGCTGTGCCATTTGTCGCCAAAAATCTTGTCGCTATAGTATCCCACGCTGGTTTTTAATGATAACTCCCATTGTCGCTATAGTATCCCCCTTCACTACTTATAAATAGCGTTATCAGAGTCTACTATACGTGTTTTGAAGTACATAAAATATACTTATCCAGACCTAAATGTTTGAGATAAAAATTTATAAATGTACACACATTATTAAAGACGTCTTAGGAAATCCACAAGCATGTATCAGCGTGTTGGTCTCGGACCAGGTATCACAAGAACCGATCATACAGACGAGCACCCTAATTGTATCAAATATATTTATTTCCCTAGAACACAAAGTCAAAAATTAAAAAAAATATTCAACTCACGGTATTGTGAATTAAATGCCAGAATATACCAAGATTTATAGACACAAGTCCTTGCAATTAAGGTGCTGAATAAAATAAAGTGAACGTCCAGAAAAAAATCCAAAGCTAAAGTCTATAATATGCCAGTGGTACCAGATGTTTGAATTCAGTATTAATTCTAGTGATTGTCTCTATCCAAGAATTTTATCAGAGCACTTATTAATTTCCAGAGAAAATAATCACTTGAATTTAATAATTTGACCACAAAAAAAGATTACTGCCCAAACCCTCACGTCATAGCATATAATACAACGTAAAAAGGCTAGATGTCAAATCAGGAATCACCAAATCCTCACAAATACAAGATTATATAGTTCTTTTTTGACCTCTGGTAACAATTAGAATTTTCTATAAAAAACAAACTTTACCTAATGGAAAATAATCTTCTAGATTGATCATGATGTTTACAAAATTAAACTCATAACCTGTACTATTCACATAGGAAAGATCCAATCCCTGACCCAAATAAACATATTCAAGTCTCCTATTAATAATAATTTTGATATTAAGGTTAAACACATAAAGAGTAATATAAATATGCATTAGTTGCTGACATAAAACAAACAAGTCAATTATGTCAAGCAGAATAAACTCAGATATGGACAAGGTCAAGTCCAGCAAACAATGTTACATTACAAAAGCATATAATGAGATAACAAGCCTGTTTTAAAGCTAAAAATTAAACAACTAATTAAAATATACATAACAGTCGGGCTTTTGCTGACCTTTAAACTCAGTAAGACTTTAGTCACTGTCAGTTGCAAAAATATCATCAAACTTGCGGCTTGCATGATTATTATTTCCTAGCAGTTGAATTAATAGAAATACGTGTAAAGATAAGCACAGTAAAACTCATTTTTCTTAAATTAATTCTCATTCGCTTCGCTACTTCGATCAAACAATATCAAAATGGTCTTAAAGTGATCTTTCCAGGCATTGCTGTAGATGATGATACCATCGATTGTAGAGTCAGTCTTCTCTAGTACCAATGTTTTCATGCTGGACTGTTGGTATCACTTTTTCTTGCCAAACAGCATCACTGTTAAATTCCACCCGGAGTAGCAAGAGCCAAAATTTATTTTGCTTTTTCCGCGAGTGGAATTTGTCAAAATCTCTTCAAAAAGCCAGACTTAATGGCATAATGTGCATTTCCAAGTATGTCACCTGAATCATGGATTCTTGGCATTATAAAAGTAAAAACTAAGGTGAAGGTTATCTCTGAATCCTATTGCCTGTTAGGAAAAAGTAGCTGATTGGACGGAACATTCTCTATAATTGCACCGCCTCTAACAAGTTTGCTAAGCACGTTAAGAATATATGGACACAAACTAAGTAACAGGGACACGAAAAGCCATCAAATTGTTTAAAACTAAACAAACAATTTTATTATCAAAGTTATAATTGAAGATATGAGGTAAATTACAGGAACATAGAGTCATGCCGTTGTAAAAATAGCGTTGTCCAGACCTCCTTTGAATAATTCACATTTCCAGAATAATTTTATAGTCCGACTAATTAGAAGTTTATATTTTAATGAACAGTCTAAATAAATGGTTCTGCTTCCGAAAAATATTAAAGTGCAACGTAAAATGTAAAACACGTATATAGCCTTACAATAAGGATCCAAATACGAGGTACTACTAAATAGAAATGAATCTGATTGATCCAGTTCTCTCCTTATATACACCTTTTATTACAACCACATTACACAACATATCGCTACAAGAAAGATCATACTATTCAATTTATTTCGAAATTGCTTATTCATGTAACGTAGCCCAACCAATGGGAAATGACTCAATCCTTCTAGAATCGTCCAAATAACATCAACAAATGAGAAGTTAAACAAAGGTCTTCATTAAAACTATTATTAGTACTTGTCAATACATGCGAGATCATCTATGCATAGATCAAATGTAAAATTCAGCTCTTAATATTTCTGAAACAAAGTACAAAATGAAATGATAAAAGATTTTACTGTAATGCGAATTAAATCCCAAAACCATCCATAAATTACAGACACATGTCCTAATTATTCAAATTCTGAATTAACTTTAGTGAAAATTTGTGATATATATATATATATATATATATATATATATATATATATATATATATATATATATATATATATGTGTGTGTGAATTACTAACTTCGCATTCATGAATAATACGATAAATGCGGTAGTTCCGAACTGAAAATAGATCAACTAAACGTCATTATACAAATCTCTTGATGCATGTAGTCTGTGGCGTCGTTTATTTACCTGTAATAGTCCAACAATCTGCCTGTCCTTACCTGACAAATTTAGGACATGCTATGGTAAATGAATAACGCTTACCATCACAACCCTCTGTTTTTCACGATCTGATGCATAGGGAATATTACAGTGAATACTTTCTAGAAAATATTAATGCAATTTATGACAAATATGTGGCTTGACGGCTTATTTATTATCTACTGCACTCTTATATCACTACGGATAAGCGGAATTGAAACTTGGAGTGGGTAAGTATATTATGGATCATGCATTATTATACGCCTATTTTAAAAATTCCGATAGACATTTTGTCACCCTGTATTTACATGGTATTTTCATTCCATGCTATTTACTGTCCTCTAAATATTTCTCTTTCCATAGGAGTCTAACAGATTGCAACATTTTCAATATGATCGAAATTAGAGATTCCCAATGTGTACGAATATATCTGGTTTTGTGGTCTTTAACGTTAACTTAAAAATATTCGTCGTTTACATAATTGTCTGCAAATTTATGAATATATCTGATTTGGTGGGCTTTGACGTTAACGTAGTGAGCTAAGTGTTCGTCGCTTGCTTAACGTTTATGTAAATTTGACATATTATTTGTAACTATTCCTCATGCACTAGAAAGTACTTCGATATGGTAATAATTTCAAGGTCAGAAACATTGCAATTCGAAAAATAATTTCTTCGTTGCACGGATGAGAGCTACTCGATCACTAACTACATATTTTTGTTTGTATTGATGAATGTGAGAAACATCAGGAACTGACTCCATTTTTAGCACGTTTTCCATGTTAAGTCTGAAGCTAATATACTGACAGTGTTGCCCTACTAAATAAATAAAAGAACATACAATGATAATAACTATGGGATCAGCCTAACTGAGGTTTAGAAATTACATAGTATGCAAAGCAATACGTACGACAATGGTTAGTTTTTGCATGAATTAATGTTTACAGCAGTAGTGGGGGAAAACAAGATTTTTACCCCAAACCTTGTTTTTACCCCTCCAAACAAGTATAAACTATCCCCCACCCCTTTTTTCCAAAAGTATTAGCAAGGTTTCTAACCCACCCTTCTCTGTTATTACAGTGTTAATGAATTCAGGTAGAGAGTTATGTACAGATAAACTTCCTTACAGGTAAGTTAAGAAAAGGTATTTTACAAAACAATAGGTGCAGGAATGCTATGTAAATTAATGATTCATCCAGGTAAGCTCTGTCATACAGAGGTTGACGAATTTGTTAGAACAGCGCATGCGTGGAATGTTCACAAACTATTCTAAATACCGCAATACGGGTTTTATAATCAGTCGACCACAAGATTTTCATCAGATAACATATGCTGTGCAGGGTGAAAATTAAACTGCGCATTAGAGCGTGGCAATTTCTGTTAACAAGGTGGAAATTAAACTACGCATTAGAATGAATATGAGAAAGGTAAGTTATATTATCTTATACCTCGTGACTAATGATTAATGTTTCAACTGTTGATATTAAAAATACTTCATTATCACGATTATAGATACTAAATTTTACTTTACCGCTCACACAGCGACGGGACTCAAACAAATCTTTTATTTCTGGTTTGTTTAGAGGATTTTTTGTCGATAAAATACACTTTTGACCGATCGAGATCAATTGTGAGTTTAGTATATTTTTGTTGGCTAATCGGACTGTGCAAGTTTTTAAATTCCGCTAGCAACTTTTGATACAATTGTTCGATATAATTGAAATACACGCTATTATCAGATCTGATGAGCGAAAGTTTTAGCTTGTCACATGTTCCACTAAAACATATACCTGATGTTTCATTACTAAATTCAACTGTCAATTGTTTACCATCCATCATTAGATATTTGATTTTACTACTGTAGCTATTTGTCATTATCAAATTTTCAAACATTATTTTATAAGTTTAGATAAAACTTTAGTCACAATGACAATACCCAAAGGCAAATGTATTTACCTCATTTTCACAATAACGTTTGTCATCAAAATTACACAATCCACGTTTGATAATAACATCCCTTACAAGCTTATGATGTTTCGCTCGAATTGCCATAGCTCTCATAAAACTAACACCGCCATCAAGCGCATACCTGTAGTCATCAAATTGCATAAACTTTTTAACAAAATCACGAGGCACACCTTTTGCTTTTTTTGTTATTTTAATATTATCTAACAATACGGCATACATTTTGCTGCGTAATCCGATAAAGTATTTGATAGCACTCGAGTTCATTTCATCTTTGAACTTACCAATAACCTTTTCATTTGTGTGGTCATGAAATTTACTGTCACGTGGGTAATCAGAAAGATCAAACAGATGTCGATTATTGTACATGTCCTGATAGATGTCATCGCATTCGATTTCATATACGAGCGAATCAGTATCAGTAAACAATAATCTAATGGCCGGCCACTGAATTTTAGCAAACTTATAATGAAAATCGTACATCAGCCAATCTAAGAAAATCTAACACTGCAGCTCCAACATAGATCGGCTTGTTTAGTTTTAGATTTGTTTTTCTTCTTTATATTGCAACAAGATTTTCATTAAATATTTTCATGCTCACAAAATCATCGTCTGACACAAGTTTGTTTCTGCGATTGACATCATTAACTATTTCGATATTTACGCGTTTCCTAATATTCTCTATCGTCTTACCAAAAACGGAATTGTTCATCAGTTTAAAAAAGTTTTTCTCAAAATCTGTTTTTCCTTCAGCCCTTCTTGAAGTGTTTGAGTTAATGTAACCTTTCATCCACGGCGACTGATTAAATTTTAGTACAGGATGAACTTTTCTCAACACAAGACCAGCATCGACTGCTTGTTTTAAAACTTTGTAATGCAAAACATAATTCCGTTTATGAAGCAAATTTGGTACTAGTTTCTTGACAATAGAATGTTGTCTTGGTGATGCTAAGGCTTGTTGTTCTTTTGATAACAAACTATAATCTATGGCCATTAATTCCGCACAGAAAGGGTAATCGTTATACAATTTGTGTAGCAAATTTGGATAATCAAGATCAACTTCAACGAAGTAGGAAACATCGTCGGGTATTCTTTTTTCTGTTTCAGATAGAAATTGATCAGCCGTGATCCAGTGAAATCCACCAAGAGGCATTGGTTCTGCCATCGAACAACCGTAAAGATTATTGCAATCTATATAAACTAAATATTTCGACGGGAGCTCAGGGTTATACTGTTTCAAATATTTGTTGTTTGCTTCAGCATATTTTTTGTTATCACGCTAATACCGTCTCTGATACCTTTTTAGATAAAATTGAACATATCGACGTCAGTCAGTAATTCTAACCTTACCTTACTAAACTTTAGCAGAGCATCCCATGACAACCCAAGGGCAGAATAATACCAGCAAGGATCTAGTCCATAATTATTATAACTCACTTCTCAAAAACTTTCAAAAACATCTGATAATAATAACACGTCAGTTTTCAAATACAAATCATGATAATCACCAAACGTCTCACAATCAAACTCTTTCCATATATCTTGTACATACCTGTACTCGTCATCAGTTATATTTTTATTTTTAAGTTGTGAGTAAAATTTATCTTTGTCAGGTAAAGATGTTTCATCAAATTTACTCCAGTCATCGAGGTATTCGTATGGAAAAACTCCTTTTTTAGCTAGTAGATAAAATTTATCTCCAAAACAATCTCTTAGGTTATCAAATTTACTACAACCTTTTACTAGCTCATCTAACGAGGCTGCCATAAACTGTAGGCTGTCAATAAAACGCAATTTACCTAGCGTAACTGAGATGTACTTTTCAAAATTATTTGGAATGCATTTGATGACGTTTGTCGAGTTTTAGACGAGCTTTTATATCAGGATCACCGAAAGCTTCTACTATAGTATGGCTATCATATCCTCGAAAATTGTGAAGAATAACTGGAATAAAATCTGGAGCATGAAATTTTAAGTTACACTGATTATGAGCCGCTCCACGGTACTGTCCGGTTAAATGGCAGTGATCATGTACTTTTTTATTACTAACGTTGTCAGAGTCAAAAGCTTTTTCACAAATATAACAAATTTCCGCTTGCTTGTGATCAGATTCTTGTTGAGGTGTTAATTTTAACTTTGGCGTTACATTTTTCAAACGATAAGTAATATTATCAACTTTGTTAATCAACTGCTTAAGAAGCCAGACAGCTGTATTTTTACCACGGTATAATTTGATTGGTTTAGATAATCTAGAATCAGTACAACAAACTACCTTGTACGCTACTCCACACAGAACATGATTTTGAATTTTTCTTGTACTCGATTGACTTGGATTATTTTCTACACCAAGTACAGGTTGAAGTAAACACTCAAAATCAGCGTATATGACGAAAGGAATTTTTAGTTTGTGATTATGATGGACAAACTGTAACACACTATCTTTTTTAGATGGCATTGTTATTCTTTGTACATCATTACAGTACTGCAAATGCTTTTGTAATGTTTCATTTTTTGTACAGCCATGCAAGCAGCGGTAACAAAAGAACTTTTTATTCTTATTATTATTGTACTGTTTACCAACTAGTCCGTTAAACTTTTTAATCCAAACGTAATGATTTTTATACAACAGTAAATTTATAGTCGATTGTGAAGCTTTTTCTGAAGTATATCTCGGATATCCATCCTCTTTTTCATCTAGTCCGAAAACGTTAATTGAAACATTATTTTGCTTTTCAAATTTTGGTATTTGATTTTCTGCCACAGGAAAGTTAATATCTTTAAAATTTAATCTAGACACGTGACTGATATAATTTTCAACACGAGTAGCGTTTTTTTCTGCTGGAAATAGCTAGGAAAGAACAGCCCATTGGAAACATTTGTTATCTACGTTTATGATGTTTATACAACATATTTTACTTTTTATTTTTGGTGGCAAGTCGATGTACGAACTCCCTCTCAATGCGTCATATTTCATCGTGTGAAACAATATCTCTTTGATCATTTCAAACTTCTAACCTGAACCTAATTCAGTTAATTCCTCTATTTTTTCCAAATTTCTTGGTGTATTTCATTAGATAGTGATAAAAGATCAGACCCAAGCAAAACACGTCTTGATTTTGAGTTCATATAAGGATCTGCAATTTCCTTTTCAGTTGATTCTTTAGTTACAAGTAGCCTTGAAAATTTAGCATGATATTGCACTAATAATCTGATACTTTTGTGGTTTTCGAGCTCACGTTTTACAGTTGTCTGTAGTATGTGGTAAAGATTTGTTGCAGTAAAATTTACTAAAACATTTTGATTATCAAATTTATAACTATTTTCAAAACCTGCAAAAGCAGTCGCTATTTTATCAGGTTTTCCCATAAGGCTCTTTTTGGCTATATCACGCAATTTTAACATTACTATACTATAATGTAATATCTAATTGATAATTTACCTCACACTGCACATGCGCTAAAATCAATTAGAGATAAAAAAAATCACCTATAGTATAATGACAGCAAATCTGACAAACACACGTGAGCAAAAAGCATATCAAGTTCACCCAAAGTATAACTATACCTCACACTGCGCATGCGCTAAAAATCAATTAAAGATTACAAAATCGCCTATAATATAATGACAGCAAATCTGACAAGTGCACGTGAGCAAGAGATATATCATGTTCACCCAAAATACAACTTATACGCTGGAAATACATTAGGTTCGGTTATTAACATTAAAACTGGAATATCTGTTGGCAAATTAACGTCAGCGGGTTATCAGTTTAGTGTAAAAGGAGATAATACTAAGAGGATTACAATGCTTAGAAAAGATTTTATTTACACGTTGTTCTGCGATGACATTCCAGAGGGATGGCGTGTGTATCACGTGAACGGTAAAGTCACTGATGACAACATTGAAAACTTATCCTTAGAAGATGAGATTCAGCCGCATCCGGTCTTTGGTTTATACGAGGCTAACGATCGCGGTATTATTAGAAACAGAAAAACTAAAATAGTTCTTGGTTCTATAGGTAATATAGGATATCCTCAAGTAGAAGTTAGAGGAACACTAACAGATTTTGTTAATTATAAATCGCATAGGTTTGTTTATGAGGTGTTTAACAGATCTATACCCAAAGGTTTGGTTATTAACCATATTAATAGCGTAAAGGCTGACAATCGTTTGGAAAGTCTGTAGCTAGTGACGCAACAGGAAAATGTGAGAAAAGGAAAAAATAGTAATAGTATTAATTTTAGATGCCCAATAAAACATGTTATTTCAAAAAACCTCGAAACGGATCAGGTAAAATTCAAATCGATTACAGCTGCGGCAAAGCATTATAAGATAAAGTCTATGTCAGTAAAATTTGTAGATGATGGAGTAATAAAATCAACTTTTTCAAGCAAATACGATGCCAGGATTGTTTTTAAATATGATGATCAATAATATTTTGTAATTCAGTTTTAGTCAAGCAATGATGAGCAAATGTTATGATATCATCGCAATCAAATTTTGTAGACAAATCTGTTGGTTATAGTGAAGATGATATTTTATATAACAACAAATCTGATGATGATGGTGAAATAGTCACTGTTGCTGACAGATCTAATTACAGCAGACCAACAACTAAACGATATAATGCCAAGTATCACATTGCAAAAACAATAATAAAATTTAATTTTACCGTTGCCGAACAATAACTGTTTTGGCAGCTATTCAAACCTTTCTTAAACATAAGAATTCCAGGCCGACAGAAAAACATCAAACTCGATTTCATATTTGTCAAATTTTTTAATCTAATGACGATCTCTGACCATCGCAGACAATATCTAATATCGTTATGTAAACCAGTAAAAGGTAAATCTGTCAAACAAAAGTATGAGGAAATTTATAATAGCATTATATCATAATTTGTTTGGTTGGAATCCAACTGTTAAATTTATCGCTATACCCACGCCATTTGACTAAACTTTTATCTCCTTTTTTCCTAATCACTTTTTCAATAACGAAAACATCCTGCTCAGTTTTCTGTAGTTCTTGTTCGTAAAAACTACCTACGATCGGTTCCCCTGCCAGATCTTTTAACGCGTATGTCACAGGTATTGTGAAAAGTACCTTATCAATCACCAATACTTCTTCGCTCCAGTTAGGAGTAAATCCTTTTGCAAATACCTTTTTTATCAAAGATATTCTAACTTTATCACCAACCTTAAATTTATGTCTGCGGTACATGTTATCATTTGCTAATATTGGATTTTTAATAGCATTATTAGGTGACATTTTGATGGTTCGATGTTTCGTGTTATTATATTCGCCTACGATTTGAGAAAGGTCATCGATGTACCTGTTGGTGTTTTTAGCTGTCATATGTTTGTGTAATTTTTCGTTTAACGTGCGATTAAATCTCTCGACAACAACGCTTTTACCTTCGTTTCCTGTAACTTATTTTTTTATATTATTTTGTTCTAGAAACTGCTCAAACTTTTTGTTAAAAAACTCAGATCCGTGATCAGTCCAGATTTCGTTTGGTTTTCTTTCTGTACTCGTTATTATTTGTTTTAGCGCATCAGTCATTGAAGTCCCTGTCTTATCCGAAACAGGTACACTGAAAGCGTATTTACTAAAAACGTCTATAACATTAAACAAATACCTTTTTGGAGCACCATCAGCGCCGAGCCAGATTGGATACATCCACCAAATCTATTGCCCAGATATCATCTACGGTATTAGCGACAACTTTACGTCGTGGGAACTTTTTTTAGGTCTGTGTAGTTCGACTGCAAGATTATCGTATACTTTTTTTTCCAAGTCGAGACTCTCCGAGTCCGAGTTTATATTTTGCTCCTATCATTCCCTGAACAAATCTTCTATCAAAAAGTTCTCGTAGATTTGTTGGCTCCATATCACGTAATTCGTCTAACATTACTTTATCACAATCTGATTTCGAGTTTTCATGATCACGATAACAGATATCATGACGCATTGCTATTGGATCCACTTGATTGTAAGGCTCTTGACCTGGCAATGGATTGTCGATTTCATCTAGTTGTTGATCTAGCGGATTGTAAGGTCATGTATACCGATGACCTGGCAAAGTCCAACCGCCTTTTGGTTTTGGTAATTTTCCAATTAGTTTATGTATATCTATACTTGTACCTATAATTTCTCTGTTGTTACAACATTGACAGTATGCGACAATTTTATTTTGCTCAAGACACAAATCTCTGTCAGAATCACAGTTGCATATCATTCTATATTTTTAGTCGTCTACTAAAATAATATCAGGATAACCAGATCCTAGCGATGTCGCTGGGGACGTTTTCTTTAAAAACATATTTGTTTTCCTTTTCCGCAGACTGCACAAATACATTTTAATATTATCCTGTTGTTTTTTGTTTTTTCTGTTGTTTCATTAATATTTTCTGTTTTAATTCTACACTTGAGACAGTATGTTGACATTATTATATTTTTAGGTTTAGATAAAATGAATTGCGATCTCATCATTAGCGTGAGAAGGTTGCTTGTCAAACTGTAAAATAAATTTTAAAAAATTGAGATTTCTTCTCATCTGTCGGATAAACATAATACAATAATATCCGCAAGCAGAAGTTCCAACAGGATGGAGTTGATTTTGATGAATAATATACCTTTTTAATTTTTTTTGTTTATATACCTTTTTATTACATCGCTTGGAGGAAGTCCAAACGATTCAAAATAATTATTATTATAAACTGCTACCCAATGTGTACCGGATCCGACATTAAAATCTTGTATATTAATAACACACGAACTTACAGCTGACGGCGATTTTATTGCTGCGAGTTCATCTTTTTAATAAACTCCGTGAAATCCAGGAACCTCTTTTAACTTATCAATGATATCAAAATTACTCAACGGGATGGTCGTGTTCCTGGTAATGTTAGGCCACGTCCGATTCCTAAAAGATTTCGCACCAGACTTCCCGCTAGTCCCTCCAAAAGTGGAGCGAATGGAATAATTCCTCCTTTTTTGTTTGTTTGCATTTGCAGTTGCATTTTGATGTTGGCGATTTTGTTGTTTTCTTTTTTTTGTTTTCTTTTTTCTGGCGATTTCTTTTTCCTTTGTGGCATTATAATATATCATTTACATAAAATTTACAATTTTTTTATTCCACTTCCATGAATGATACCATCACCCTCAACAGCTTTCTTTGTTGCGCCAGAGACTGCTCCTGACATTGCTGCTAGTCCTAATGTTCCCAACACAGGCAAATCTTTAGGTATTATTGTACTAGCTAATACTGATAATGCCGGACCAAGAAAACCACCTTCTTTTGCCATCGCTGTCATTTGTGCAGCACTCAAATTTAAAATAAAAGTTTTTTTACGATCATAATTCTTTACCTGATTTTTTTGTTACCATTAATTTTGTTAAAACACCATCAGAAATATTAGGATTGATTTCTAATGATACCTGTTCTCGCTTTGCAATAGCAGCTACTAATTTTTTAACTTGACCATCAGTCAAATATACTTCTTTTACAATATATTTTGTCATTTTATATAACAACTGTAAATTAAACTTGAACTGTCATTTTACCTCCAACAGAATCTATCGTGATAAATCTATCACTAATCACTAATGCGTATACGTACAACGGCGCTACTGGAACCGCCCCCAAGTGTCCAGGTAATTTCAATATCCGCTGTGCTGTCTACAATTCGCTCGTTATGTTTACCAACATCAAAATGAAATATAGGATAAATGGTACGAAATTCCTCTGCTGGTATCTGAGTTCCATCTTCAACATCTTGATATTTTTTGCATTGCGTCAAGCAGGTACATGTACGGTCGAGAAATATTTTTATTAGCGTCATCAGCAAAATTGCACTCGATAGCTCGATCTGGATATTGCTTTGAGTTTAATCTAGCGTATATTCATCTGACATCAGCGTGGTCAAATATTGCATTATTTTGTTGTTGGTTGCCTCGTCGGGCATGCTGTTGAAATAAAATTGAGTTTAATCTAGCGTATATTCATCTGACATCAGCGTGGTCAAATATTGCATTATTTTGTTGTTGGTTGCCTCGTCGGGCATGCTGTTGAAATACGACAAATATTTGTCTCGGCAGTTGTTTGCTTGATGTTGTTGTGACCCTCCACGTGTAGTCAGTAGTATTTGGAACCGCTGTCTGATATATTTTATGCTGCTTAAAATAAATTCTGTTTGTATGCTTATCAAGCGTACTATTTAGTTCTGACATTATTTTAATCGATGGTGTTATACACGGCATCCACAAAGCAAGTTTGTTTATGATAAACTGTACATCAGCACCTCCAGATCTAAACAAGCAATCGTTTTGGTCTGCTCGATCTAAAATAAGCGTATGTTTAACTCCGCGAAATACTTTATCATAATCGCGACAAAAGCCGAAAATCATGCTTAGCGGAAGCATCATTGTAATTTGACGTGATCCTGCTGTAAGTTTTCTTCGCCTAGCAAAACCTTCGTTATAGCGCGGATTTCTCACGTCAAGTGTGTTAAGAAGCAAATTTAACATCGCAGTACCGTTTGCATCTGCACCTAGTGGTATTATATTTAGATTATTAAAAGCTGTTGTAAGGGAAACTCTTGTAGCGTTTGCATTAGCATCTGCTGCAGGTGCGGCAATATCTAGAGCAGCAGCATTAGCAATGCGAAAATTTCTCACAATTACAGCATTTGCATTAGCATCAGCTCCATGTACTATAGCGCCTCTCTTTAAAACTTCTGTTGATCAGCTATACCCCGTCCAGTATCTTTAAACCACATCATGTTGGTTGCAGTTGATCTCGAGTAATCGTCGGAAAACGAAATAATATTTAAAATTGTACTTGCAACTTGTAGATGACCTGAAATATCTTCTATAGTTTGATTGGCCAGTTGATATCTAGCACTTTTGAATAAACTCCAGCCGTTATTTATAGAGCTACTTCTGCTCCAACTGCGATCACAGCAGGTGGATTGGCTATTGTCATAATCTAACCACGAACTTCTAACATAGCCTTATGCGGCAGTAGAAATACGTCTTCATCTCTGGTGTTAAAGGTTCTAATACCAGCTTTATTTGGTTTGTTAGAATTCTCATCAAGATACTCAACATACTCAAATTCTGTCACATCGTTGTCGATGTCATAAGTTTATGTTAACTCGAGATAACTTTTAACGGACATTTTATTTTATTAGATTATATAAAATTTTATTGCGGCACTGTTACTTTAGATATCAGTTTTTGTATGATCTGCTCACCCTTTGGTGATAATATTTCTTTTTTGTTGTTGTTATCATAGCTCGTTGAGTTTCTTTTGTTGGAGCGTTTTCTGAGATAGCTTGTTTTATTTCAGATGCAGTCGGTGGATCTCCTTTTATTTTATCAGCTATTTTTGTCCAACCGCAGTCTCAGCGGCAGATGCAGCTCCAGTTGCAAAAGCTTTACCCGTCTCATAGCAATTGGTGCAACTTTACGTGCTAGTCCTGGAATATTTTTAATAACTTTAGTAAATATATTTCCAAAAAAATCATCCTATTATTTTTCTTCGATAATTTTTTTTCTTTGTTTCATTATATTTGATGTTGAATAATTTTTACTTTTGCTCGCGTAGATGTAAATAATAAGTTACAACTTCATTATTAACATTTAACTGTTCTCCAGATTGATCTGTCAACTGGATTATTATACTTGATATTTGATCTTCAACGTTTAAAGGATAATAGATAATATGTCGTGGAGTTTTTTGCATGAGAGAACCTGGCGGAACTTCCGGTGAAAAACTGTAAATTGTTTGACCTTTGCTACTTTTTGATGTATAAGAGCCAGAAGCAATACAGCAATTTACTAATATTGTATTTACTTCTGTTATATTTACTGGCAGTTCACTGTCATATGTAATAGGCTGACCAAGTGCATTGTAACTCATTTTAGTAAATCCTATTAGTTGTGCAATACTTCTTTCTCTTGGTTCAAGACCGATTAACATATTTTTCAAAGTTATCCTAGCTCGCAATGTGTTATAATTCGCTGCCAACTCAACTCAAAATCATCAGCCACAGCAATGTGTTATAATTCGCTGCCAACTCAACTCAAAATCATCAGCCACACCGCCAGCTTTTGTTATGAGCTCTTTGATTGTCCTATTTAGATCAGTAATATTATAAGCTCCTTGTGGAATTTTTTTTTGGTGTAGATATTGAAGAACTTGTAAACATAGTAAACCACATTTCATCGTTAACATCAGTTTTCACGTTAGGCATAGCATTCCAGCAAGTACAAGAAATTAATCCAATCTCATATTGTTTTGTAGGATCTAGTTGTATAGGCGGAATATGATTTACTGAAAAATTTGCGCTATCTATCGCAGACTCACTAGAGTTTAGCAATAATGTTGTTTGCATTCCTTTTATATTAGATCATTTTACAAACTTAAGTCGCCGCGATTAAGTCGCGGTGTAAAGTTTCATATTCGTCAGATGTTAATAATTCGCTCGATCTTAGATGATCAAGTATGTCAATGATTTCATTATCAAGTTCAACAATTTCATTCCCAGCTTCTTTTGATAATATTAATAACATTAATCTACCTATCATTTCAGTAGTTGAAGTAAATATTTTTACACCAGTTCCTGTTCTTACTTCTCTATATTTTTCTACACGATTTTTATCAAAAGTAAAAAATTTCCTTCTAAAACTCCACCCACCACCAAAAGGTGTTGGTCTACATTTTTCTCCTGCTCTTTTAAAATTGATAGCGATAACACCATATCTCATTCTATCATAAAATGGAAGCATATCATTAATTTCTGTAACCGTGTTTATTTCATCTTTAGCAGCAACTCCGTCTCTTAATATTTCATCTAATCTATCGAGTAATGCTTGATATTCTGCATCAGTCCACCTGCTTATATTATCAATATCTCTTATATTTTCTTTCTCTAAAAAAAAATCATTATACTCCTTAGGATCTATCTTATCATTTGCTCTTTTTATAAATTGAAGTCTTTGCTCTCCAACCTTCATAAACCTTTCAGTAAGATCACCAACTCTTTGTTGCTCCTCTCTGATATCTTTTATGTCTCCTGATAAATTTTTCATAATATTTGTTATTCCTTGCGTTGTTAACTCTGCTAATCTTCGCTCAAGTTCCAGCGGATTGTTTATCAATCGATCTGTTTCAGCTTGTCTAGCCGCAGGATCAGCTATATTTGCTGTAAGTGCCTCAGTTAGTTTTCTTTTTTTTCATCAAATCTAGTAACAATTTTTGCAGCAGCTGCTTCTTGTTGTTCTTTAACAATTCCAACCAAGCCTTTTTCTTGCAGTTGTTTAAGTTCTTCTTCTGATAGTGGTTTAGTTTCAGGTTGTTTACCTAATAGTTCTTCAGTAACCGGCTTGAAAATTGTAGCTGTTGCTTCTGTAGCAGTTACTTGCCCACGTCGTGCTTGTTGTACTTTTTGCTTAAGTAATGCCTGAGATTGAGCAAGTTTTTTTAGATCTATATGTTGTCTGTATCTTGCTCTTTTGTCCATTATTATTATTACAAATTTTATAAAATTCGAACCCCTTACTGTAAGTAAGTGTTAATACAACAGCGAAACATTTTAGTTGGATCATGTGTAAGTTTATCAAATAAGAAAAAGTTGAATTTATCTTTGGTAGCATTACGGTAAAGTTCAATAAACTTATCTTTTGTCACGTCACCGCATTGCTCGCTTGCAATATTTCTAACGTCAACATTGTCCAGTCCTGGAAATAATATAAAACAACTCGTATTTTGCCGAATAAATCTGTCAACATTATAAAAACCTTGAGCGAGATAAACAGAATTACATTGTTTGTTACGTGACAGTGAGAAATACGATGTTATTTTATTCATCTCCATGTTGTTTAGCGGAATATTGTCAAAAACTACTATATTGTGTTCATCTGCATCAAGTTGATTAACTGGAATAAGATCTTCTGTCTGTCTAATTATAAAAAAATCTTCACCAGCCTTAAGTTCATCACGAAGCTTGTCATTATACTCGCTTAATAAGTCATACTTTTCTTGCTGTGGATTAATTGTGCAAATATAAGCTCTGTCATATTAAAATTATCACCAAGAAGCAAGTTCATAAGCAAATTTGTTTTCCCCGATCCAGTTCGCCCAACAATAAGATAATGACAATCGGGAAGTTCATTGTTATGTTTGTGCTTTACCAGTCTCTCTGTATCAAAGTTTAATATCGACGATTTTGCCATTTTGCATAATATTAAACTAGTGTTGATAATTTTATCTAGGACAGTAAATAATGAGCTACTATGCAAAATTTGGAACAATATCAGGCTATTTATCCACAGAAGGTTATCAAGTTGACTTATCCAAATATGCAACTCTTGATCAGCTCAAAAATGAAAATCAATAATTTACTAAATGTTGCCAGTGTAGATCCAAATGAAGTAGTCATTTTCCAGGGCAAAGAAGGACGATTAAAAACGAGTAATGTAAAACTGTCAGATGTACTTGTACGAAATGCTGATGAGGTTATTGATAATATCGTTACTTTTAGGTAAGATACAAGATTCTGGTAGGTCAGTTAATGATTTTGTTAAAAAGCTGATGATTTATTTAGTGGGAATATTGTGATGAAACAAAACAAGATTACAGATCTTGGATATCCAACTACAGATGGAGACGCTGCCACTAAGAAATACGTTGATGATAAGGACGTTCCAATCAGTAATGAAATAACAGCGTTCAAAAATGAATTTACCGGTCAGGTGAATAAGTTTAAAGATTTTCGCAAAAACATAAACATAAAACTCAATGATATTATTCAAAAAACAAACCTAATTAAAATTCCGCACGATCAGATTAAAAATATTGTGTATACTGTCGCTTCTCGGTCTGGTGAATGGACGCAGCAAAATAATTCTATCAAATAGACTGCAGAGGTTGCTGTTATGTATAGATTGTCAGTGATTAGCATTGAAATTTTTAAAATATTAACCAGCTCTCCATTGCGTAATAATTTGAATACGACTTCTGGAACTGTATCTATAGTAATATTTAAAGGTTTTGATGAAAAATTTATACTTGAACCGGTTAATACAATTCTAGTCGAAGTCGGTTATCATTGGTGTTTGGAATTTGTAGCTGAAACATTATAATAAGCAAGCGTAGGGATTATGTATACAAATATTATAATGAAAAGAAGTATAGTTGATTTCAATCATATTTCAAAAGATATTCCAGTACAGGACGTGGACGCACTAATACAATACTACAAATATTATCAGAAAAAAACTTTGGTGCGTAAAAAATGTTACAAATACTACAACAAGATCCTTCGAGTAATATCATATCTACCCTTGTTAATGACCAGTTCTGGCATAATTTCAAGTGGGGTATCATTAAGTCCCTTTTTGCTAATCATATCCGGTATTGGTGTTTCACTTACAGCGGCGTGTAAAAAAGTAGAAGCAAGACTTTTGATAAAGAAGCACGGATGTTTAACATCAATTAAAACTTACAAGAAACTACTTGATCATATCCGGTCTTACGTACGAGGAGTCAAATATAATATGGATGATTTATTACGTGAATTTCGTAGTATTGACAATATGTTAACAGACATTCTACCAATGAGGGTTAGCAAATATGAAAAAAATTATCAAAAAAATATGAGTAACGTATAATTTTATCTAAACTTAAGATATAATATCACTTACCTTCCCTAATGAGTAGTTTAATTTCCGCCTTGTTAACTGAAATCGCCACGCTCTAATGCGCAGTTTAATTTTCACCCTGCACAGCATATGTTATCTGATGATAATCTTGTGGTAGACTGATTATAAAACCCGTCTTGCGGTCTTTAGAATAGTTTGTGAACATTCCACGAATGCGCTGTTCTAACAAATTCGTCAACCTCTGTATGACAGAGCTTACCTGGATGAATCATTAATTTACATAGCATTCCTGCACCTGTTGTTTTGTAAAATACCTTTTGTTAACTTACCTGTATAGTATAAGGAAGTTTATCTGTACATAACTCTCTACCTGAATTCATTAACACTGTAATAACAGAGAAGGGGTGGGTTAGAAACCTTACTAATACTTTTGGAAAAAAAAGTGTGGGGGAGAGTTTATACTTGTTTGGAGGGATAAAAACAAGGTTTGGGGTAAAAATCTTGTTTTCCCCTACTTCTACAGCTACTAACGGTAATTAGACCTGATTATCGTCATGTTTTGGCTGTTACCAGATTTTCAATTCAATAGCTTGCAAACGACTTAAAATAGGCACGTTTATACATACCTCAAAAATATTGCTCTCCGGTTATCTCGCAATATCTCTAATTTACAATATGTGCTAATATTGGACATTTACGCACATTACAAATATCATACCTGAAAATTATCGATTATAGCCTGGAGGATTTAACCTATTTTACTTTGATACAATTCAACGAAATCTTAAGTTTAAACATTTAGAGTTTCAACGTACAAATGGCCGCGCAAGTGTCGATTACCTTTTATTTTGAAGGAAAAAAGATTCACCTAAGTCCTTTAGGATTTTTGGTCTCCGGTAAGCTACTACAGGTTTGTTCGGAAGTATTAGGTTTAGTATGTCTGAGGATTGCACGTTGGGCCAGTGATTTGCGATGATTTTACCTACTTTGGGATTGGCTGGGTGATAGGTCAGAATAAATGGTATCATATCAACCTTTTCTTTCTGTCCATATCTGAGTAGGTCATCACGGTTTGTTTGTTTGGCCCTTTGGATTGCTTCCGCAATCATGTCTTTGTCGTAGCCTCGGTAAATTAAATGTTTGGCCAGCTCTTCAGACCTTTCTAGGAATCTTTCATCATCGGAGCAAATTCTGCGTATCCTCAGTGCCTGGCTATATGGAATGTTTCTAATGGAGTGTTTTGGATGACAGCTGGGAGGAGATACTGTTTGTCGGTTGGTTTCAAGTAGATGTCTGTGTGTAATTTGTTTTCAACCAGTCTGGATGTTGTGTCCAGGAAAACATGGTTTGATTTGGAAATTTCTGCCGTGAATTTTATTGAAGGATGGAAGTTGTTTCCCTTATCACCCAGCCAATCCCAAAGTAGGTAAAATCATCGCACACCACTGGCCCACCTTGCAATCGTCAGACATACTAAACCTAATACTTCCGAACAAACCTGTAGTAGCTTACCGGAGACCAAAAAACCTAAAGGACATCCTAGTCAGGGCAAAGCTAACGCCAATCGCTAGTCAAAACCAACCTAGTCAATCTGGACCCTGTGGCGATAAAAGATGCAAAACCTGTCAACATATGATACAGACCAAGACATTCACTAGCACGGTGACTAAAGAAAGACTAAACATACATGGTCCAAACAAAACGTGCAAAACAGAGAATGTGATTTATCTCATCACATGTAAGGTCTGTGGCCTTCACTACGTCGGAGAAACTGAAAAGCTACACAAAAGGATAAACCTTCATAGATCTGATTGGATGACAAAAAAGCTGTACAGAAGCCCGGTCGCAGAGCACTTCTACCCTGGCCACACTTTCAGTGATATAATACTTTTCGCTATTGCTAACAACCACAGCTGGAGTTCCGAAACCTTGAAGGAAAAGGAATCATACTGGATACGCCGCCTTAGAACATTGAAACCAAACGGTCTAAACCAAGAAGACTTGAAAATGAAAACTATGCACTAGTAGAATTTAACATTTTCTAAATCTTCTTAGTATCCTTCAATTTTTACTATAATAATAACCGGTATAGAATCAAATATCCAGGATATAATCTGCGTTACATAAATGTACAAAAAGTAAAAATAGATGTCGCTTTGGCTTGTAGACTATTAGGGAATTATACACCGTTTTCAGTATCCGCATCTAGTCTATACAAGCTGGTTGTATTTATAGTTTTAACCTATGTGGAGACAGCCATGTAGAGGTTTACAACACAACATTTTTATGTTTATTTGTTTGTCGTATATATGTTTTGTGTTTGCCTTTGAAAAAGACTCATTAACAGTCGAAAGCGCTCAGGCTAGTTAGTTACTAGTTTTGCACTGTTCGTCATCAGATAGCGAACGACAATTCTTGAAATTAGTATGAAGTTTATCAGTACATCCATTTAATTGTTACGCATTCATAATAATATCCATTTATGGAAATATTCATTTATTAATTATTTTAGTATCATCTTGCGGAGATCACTTGTTGGCTGGAACAACTTCCTCTACACTCTCTTCTTCTAATTACCAATTACAATATGACAACTACATCCTCTGCCACTGGACAATTGACGCACCTATCAATTACAGAATTGTCATTAACATCACAGATATTGACCTTGATGACAGCGATAACTGCTCCAAGGATTACCTTCAGATATATCTAGGTATTTCGAGGTGGTCTCAACTCATGCCTTGACTTTATGGTAACGGGCGTACAAAAAGCTGCTTTTGCCAGGCGTCAATAGCCAGCGCATGAGTATGATGCAGAATACGGTGCCAGCAATCCATCGATCCAAGTTAAGAGAGTAAGGTGTGTTTGCTCAGTGTGGCATTGATCAATTCAGTGGGTTACGATGAAGATCAGGAAAGGGTAATAGACTGGCTGATCTCATCAAGAAAGACAATATCGACTTGATTATTACTACGTGGACCACCAATGACCATAATTTGTTAGAAAAAGGTACATTTACAATACTAACAGCATCATTGTCATGTATCCTCCAATTAGTCCTGGTCTTGCCGTTATCCCAAGAACTTTCAATACCACCACAAAATTAACTATTCCATGAGGCTTCCTGTTTTTGTTATCACTTCAGTATGTTCCATTGTTGCTTAGTTTTCCTTTAAAATATCTTCGGCACAGTTCGCGTTCAAACCGGGTGCAAATGCGATGCAAATGTTTGTTCAAAGATGGCCGCGATATCGTGCCTTGTAGTGTATCTTGATTATAACGTGTTATGTGACACATTTGCGTCTTTCTATAGCATTAGCAATCAGTTTATGATGTTCATTCTTGATTTTACGGCAATGTTTGTCAAACGCTTCTATCACACCACTGCCGGAAGGCAGAGCTTTGTCTGCAGGTATTTTATATGATTATTATAACTCGTGTCTAAACCAATATTTTATCATCTGTACCTGTTGTCCAGCCTTAGCGGCCAGGTTCACCTGTGGTAACGTCTCCTAATAGAGCATTTGATGGAGAGCAATTACAAGGCGTTCCAACGAATTGTCAGTAAGATCTATTTTAACAGGACATCGCAATTATGCAAAGGTAATTTGCAATTGCATGATACTCAAACAAGTAAATACTAATATCATCGGGATATATTATTCTCTGGTATCAATTGGTAACATAGTGGTTCTTCGCTATACATAATAGTGATGCCTATTTTTTCTAGTCATATTAGTGTAAGTTCTCATCGCCCCCATACACATATCGTGACTGCCTTCTTTTTGCACTATAACCAGTGGGACTCATTGCGCCACATTTAATGTTCTTAGAAGAACGTTTAGATTCACCAATTGAACTAGAAGTAACCACAATAACAGTCGAATACATGTGAGGTTGCAGTCCCAAATATTCGTATATTTCTGGTACTTAAGCATTCGTCATTGCATTTAACATTTTATAAGCATTACTAAACAACGGGGGTTATTGAGTATAACCGCTGTTGCAGAATTGTCTACAGGTTTCCTTGATGTATCATTCATATCAATATCATACGTTTTTATATATTGCAGTCTCACATATTCGTCTATAGGAGGAAGTCGAGCATTCGTCATTATATTTAACTTTTTATTAGCGTTACCAAGCAACGGGTGTCATATAGCATAATGTCTGTTGTAAAATTTCCTGCAAATTTTCTTGATAGATATTCATGTTAACGTCATATGTTATTATATGATTTAACACCTAGTAGATATAAATATCAAACATCATCATTGCAAGATCTTCATAAAACAATTTCCTTTCATCATGATATAACAATTACATACGCACATTCGACGAGTCAAGTACTGTTGAAAAACATGTTTTGTCAATTTGATGGTTTTTAAATGCGTATTACAATAGTCCTGTTGTGGGTGTTTTCAATTATCCTTCTATACATTAAAGAGTTCTTCTGAATGACCGAGCAAGATTTGCTTATAAAGGAACTGGTAAGTCAGTGAAGTTTACAGTTATCTAGTTGATGTTCTTTGTATTCATTTATATTCTAGACGCCCAGGTCATCATATTGACAGACAGATCCTTTACTATGAATGGAGAGACAGTAAACTTGAAATACAGTGTTCCATATTTTACTGAGCCAGCAAGTTGGATTGTTAATAATACTGGTGTGAGGCTTAGCATTTGTCTTCCAAATGGTCCATGTTCGCCCCCTAATGATACAGCAAGATACGTTTACACTGCCTCTGCTGCGTCCATTGGTGTTACAATTACATCATTTGATGTTATGCAAGATAAATGTGGCTGGACATGTCAGCATGGTAACAGCTCTGCTGTCTTTGCAATAAAACCAAAAGGTAAGTGCAAGTATATAACTATAAATCACTATGGTTGTTTGGATTTAGCTCTCCTGGCCGAATTGCAAGTAATGCTTACAGTATGGCTTTTGTCTGTTAGGTATATTCCTCCCTTCATGATCTATGCGTGCATCATCAATTTCTTTAAACGATGAACAAGCTTACGTTCTTACGATTTGTTAGCCCGATTGTTATATAAACTTATATCAAGTTATGAATAACTTCAAAAGACATTAATGATAACATATTTCATCTGACGTACATTGTTTTAAAATCGTTCAAGAGGTACATATTTGGGTGGGCTTTGATCAGAACTGGAATTTATGTTGATATTGAAATCAGGATGAGACCGATAATAAGCAGCAACATCCGTGCTTTTAAATGACATGATATTGCATTTCATTGCCTAAGATTGTGAGTAAATTAAAGGCTATATATCTAATAAGGTTTTGATATTTTATGTTTCGTTTAAGTCTGACACCTAATCACAGTATACATGCGATCTTGCCCCTGACTGAATGTGCAAGCAAATATTCAAGATGTCATATTTCTAGACAGGTTCAGATCAGATTTTTTATGGATGCTTATATTACCACGACCAGACAAGAGTGCAGATAACAGTGAATTATGCTTATATTAATGAAGCGATCTTACATCTAATTCGTTGCACTTATTAAAACTGTATCGACAAAATATTTGATCATAATTTGTACGTAAAGCGTACTTATTAAAGCCTTATATTTGTTCAAATATGAGAAAATTTCAGATATAATAATGGGGTGATCTTTCGTTTGATTGGCAAAAATCAAAATATTCCAGAAGAGACATCTCTGCTCAGATGTAAAAGATTAATTTATATCAACAATTTCTCAGATGAATTGGTTACAGGCAAAATCCATATACAAAATATCAATGCACATGCCATTTTGGAGCAGATAAAATTCTTTTCCAAATAATAATCCTGGCGGCAAGAAGTGGTGTGGTACGTAGAGACCCAAAAGTCCAAACTGACTGCACTGATTAATTACTCTTATGCTAGGATTATATACTTAATTGTTCACTGAGAACAGTTGTTCATCAACATATAGTCTGCATTGTTTGCGTATCCATCTTCATAACAAAATGGTTCATAAAGCAGAATGCATGAATGCTGACACTGAATTATGTCAAAATTACTTATTCTCGAAAATGAGGTAAACGATTTTACATTATACTGATTAGGCCAAAAAGGTTAAACATTTGACATTCGCAGGAAAACCGTTAACAAAATACCACCAGAAATGGATTCAAGTGATTATGACCTTACAATAGACAAACCCAATTCAATGGATTTGATCAGAATTACCACATAGTAATATTATTTGTATTGTCTCAAACTTGATAAAACAATACATATAATAATTCTCCAATTATTCTCCTCAATCATAATCAATTTAATTATAAACGATAAAACTTATCGTTGATTTATAACTAGTAATATTCTGGTTTCTTGCACAAATACTTCAAGAAAGAATTCTCTTATATGTCTGTTAACATATTGTACAAAACACACTATCTGATATTTGGATTAATTGACAATTTCCGGTCTAATTTCTGATATAATTTGGTTCATGTTACATCTCATTATTTCAAGAGTACTGAATTTTGTAATCCTTTTTTTGTAGTTCCAGTGACGACTGTTGAGATGACATATACTTCAGGCGCAAGAATAACTTCAACAATCAATATTGTCAGGGGAGGAAGCACTAGTATCAGATGTAGCACTGCTCCTGCTGGAAGCAGTCCTCGTGCAAAATTATGCTGGTACAAAGGACCAGTGAACCAGTTACCTATACTTATTGGGACCGAATATATTTCCTCCACACCAGAGACAATAATGATAATGGGGCAGTCTGTGTCAGACTTTGTGTACACTGAAACTGCCAGGAGATCCATAATATGAAAATATGCATATATATTGTGAAGCCCGAGATGCAACCAACACTGAGAACTATATACAGTCAGGGGAGGTTGAGATCCATATAGTGTGTGTATAGAGCATTTTTGATTGAAGGTCTTATCTAGGAATCAATGTTATAAAAACAATTAATTTAAAAAAGGACTTATCCTTATTTTCATAGATCAGTTGATCTAGTATAGCAATGTGACTGAGACGAGCATAATTATACATACTAGAAAATATACATTTTTTTTAACATTGGATATTTTGCTATTCAGCTCTTCATTTTATAAGTCAAGGCCAGGACAGCTTATCCGATTGCTTATCATCATTTATACGATATTAATCAGGCCTTAGTCCAAAACATTTATAGGTAAGGCACCTAAAATGTATGAATGATTGCCAAGAAACATTGAATACATGTCCATCCAAGTCCTTTTTTTCAGAAATTGCCTTTTTTGATGGCCATTTGAAAACAGTTTGCTATCAACTCTCCTCCTAAATTAATGTTCCTATTGTCATGCTTTTTAAAACAACTACATTTTTGATGCCTATCCGACCGTAAATAAAACCGGAGCCCATATATCAGAAACATTGCTTATAGCAATTTAGCTAACTCTACCTCTTTTATAATAGGTGATTCGAAACAAAACTGGTGAATATCTATCATTCTCTATCGTCAACGCGTCGGTTGATTATAAACTCATTTTCTTGCCGAATCTTCTGAAAGTAGTGCCATATCGGCAGTGTTATTTCGATATATATATATATATATATATATATATATATATACACACATATATATATATATATATATATATATACACACACATATATATATATATATATATATATATATATATATATATATATATATATATATATATATATATATATATATAAGGGTTGGTCATGAATGAAAATGGTGTTAATCTTAAATATACGTATTTTTACTGGACTGTTATAATTACATAACTTTTTGCAACGAAAGACGTTTGAAGATAAATCTTTGGTCCTAATCGAAAACGGTCCTGACCATACATTCAAGGGTACCGCTATTGAGCTCAATTTAAAATCTTTCTATAGCATCAAAAATAGCAGTACATTTTCAACACTCAGCAGTCAAAAGACTAGATCATATATTTTATTCAACTAGCCGGGTTTGTTCGGCTTTTCAAATGTCAGTTCTTTCAAGAGTCTCTTTATATCTATTGAATCAAGGTGTGTCATTAAGTAAACACAGACCCAAACGACGCTTAACTTACAAATGCATTCATACATAAACATCGCCATAGAACACAAAAAGAACATCGAAAAGAAGAAACCCTGAGACGAAATGTTCATCCAAAAGACACCATATATCACGAAAGAGCTAAACTATGATGTCGAACAGCGAGAAAAGGCAGTCAACTCTAACCATATGCAAATTTAGAGGATTCAGAAAATCATTGATAATATTCTGAACGAAGATCAAAACCCTTGTCACACGGCTACGAATACTTTTCCTTTAAAATGTTTGTAGCTACGGTCGTATCCTCTCTACGCTTGTTTTCATCCACAGGACGATTATTTTTTTGCGTGGAAACATTTAATACAGTTCCAATGACGTTGCCTCCTGTTGCCTCATCAAGTAAACTATCTTAGCATCACATAGCAATTTGTAAAGCAGCAGTCACAATGGTTGGCTTGAACGTTTAAATGCTTACAAGAATTGAGCTTGGAACGCAATGTTCATTATTTCCACTCTAAATAACTTAGTTTCGCTGACTGGATAGGTCAGAATATGTTGGGTTCGAACTCGCGATTGCACACACTATCAGTGTTGCTCTCAGTCTTCTTATTAGCGCACGCAGATAATAATGAAAGTACAGCGCATGACGTGATACTGGGCATTCATGAGAACTCAAACAGATGGAGTCAATAATTAGTGCAATGGGAACAGCTGCTTTGTACTATCTTGTAATCGCTCTGGTGTTCTTCTTATTAACGCTCTCGATCAGACTGCACATTGTTTGTGTAGATGGTTTGCACAATCAAGTCTTCCAAGGGGTCAATGTCAACCTCCATATGCTTCTTTTGCAGTTGTTGTGGTATGCTACTATTGCTGGTATCGTCGCCTGTACTAGGCCACTTTATCAAATTAATATTAACATTAGTGCAGTTCTATAGTTGTCTCATCAATGTTTTCGTTGTCGTAACCCTTGAAACCCGCGAAGGTCCTTGTTACATGGAATCATGCACAGCCCCCATCTCACCCATACCGACCGTCTACCCCATAACTTAATCTAGCTTGGAGCTTTTCTTAATTATTTTGTGTTACGTTTCACACAAAATGTAACTTCGCGATAACGTACAACCAGCAAGGAATTTTGATTTCTTACACTTTATGTCAGTAAGAATCCTATTGATTCTGAGGTCAAAATGTCTATGGGCATAGGCAGAGATACTGAAGACGTAAACTGTCCTGTGGATAATAACCGTTCTCCTGGAACAGATACCTTCATCAAAGTCTATGGGCAGCATGCACTTAAGATTTGGAAAGAGCATATAGTTGTGTGGGTATAGAGGCAAAATATCAACTTCATTGGGGCTGGAATAATAATTGGTAATAAATAAAGAAATCCATTTTCTGGCCCTAATTCCGAGGTAATAGCCGTCCTTAATCTAAATAGGAAATTATGGTTTCGGAATATAAACTTTAGTTCCGGATCTCGTACCTTCATCAAAAGTCGATTTTCTAGAGACGATTTCGTTTGTGATCTACAGTACAACATACCTCTAAAAACGGATAGAAACAATAATATTACACACTGTGTAGGCATATGATATACAGCTCTCCGTGCTCTTTATAAACATAGGTTAATATTATTAGCCGAATGATTTTGAGATTTATAACTCGCGTGATATCTACTCATGCCTCGACTGTGTGGTAACGGGCATACACCAAGCTGCTTTTGCCAGGCGCCAATAACGAGCGCATGAATATGATGCAGAGTACGGTGGCAGCAGTTAATCCGGGTGATTAGGGTAAGTTGCGTTTTCTCAGTCTGGCATTGATCAATGCAATGTGTTACCATGAAGATCGGGAAAAGGTAATAGGCGATCAATATCACCGCTACCACCTTCTTTGTGCATTGCCATGACTGTGCAGTGGACAGAATATACGTTATTTATCCGCAGCAATGCCTTTATTTTCAAAGGTTTGCCATAGACATGGTCTGTTTAGGTTGATTGTAGCGCAGATGCTCTTGTAATCCTGGCTAACTAGATCGGACGACCACATCAAGAAAAACAATATCGCCCTGATTATTGTGAAGAGGACCACAAATGTCAAAAATGTGTTAGAAACAGGCACCCTGACCATCCTGACAGCATCACTTTAATATATCGTCCAAATAGTCCTGATCTTGCCGTTATCCCAAGAACTTTAAAAACTACCACAAAAATATTTAAGCTATGTTTTTCCTTGGTGAGCATGTGAAGGCGAAAATTTCTGTAACAGATAATTAAGAATGATAAATGCCATCTTTGCTTCTATGACATAATATCCCACCTCTCCTTCGACAACGTCCACCAGTCAAAATCCAAGGCTATAGTTTCCGTGGTCATTGACCTCTTAAACAACAAACCCAAATACATAAAATACTTGTAAACTTTCCAAATATTACCAATATTAATTGCTAATTGCATTTTTGACAGATACAATATCGCAAACCTCTAACACATCATTTCCAGCAGCTTTACTACAGTGATGAAAATACTGAGGAGGAGCTTTACCCGTTGGATTAGTTGTTTATGCCTTGGAAGCTGAGATCTGAGATCTTCATCAAAAGTACAACCAATTTTATAGGTCTTTTAAGATACTTACAGCAGGATCAGAGTTATTAGCAACGATCACCGATTATAATATGAAACGAAAGATAAACATGGATGATCGATCAAAGTGAAAGTAGCGCGCCCGAAAAATGCGCTTCAGGGGTGAAACGGGCATTTCCTTAATCTATGT
Organism: Potamilus streckersoni; assembly: GCA_016746295.1. Taxonomy (NCBI): domain Eukaryota; kingdom Metazoa; phylum Mollusca; class Bivalvia; order Unionida; family Unionidae; genus Potamilus; species Potamilus streckersoni. The sequence continues at coordinate 2,261,561 of JAEAOA010001465.1, forward strand.
TCTAAGCATCCCCATATTTGACGTTTTTGCCACTCTTAGAAACATAAATCATTCATTCCAAGTCCGTTACACGCAGACGCTTGCAGCAAACCATCCTGGCCTTCCAAGAAAGCGTTATACTGTTTGTAATACATGCATGATTACTTTAGGTCAGACTATGTCACCTGAGACATATTATACAACTTGATACAAAAAGGAATTTTAAATCTTACATCTTGTATCATTGCGAACGGGCTTATTGTCCTTGGAGGTAATTGTTCTAGCACAAGTTTTTTTTTTAAATTAGAACGTAAAAGTAAAGTAGGTTATTATCGTGCCGGACGAGGGTCGAGCTTCTTATTTGTTTCAGTGTTATTTGTTTTAGTGTTGTTCTCTTGCAATGATTTCGTTTGCATTCTTGAAGCAGGATTGGCCGACACCTGGCAACAAGATGCTCATTCGCCTACTCTCTGTTTCTGCAGTTCAGCTCGGATTGGATGAACTGGAATTTTATAATTTTATAATGGCATATGTGCTTTTCATCGGTGCTTTTGCGTCATACCATTCCGGATAGTTTCTCATAAAGACGACAATAGCATTAACAATACTACTATATCTCCTTCTGACTACCACTACTACTACTACTAACTAACTAACTAATAATAATAATAATAATAATAATAATAATAATAATAATAATAA